>CM051263.1:21221325-21598825 GCA_027921565.1 Artemia sinica | reverse complement strand
TTCGGCCCTTTTCTAGAAAAGAATTAACATTTGTTTCACAAAACTGCAGAAAACACCACTTAGTTGTGGTGTGATGTTTCATTACTTAAAAGGGGCGCTAGATATTGTAACTTCAAATTAAATGAACCTTATTCCAATATTAAGCGAGCCCGGATTCAATATGCACCACCCTGAGGAAAAGAAAGAAGACATCAATCCTGCCAATCCAGGAAAGGGATTTTCCTTGGTGTTCAAGACAGGGTACCATAAGTCTCCAGTTCATGGTTTTCGACACTGGAAGTTTCAACTGTGCACTTTTTGTTCCGATCCCTCAATATTATAGAAGGATTTCAGGTTCTTTTTCCAAATCCTTAAAAAATTGGTTTCGCAATAAACATATTATTAAGTTAAGCCTACGTAACAATTGTCATTCCTAAGTCCCCTTTCAATGAAAAATTATTTTCATTAAAGATTTTTCAAAACTTGCACTTATGTATTTGGTTACTATAGACTGCGTTTTGCTCTTTACTAGTTGGTAGCTATTCCGCATTGCTTTATTTTCACTATCTTGGAAGGTTCTCATGTATTGGAATTTCTTGTACTGTGGACAAACAGGGTAGTTTCGTTTTTAATTATCATAAAGCTACAAGGAATGATCAACGAATTCGCATACCACTACTATCATTTCTAGCGTTAATGCGTTTGGTGTTGCGACTCTAGAAAACACTTGACGAACCATCACGCACCCCCCTTTCCACCCCAAATAAATTCCTGTGCACATGCCTCATTAAGACGTCAAATGAATGAGAGATCTTCAGCTAGAGTGATGAGTTCTGAGTAAGCAATCAAATAAAAAAAAACAAGTTTTTTCAACTGAAAGTAGGGAGCAACATTAAAACTTAAAACGAACAGTTATTATTGGGTATTTGTGGAGGTTTACCCCATCGTCAATAACTCGCTCTTTACGCTAAAGTTCGAATTTTGTTCCAATTCTGTAAAAATGACCCCTGAATCACAGAGGTCGTTTAATTAGAATAAATAGCTTTTTTGAAAGTACTAAAAAAACTTTAGTGTAAAGAGCGAGGTATTGACGAGGGGGCAAAGCCCCTTATATACTCAATAGTTTCTGTTCGTTTTAAGTTTTAATGTTGCTCCTTACTTTAAGTTGAAAATTTTTTTTTATTTAATTTGTTGTCGTTTTTTAAATAATGCTGGGAAATCTGCCACACCCTTCATGGAGAATTCTCTTCCACCATGAAAAAATCCTCCATGAGAAGATCCTCCATGAGAAGACCCTCCATGAGAAGATCCTCCATGAGAATATTCTCCCGCGTAGCCCCCTCTCCCCAACCCCTCCACTAGAAAAATCCCCCCTGAAAACGTCTTTATACTTCGTAGTAACCTACACTATATGAAAACAATGGGCAAAGTTCACAACTTGCAGCCCTTCCCCCGGGGACTGTGGGGGATTAAGTCATCCTCAGAGACATAGTTATTAGATTTTTTGACTAGGCTGAACAAAATGGCTATCTCAAAATTTTGATCGGGTGACTTTGGGAAAAAATGAGCGTGGGAGGGGGCCTAGTTCCCCTTCAATTTTCTTGGTTACTTTAAAAGGCGCTAGAATTTTTAATTTTCGTTCGAAAGAGCCCTTTTGCGATAGTCTAGAACCACTGGGTCGATAAGATCACCCCTGAAAAAAAAAAAAAAAAAAAAAAAAAAAACTAACACGCATCCGTGATCTTTCTTCTGGCAAAAAAAAAAATACAAGACTCCACATTCTTGCAGATATCAGCTTGAAACTTCTACAATAGGGTTCTCTGATACACTGAATCTGATGGTGTGATTTTTTTGATTCTATGACTTTTAAGGGGTGTTTCCCCTTTTTTTCAAAAACTTGGCAAATTTCCTCAGGCTCGTAACTTTTGATGGGTAATGCTAAACTTGATAAGACTTATATATTCTAAATCATTGTAAAAATATGATTCTTTTGATGTATCTATTGGTATCAAAATTCCGTTTTTTAGAGTTTCGGTTACTATTGAGCCGGGTCGCTCCTAACTTACAGTACGTTACCACTAACTGTTTGATTCGTTTGTGTTAGCTATATATGTATATATATATATATATATATATATATATATATATATATATATATATAATATATATATATATATATATATATATATATATATATATATATATATATATAATATATATATATATATATATATATATATATATATATATATATATATATATATGTATATATATATATATATAATATATATATATATATATATATATATATATATATATATATATATATATATATATATATATAATATATATATATATATATATAGATATATATATATATATATATATATATATATATATATATATATATATATATATATATATATATATATATATATATATATATATATATATATATATATATATATATATATATATATATATATATATAGAGTACTCGTACACAAGAAGTTGCTAAAAACATAATACAAATACTGAGTTGCATGCAAGATTCTTCTCGTGAAAAACAGCATTTCGCAATTTGTCACTAAGTTTTAGTCCTACAAATGTCCTGAAACAATTTTTTCGATGATAGTATCATACATTCCTATTCTTTGATTGAAGCATTGACCTCTGCACCGTACCTAGCTTTTGTACCTAACACTTGTTTTTCCTAACACCCTAAGTCTCAATCTTATTCTACGCGGTTCTGAGTTATGCAAAAACACCCTGCACTTTTATCGGTCTGCTTCTAACATCATCCCACAACTATCGTTGTTAGCTATAATCATACTTCACGTAAAAGATATAAAATATATAAAGCTATTGTATTTTAAACGATCTTTAAGGGAATTTTTTTCCTCGTGACAAGTTTTCAACATTTTCATTATAGCGCGGTTACCTGTCTCCGCTTTTCTAATATATCTTTTCACATACATGGAATCCAGTAATAAAACTTCTTGGTTTACAATATTACCCAGAACACAAACTCTAGACAGTTTTTCTTTCCGTAACAACAGTTGAAACGGAACTTGTAACTACAGTTAAGCAGTGGCGTAATTTCACCAAGATCAAGGGGGAGGGGGAAACTTGGAGCCAATTTTCCCAAATCAAATGAAAATGACTGTGAAAAATGAAAAATGAGCAATGTAGTACCATAAAGGCAAAAATATATTAAAAAACTGACGTGTTTCTCTGAATGCTTGAATTATGCAGACTTATCTTAGTTTTGACAATATTTTTTGCAGAAATTAAATTTCAGCGGGGGAGGGGATGAAGGGGCAAAATGGCATCTAGAGGGGGCAGTTGCCCCTCTCCTGGCCCATAGCAAATTACGCCCTTACAGTTAAGCTTCTCAGTTGAAACTAAGCCAAGAAATGAAGACAGGGATGTCTCAGCATAGGCCACTCCCAAATTGGGCTTATAATCAACTATACAGAAAATTATTCTATAGCTACTGGGAGAATGACAAAACTTTACACCTAGCCTGCATAGAAGCAGAAAGAGAAACTAAGTTACCACAAACTCTCCTCAGCTGTAAGGTGCCTGAGGCCAACAACTTAGTAATTGGCCTCTAATCAACATCCTATAATTCTAGAAATATAATAAATGATGCTTACCGCTGCAAAGCTTAGAAGAAGAATGGGAGCAGAGAACTGCAGATGTGGCTGTCTCATTGTAGCCCCGCCCCAAATTGGGCCTAAAATTAATCCAACAAAAGTTGCCAATCTCCTGAGACCTTGTGCAGCCCCTGAAACATGAGTAGTTTTTAAAAACGTGTGACTTTTCACATGTTATCTAAACAGTAAAAAAAAGTAGATTCTTAGTTAAACACCTCGGTCTTTATTAAATTTTTTTTTTTTTAATTTTTAAAAATGATTTTTTAAAAAATTGAGGTGAGTTTGTTAAACCACTGAACGTTAGTATAAATAATCATTAAATAAACAACTGTACAAAAATTGAAATGGGTAAATCAAAACGTTGTTTATAAAAAATAAGATAAAGGCTTTTGCAATGTATTATTATTAGTTTTGAAGTGTTAGCATAAAAAATGAAGGATTAGCTATACAAAAAAAATATATTGATTTATGACAAGGAAAACAACTAGTACAAATAACTATGCAAAATATTAGAAACAACCACAACAAGAGGATACAGTAATCAATGGGCATTGGGGCGATATTTCTTTTAATGAACTACTAGGGTCTGAGTACCAACATTACATTGATTACATGCCCTTTTTGCTTCAAGTTTAAGTGAATATGTGAATCAATTTTCATAAGCAAATCAATTTATAAATCTTAATAGATCGAAGTTCAAAGTTAATGCTGATTTAATTAAATGATTTTAAAAAAAATGATTTAAGAAACAAAAAAAAATACTAATCTTGCAGGAATTGTTCTTTCTGTGACTTCCGGGAATATAAGCTTAATTAGAAAATGTAAGACATAAAATTTTTTATTTGAATACGTAATATACAAAACAAAAATAGAATTGACTGCAAATGTGGTTTAGCCGCTTGAAAATATTTTCTTGAACTAGAAATGGCTATTAGTTTAGCCATTAGTTTTATTTCTAATAGAAGAACCAACAGAAATTCCTTTTAATTTAACGAACACTTTTTACTTGAAAAACAAATTTTAAAAATTGAACACTGATCTTGCAGGAATATTCCTTTTTATAACTTCTGGAATTTGGCTTCATTGAAAAATGTAAGACATGAAAAAAAAATGGTTTGAATATGTAATACACCAAAGAATTAGAATTGAAAACAAATGTGATTTAGAAGTTTGAAAATATTTTTGTGAATTATAAGCAACCAGTAATTAGATAAAAGTTATGGCAGTTTATATCTCCAATAGAAAAAAAAAGTGCAAATTCTGTTAGTTTAGCGAAAAATAAGTTTAGAAGACTATGCTCAAACAGTGTAAAATTTTAATTTATCAAAGACAATTTATTAAATCCCCCTTTCCCCCAAAAAATCAATGAAAAACTGAAAGTTTACACCGCTGCAATTTATTGGCGACTTTCAACGTTTTTTTGCAATTTTTCGGTGATTTTACTTTCAAGAAAAAAAATCATGATTTTCCCTACGAAAATGTTTTTGAGCTAGCATTTTCACTTGGATTTTTTGGCGCTTTCGTTCTTGTTAAGTTTTGAAATTAGTTTTAAATGTATGTTCAGCAATTGTCTGAGTTGGGTCATGTCTGATTTCATTTTTGAAATTACCATGCACACTATGTTAAGAATTCACTAAGAAAAGAGCAGCTGATATTTACTAAACTTACAAAAACAAAATAAACTTACTAAACTTACTAAATGTTTACTAAACTAAATGTTAAGAATTCACTAAGAAAAGAGCAGCTAATGTTTACTAAACTTACTAAACTAAATAAACTTACTAAACTTACTAAATGCTTACTAAACTAAATGTTAAGAATTCACTAAGAAAAGAGCAGCTAATGTTTACTAAACTTACTAAACTAAATAAACTTACTAAACTTACTAAATGTTTACTAAACTAAATGTTAAGAATTCACTAAGAAAAGAGCAGCTAATGTTTACTAAACTTACTAAACTAAATAAACTTACTAAACTTACTAAATGTTTACTAAACTAAATGTTAAGAATTCACTAAGAAAAGAACAGCTAATGTTTACTAAACTAAATAAACTTACTAAATGTTTACTAAACTAAATGTTAAGAATTCACTAAGAAAAGAGCAGCTAATGTTTACTAAACTTACTAAACTAAATAAACTTACTAAACTTACTAAATGCTTACTAAACTAAATGTTAAGAATTCACTAAGAAAAGAGCAGCTAATGTTTACTAAACTTACTAAACTAAATAAACTTACTAAATTTTTACTAAACTAAATGTTAAGAATTCACTAAGAAAAGAGCAGCTAATGTTTACTAAACTAAATAAACTTACTAAACTTACTAAATGTTTACTAAACTAAATGTTAAGAATTCACTAAGAAAAAAGCAGCTAATGTTTACTAGACTTACTAAACTAAATAAACTTACTAAACTTACTAAATGTTTACTAAACTAAACGTTAAGAATTCACTAAGAAAAGAGCAGCTAATGTTTACTAGACTTACTAAACTAAATAAACTTACTAAACTTACTAAATGTTTACTAAACTAAACGTTAAGAATTCACTAAGAAAAGAGCAGCTGATGTTTTACTAAACATCACCTTCAATATCATCTGTTTTAGGAAGATCTAATCGGGAATCTTTCAATTCTAAGAGATTTAATTAGGAAAATTATCCCATGTGATGGAATTTACCGTGCTCAAGTTGAATCTCAAGTGCAATTTTCTCTTTGATGCTTATTTCTTATTGCTATGTTTAAATCTTTAAACATAAATTTTTTATTCACTTAATTACAATCATTCAGATAAAATTTGACCAAACTATTTTTCTCTTTAAAAAAATTTCTCAACTAATTTTTGCATGTTCATTTTTTTCCTAATCAGTTTTTCTGTAACTTGAATCTGTGATTTTTTGTTGAAATTACCAAGATATGTATTTTTGACATATCATCGAAACTAACCACAAAATTTCTTGAAACTGCGATAATTGCCAAAAAGAACAAATATTGCTATTTTCGCACTAGGTTCCAGCTGTGCATCCCCTGGTGGTAAATAAGTAACGAGAAAAACCTCTAAACGAAAATAATTTGCAATCTGGATCTGAAATACTGGACATTTTGAAATATCGTCAAAAACTAACCATAAAATTTACTAAAAGTACGATTATCAGCGAAAAGGACGAAAATTGTTGTCTCTCATGTGTCAAACTTTCCAGTCAAACTTGGGTAGGTAAAATTGAAAAAAAACCTCTAAATTAAAATACTCTGCATTCTAAATCTTAGAACGAGTTACTTATTTTCTTCTTTAAAAAAATATATTTACTATTTTTTTATTACCGAGGTTAAATCACTAAAGAGAAAAAAAGAAAAGAAATATTTGCCCGTATATGCTATCCATCAGGACCTACTCCCAAGAGCTTTTTAGTATTTTGATCACTAAAGTTGATTGTGTAAACTAGCCATAAGGCGGTACCACCCAATATGGTTTTAAAACAATATTAATTCGAAATTAGCAAGTTTTTATGATTATATTATCAATTATTTTAAACCTACCCATTTTTGTTGAGATGAAGGTAAAATTTCGGCACATATAATTTCGGAAAAAATCATATTTGGCTAAGATATATAAGAGTATTTAAGGTTATATGAAGTAGTAAAAGAATACCTTGAACGCCTTCGCTGACACATTTTGACATCAAGCCTGCTGAGGAAACTCCAGTTATGGTATAACCAATAAATAATAAGACTCCGCCTATTAGAAAATATTCTAAGCCTTCCATGACACCTATAAAAGAGATAGATCTGTAAATTCACATAGTTATGACAGAATGTATTCTCTGGAAAAGTCCAGACGGAAATTTTCGCATGACTGCATTTTTTATAATGTCTTGTCATTATGGATACTCATTTTAAAGACGTTATTTTGCTTTAATGAATTTGATTACAGTTTAGCAACATTTTTATTCTGTAGTTCAAAAACACTTTCAAATTGCTAGGGAATTCTGAATTCCCATAATATAGCAGCTGCTATCAAAGGGGTTTTCAAATAAATCAATAATCGTCCTGTAGATGCGTTCTGCTTTGCAAAAAAATAGAAAAGCTTTTCAAAGATACGAAAGCACTTTTTTGGAACGTTTCCGTGAAAACACATTTCGGGGTCGACTTAGCCTAACCAAATCTTGCAAGCGATAGTCCAAGTTTCGTTTCTTTTAGCTTAAGTAAATAAACAAACAAAGTAAAAGACCCGGACGTTAATTTGAATATGTCTGGCAGCAGACATTATAACTAAAGTAAGCTATTTTGAAAAATAAAATTTTGAAGAAGTTCAGATGATGGAAAGCTTATGATGGCACCCACCTATTTCACCAGCCACTATTTCGTCAGTTTTTAATCTGCAACTAGCAGGCTAAGTGCTTTTTTGTTTATTTATCCGATTTACTACTTTTATGAATTTTTTTTTTGTTTCATAATTTAAATGATGTCTTTTCAGAATGATGGTCAGTCTCTCACGTCACATTTTTTACAAAAATCCATTAAACGCAAACTGGAAATATTAAAACTAATTTTGTAAATTATCGATGATGGCTTTTAATTTTTAATAGTAATTAAGCACCGTTTATGCTAATTCCTTTCTTGAAGGAATTGAAAAATATACGGCAGCGTTGGTTATATATAACAGACCATTTTCAAGACCTCTCTGGCGTGCACTTTGGAATGGTAAACATTTCTTGAATTTTAGCAGGTCTTAAGTCAAACTATCTTATGGAAAAGAGTCATTACAGTGAGAGTAACTCGTCATTATCCCGCTCGTACTGATTTCCTCTGCCAAAAAACTTGGCAGGTAATTGCAGAGACCCGTGGAGCATCAGTGTTGCTTGTAAAACCAGCAATATTTCTATAGACAAATTTTGGGGCTGGCTTATTGGCTGACTAAAATGGGGTATAATATGACGTTGGTTCTTTGGTATCTGATGCTCCTGACAAGCGCGTTCGGAAAGAGGGATATGCTACCTGCAAATTGTTTTGTTGTCGGTGAAAGACGATATGTCTTGCGTCCCCAAAGCTCAAAATGTCAATGAAACCAATAGTTCAATCCGGTTTAAGGTAAAGTTTTATGTAAAATTAATTACAAATTTGGTCATAGCTTAGAATAGCCTGACAGATTCCCGTATATCAGTTTTCTTGGATACAAACCCAACTTTCCACAAGAAAATTCATTTTAAATGACCGCCAACTTTTGCTCATAATGCAGAATAATGAATGTCATTTCTTTGATATTGGAGATCTTTTGGTCATATTTCTCAGAAAAGGTCAATGTGTCTATAAAACAAAAGTCTTACCTGGTTTGAAGTTTGGAACAACAATAATAAACCATGTATTTGCTGCTAAAAGAGTTGTACATCCAATGCCAAGGAGTACAGAGTCCCGAACTTTTCGACTTACAAAAGCAATAGTAATATAAACTGTGATTGACACCATTCCTCCACCCATATAGACAAGACTAGACATCCAGGTACTCATACCAAAGTAAAATTTAAGAATTGGGGCTATGACTGTCTGAAAAAAAATTAAATATAAATGTTTACATTTAAGAAATTAGAAGCTAAAATATAAAAAAATGGATAAAAAAAAGATTGATTGTATGGTAGCTCCTTGGGAGGAGTAAAAAAGTTTAGAGGTAAACCATAAATATTAACAACGAAAGCGGTTCATGTGGTCAAATCTAGTGGCACCGATTCAAAGTATAGGGAGGGGGTATCCAAAATCTACGGGGGATAATTTTGCCATTTTCAAAATTTTTTTTCAATGAAAATACCAAAAAGGTATTTTAGAGATACAGGAGGTCAAGATCTAAGGTAATTTTGAAATCAAGATCACCGGACAGATTTCTTTTTTTAAAGCGTGTTTTTAAACTTGCAATTCTAAGGTCTGTGGTTCCACCTTTGCAAGGTTGCAGCTATTACTGCATCCATTATAGCATCAAGCAAATAATAACATTGACAAAAAAGAAGTAGGAACTGTGCTAAAAAGAGCAGTTAAGCTCATGAGTTCCTAATGCCCTAAGGGCTGTGAGGGGGTATATATTTTTTCGTATTTAAGGTTTTTATAAAAAGGGTTGTAACTGTAGTCGTGCTGAGATCTCTAGTTGTGCGTAGCTGTGCTGAGATCACTTTGACTCTTCAAAGACTGCATGAAACTTTATTCTCACTTCCCAGTTTTATTAGCGCTAAAAACTAACTGATCACTGTCTGATATTAAATTTTTAGCATTTCAGGTAGAAGGCATATGGGAAAATTTTAAAATTCCGATGGGAAAAAGCAACTATTCCACAAGAAGTGGCATTGGACTTGTGTCAATTCTATAACTCAGCAGTCCTAAAGTCACCAGCTAATGACATTTGACCAATCATTTGCAATCTACTAAAATGTTTATGTGTCTCAGCTAAAGATTTGTTCTTTAAGCAGAAACAACTCCCTTTCGCCACAGATTTTTGGCGAAAAATAACATTCGTGTTTGGCACCAAGATTGGAGCTAAAATTGAATATGGCTAATTCGATATTTTTTTGCCGATTGATTCTTGTTAAATGACTCATTGATTATTGAAATAAATAATGGGCAAAAAGCTAAGAATTTTTTTGTGTTATTTTGACAAAAATAATGAAGGATTGGGTTAAAGGCCTTAGAATTGGGCTACAATATACTCTCCATTCAATCCTTTAAAACCAAAGTTGGTCTAGCTAAAGAATATGTGAAATTCGATGTTCGTATTTCAGTTTTATGAGCAATCAAAAGCAAAAGAATGAGGAATAAATAGGGGGAAGGGGTGGTTTGGTATATAACACTCAAGATTAAAGCTGTAAAAAACTCTATCACCTTGAAAAACTGGAAAACTAAAATCGGAAAATTATGTCTTTAGCACTTTTGATAAAAGATACAAGTAAGTATTCAAATTCAGAAAGGAAAAAGAAACTATTCTAAACAGGATACTTTGAGCTTTTGACAATCTACGTATGCAGTTTCGGAGTTGCAAAGTCATTAGTTCAGTTTCTTTTTTTTCTTTTTTATTAGTCATTAGTTCATTAGTTATTAGTTCATTATTAGTCATTAGTTCATTAGTCATTAGGTCATTAGTCATTAGTAATTTTTTATTAGTCATTAGTTCATTAGTCATTAGTTCTATTAGTCATTAGTTCAGTTTTCTTTTTTATCCAGCACTTAAATGGGAGTTCAAATAGTTTGTCTTAAATCTATTTTGTCGTCGATTTTTCTGTCATTATCAATAATTTCACTGTGGTCTTCTTACATCGGATAAAGTGACAATTTTTTCTATTGTTGCAAGAAATCGCACCGATATTTTTGTGATCAGACAAGTCATCATTATTTGTGTACGTCGTTAAAAAGAATCATTGCTTTTTTTCTGCCACCAGGCAAAGTATCATTCAGATTACATTGAAATTGTGAGAACTACTTAGTTAAGTTGTCCGAAATCATCAATCCAGTTTTCAAACAGTTCGTGATAACGAACTGTAAGTAAAGAGCGACCGGGCTCAATGGTAACCGAAACTCTAGAAAACAGGATTTTGATACCAATAGATACATCAAAAGGATCAGATTTTAATGCTGATTTCAAATATATAAGTTTCATCAAGTTTAGTCCTATCCATCAAAAGTTACGCGCCTGAAAAAATTGACTGTTTTCGAAAAAAGAGGGAAAGACCCCCTAAAAGCTATAGAACCCCAATGAAAATCACACCATCATATTAAGCGTATCAGAGAACCCTACTGTATAGGTTTCAAGCTTCTATCTACAAAAATGTGGAATTTTACATTTTTTGCCAGAAGAAAGATCACGGATGCGTTTTTTTTTTTTTTTTTTTTTTTTTTTTTTTTTTTTTTTTTTTTTTTTTTTTTTTTTTTTTTCAGGGGTGATCGTATCGACCCAGTGGTCCCAGAATATCGTGGGAGGGCTCATTAGAACGGAAATTAAAAGTTCTAGTGTCCTTTTCAAGTGACAAAAAATGGAGGGCAACTAGGCCCCCTCCCACGCTCATTTTTTTTCCAATGTCGCCCGATCAAAATTTTGAGATAGCCATTTTGTTCAGGATGGTCGTAAATATGATAACTATGTCTTTTAGGATGACTTAAGCCCCCGAAGTCCTCGGGGGGAGGGCTGAAATTTATGAACTTTACCCAATGTTAACATATAGTATTGGTTATTGGGAAGTATACAGACATTTTTAGGGGGGATTTTTTCTGGTAGTGGGGGGAGGGGGTCGGGGGTTATGTGGGAGGATCTTTCCATGAAGGAAGTTTTCATGGGGGAAAGGACATTGCTATGAAGGGGACGCCGGATTTCCCAGTATTATTTAAAAAAAAGATCAGAAATTAAATTAAAAAAAAAAGTTTTACAACTAAAAGTGAGCAGCAACATCAAAACTTAAAACGAACAGAAAATATTACGTATATGATTGGGCTCACCCCCTAGTCAATACCTCGCTCTTTAAGCCAAAGATTTTTTAGTACTTTAATAAGAGCTATTTATTCTAATTAACAGTTTTGTGATTAAGCGGTCATTTTTAAAGAATTGGAACAAAATTCGAACCTTAGCTTAAAGAGCAAGGTACTGACTAGGGGGTGAACCCCCCTAATATACGTATTAAAAATATATGAATATAGAAGTTCGTTACGCAAGTTAATTCGATATATTTATTACTAATGAAAACGTTCGTAAATAAAATTAAACAAGTTTCGAGAAAGCCATTGAACCAAATAAAAATAAAATTAATATGCAAATTTTGTTTTTATTATTCATGTATGGTGATCCAAAATCAAAACCTGCATTAATTCAAAAACGTTCAAAAATTAAATAAAAAAAAAGTTCTTTTTTACTGAAAGTAAGGAACGATGTTAAAACTTAAAACGAACAGAAATTATTCCGTATATGAAAGGGGCTGTCCCCTCCTCAATACATCGCTCTTTACGCTAAAGTTTTTTATTGTTTTAAAAAATAAAGTTGTGTAACAGATTCAAACTTTAGCGTAAAGAGCGAGGTATTGAGGAGGGGACCGCCCCTTTCTTATACGGAATAATTTCTGTCCGTTTTAAGTTTTAACGTCGCTCCTTACTTTCAGTTAAAAAAACTTGTTTTTTTTATTTAATTATTCATATGTATCCAGCACTTAGACGCCTTGATTTCTTCATTCTGAGAAAAAAAATTACAGAGAAAAAAACGTTTTTTTACGTATGTTTGATAAAATCGACATGCTTGAGACTGAAGTTAATACAAGAGACTCAAATATGTTATTACCGACCCAAAAGGATTTTAAAACCAAAAAAGGTATTTAAAATCTTGGGAAAGTTGATAGCAATGCTCAATTGATAATAATTGAGCATCGTTATTTGCCGAGTAAAATAGTTCACTACATCACTTAAGACGTGGCTTGTAAGTTTTTGGAATTCTTATCAAACGCATTGTACTGTTTAAGGTTCGTATGCAGCGACAATTTTAGTTCACTTGGTCTCCAAAGCGATTATCAATTTTATTTTGTTTAAGTAGGACAGTAGGTTCCTTTCAGCAGTTAAATAAAAAACACAAGTTTTTTCAACTGAAAGTAAGGAGCAACATTAAAACTTAAGACAACAGAAATTATTATGTATATGAGAGGTTTGCCCCCTCGTCAATACCTCGCTCTTTACCCTAAAGCTCGAATTTTCTTCCGGGTCCTTAAGAATGACCCTTGGATTACAAAGGTCATTTAATTAGAATAAATAGCTCTTTTGAAAGTACTAAAAAAAACTTTAGCGTAAAGAGCGAGGTATTGATGAGGGGGTGAACCTTCTCATATACGTAATAATTTCTGTTCGTTTTAAGTTTTAATGTTGCTCCTTACTTTCAGTTGAAAATACATGTTTTTTTATTTAATTTCTGATCGTTTTTTTTAATAATGATGGGAAATCCGGCGCCCCCTTTATGGAAAATTTCCTTCCCCCATAAAAAATTCCTCATTAAAAATATCCTCCAGCGTTAACCCCAAAAGCCCTCCCCCTATCAGAAAAAATCCCCCCTGAAAACGTCTGTACACTTCGCAATAACCAATACTATATCTAAACAATGGGCAAAGTTCACAACTTTCAACCTTCCCCCGAGGACTGTTGGCGATTAAGTCACCCTCAGAGACATAGTTGTTAGATTTTTAGACTATGCTGAACAAAAAGACAATTTCAAAATTTTGATCGGGCGACTTTGGAAAAAAATTAGCTTGAGAGGGGGGCTAGTTGCCCTTCAATTTTTTTTTGGTCACTAGAAATTTTTATTTCCGTTTGAATGAGTCCTCTCGCGATATTCTAGGACCACTGCGTCGATACGATCATCCCTGGAAAAAAAAACAAAAAAGAAAAAAAACAAATAAACACTCATCCGTGATCTTTCTTCTGGCAAAAAATACTAAATTCCTCATTTTTGCAGATAGGAGCTTAAAACCTCTACTGTAGGGTTCTCTGATACGCCGAATATGATGATGTAATTTTATCAAGATTCTATGACTTTTAGGGGGTGTTTCTTCCTTTTTTCGAAAATCAGGCAAATTTTCTCAGGACCGTCAGTTTTGATGGTTAAGACTTAACTTGATGAAACTTATATATTTGAATTCAGCATAAAAATCCAATTCTTTTTATTTATCTATTGGTATCAAAATTCTGTTTTTCAGAATTTCGGTTACTATTGAGCCGGGTCGCTCCTTACTTACCGTTCGTTACCACAAACTGTTTGAAAAGGATGGAAATTGGCTCAAAATCTTGGCAAATTGGCTTATAACTGCACGAGACTATTGAATGATTTGGAATATCAATAAAACCAAATTACTGAATGGCTTTAGATTTAAAACTAGGCTACAGTGGCCGAAAATAAATTTACGGGTAAATGAATAGAAAGACGTCATTCCCTACCATAGTTCACACTGAAATTGTGTTTTAGATAGTAATATGTTGCTTTTGTGTTTTTCAGTAATCTAGGGTGTCCAAGCAAGGTCACCTTTGGGGGATTTATGTGTTTTTCTTTCTTTTTACAAAATTACTACACATTTATAATCTAAATAATTACCACGTATGTCTTTTTTTGATAATTAGTAATCTAAGTAATCTTTTTTTTTTTAACTAGACTATTTTTCAATTTCTTTTATTGATAATTAATTTCAGCAATTAATTACTTACTCAATCTAGAACCATTTTGATTGCGTGATTTTTTTAAGCTTTTTTTTTCTGCAAAGCAGGCAAAACCCCCCTCATTTAATGTTCACAGGATTATGAGAGACCATTTAGAAAGAAGTTAAGGATGAAATAGGAAAACCTGTAGATAGTGTAAATCAGGAAACATGTAGACCAAATGGTTTAATTAGTGTTTTTTAAATTTCTTTTAGTTATTTTTAATTTCAGGAATTAATTTGCCTTTTGCTTCTTTTTTGTTCTACACAGCTAGCAAAACTACACAACATTTATGACCTACAACATTGAAAATATCACTTATAAAGAAGTTAAGGAATAAGAAATAATCAGAAAACTTACTTCCACATTTAGTTGAGCGAAGAAGCAGAACATATTGATAGTGAACAAGACAACAATATCATCATGAAGGAACTCTAAAAATTAAAAGATTTAGTAAAAAAAAGAATACTTGGTAGAAAAAAAAAACAATTCCACAAGCTACATGAAGGATCGACCATTGCAATCAAACTAGTAAGTTTCTTAAAAACGTATTTTAGCTTTGAGATAAAAATATACATTATATCTAGAGCAAAATTTAAACCTCTTGGGCCTATAAACTCATGAAACTTTTGTCCACATCCCCCTAAATACCCCACATTTTATTGAATTATAAAAGTAAATCTCTTACGAGTCCCAAATTTTGAAAAACACTTTACAGATCTGTAAAAAAAAAGTACTAAGAACTAAGGATAAGACCATGTTTAATTTTTTAGCTCTTTTCTATATCACAAAACAGGCCTGAAGAAACGCTCGTTCTTGAAATATATACAAAGGGGGAAAACTGGAATTGTTGAAGGTAAACGCCAAGATACAAAATACACTCTGACCTGTTTCATAAGGATTAAAGTCTAAGTAAATCCTTAGCATGAATAATGAGAAGAAAAAAAATATTTTCCACCTTTAATTTAGTTAATTTTTATTTTATATATTTGACGATGATAAATTTGTACAAGAAAAAAAAAAGAAAAAAACATGTCTAATGATTCAGCAGTAAACTGATAGAACGTGATCCATTATTACTCAACGATATTATTTCTCGTATATTTCCTATCCAGACTTTTTTCTATGAACCAATTAACTTAGTTAGCAATAAATAGGGTCTTAATTTTAACACACACGCTCAAAAATATTTCGCTAAGAAGTTAATTTTATCTGTTTGATTAAACGGGCAAAAACGGGCAAGCTGAATCGCCAATTGCCACTACTTGCACTCGATTTAGATGATTAGCTCCCAGCAATTCCTGGTCTTTATTCTTGTCAATAGTGGTTCTCCTGTACGAATTCCTTGAAAACCTCAATCAAACTTCGATTCCATCATCGGCGTAGTTAAGGTATGCTTTTTCCTGGTCTTCTTTCAGTCCTTTCCTTCCTATTATTAGCAATAAAGAGGCTTTTTTGTCTTGGTGTTGTTTGATTGAGGTTGCAAGGTGTTCAAACCAGCACAACGTCTTTTTTTCAAAAGTACGTTTACACCAGTAGCTGCAACCTAGTAAAGAGCAATCAGGGTTCATAGCATAGAAAAGAAACGGGATTGTAAAAAAACTGGCTAACGACAAAAATTTCCCATCTAACAGTATTCTGAAAGTTGTAATTTTCATTCACATTCCATCAAATTTTTCTTAAAAATAATCAGTTACTAAAAAAAAAAAAAAATATTTTTAGATAACCCCACATCTTGAACAAAAGGAAAATTTCAGTTCCATATTGGTAGCATTGATGCGTGAATTTGTATTTTTTTTTTTTTACTTATTGATCATTTTTACACATGTCGTAAGGCTGAGAGAACGCACAATGTAGGTCAGCGTTATTAAATTTAAGATTGGAATGACTCCAATGACCCTATGAAGGCTGAGAAGGTCAGTAAATCAAGGTCATGAGTATAATTAGGCTAACAGAGTCTAGGAGTCCCATCCATAGGTGACTAACACAATAAAGATCGGGTAGATTCTTATTTTGTTAAGAGTTGACTTTAACATTTGCACTAGAGGCTAGAATAGTTACCATGGCTACTGTTCTTTCTATCCCTGACTACAGCAAATTCATTATTTTTGCTTGCAAGAGATTTTTTTACCCCATATAGTTGATTTGCCGATTAAATATTTTATTTGCTATCCGTTGCTATGGAGCGAATATGTTTTATTTGAGATTTCTACTGAATAAATTTTGATGTATAAATTTTATTTGAGATTTCTACTGAATAAATTTTGAATAAGTAAAAAATTTAAGTACTTTCAAAAGCAACTTAGATTAACCGCCATATTTCTTGGAAACTACTGCAATTAGCTGCATGGAAATAGCAGAGACATTAAAAAAGAAAATAAGAGTAGGGTTGGGGGGGTGCAAAGAAAAAATCATAAGCATACCATCAAAATACATCCGATATGAAATGTGAGTATGAGTAGGTTTGGTGGGTACATCAGAAACCAAGAACCACTCGCGAGGTGTCACACCTAGCAAAGGCTGATCACTTTCATCTGAAGACGTATCAGCAACGCTACCGTCTCTTTCCATTATACTGAAATCTTCAGAATTTGGGGCCTGTGTGTCAGGTTTTTCTAAAAAATGGGAACTTTGACAATACAACTTAATAGGGCATTAGTCTAGTTAAAATAAAAATTTACCACTGAAATCCTCTCCTGTGATACCGAATCTGTATTCTGAAATTTAGCTTGTACAATGGGCATTGGGACACTTATAGCGCATCAGGCCTGCATACCCTAAAATTGCGAGACCTTTACGATTATTCCAATGGTCTCCTACTTCTGTACTTTTTATATAGTTTGCCCGTTTTCTGCAATTTTTGTTTTTGACAGTTTATGTAAATCGTCAAGACAAATTTAATACTCTAGGTATCACTGTATATAAATGATAGATATTATTATAATATATATTAATATATATATATAATGTATATACATATAATAATAGATATTATTATAGATATTATAAGAATATATTATCTATATACAGTGCTGTGTATATACGACCCTGCAGAACTTTGACCTAGATAGACGAAGAAGGGGGTACACGTCTTTGAGCACTGTATATCATGAAAAACCGGCTCATTTGCGTTGTTATAAGGGGGAACTAGTAATACCCTGGGCCCCAATAAAACTTACTTACGGCTCTGTTTTTGCTGCCCCTAACTCTAAGAATATCCAAAAGCTTTTTAAAAGCACAACTTGAATTTCTCTGCCACTTAGAACGGCGTTATAATTTATTCAATAATTGATGTAGCAAAATCAATAGCAAAAAAAGACTCACCTGTAGATACATTCCTAGAAGTTTGGCGTAAAGAACCATAGATAGGTTGAGTAAATTCTAATCCAAGGTTTGCCACTTCCACTTTATTTTTCGGCTTTTTCTTCTCTTCTTCTACAGAGCTCAAGTACATTGAGTGTCCGAATGGTGTTTCTTCGGGGTTATATTGTTGCCTTAAAAGTTCATATTTATATTCATAATAAATATCCGAGTAAAGAATCAGGAAAAGAAGAAAAAAAGTTAACCACACTAGTGCCATGAAGAGTCCTGCTGCGTTTAAATGATTAACTTGAAAATTTGAAATTTTGAATTCAAAAAGTGACAAGAAGAGTTGACATGCTGGCCCCATCAAGATCCCTAGCTGACGTGTTCCGTTGCACACGCTTAAAACAGATGTTCGTTCTTTTTGATTTGTAGTCCGACATACTTCCGCTAAGAGGGCTGCTCCAGCACCACTCCCAAAACCTGGAAAAAATGATGTTGTTTTTATTGAAAATGAAGTCTATAGTTAATTTCACGAATAAATAAAAAATATTTTCGTTTTTTGAAGCTTTTTACATTTTCTTGTTGCCTTTTATCTATTTTTATTCTTATTCCTGCACCTGGAGACGGTTGAATGGGATTCTCGACCGAAACATTAGCATTTTTCTCTTTTTTATATAGGCTTTAATTTGTCCAGTTTTTCTTCGTTTTTCTGTGGTTTGTTCAAGATTTTGTATTTTATATTACGAAAGAACAATTTACTGAGTCAAGGTATTTCTAAAATGACAATCATTATGTCTAACACCGTCGCTTATCGAAATCAAGTAGACTACTCAAATTTGTTAATGGATCTTATTATTCTCGCTTAGATCATCATTAATAAAATTGTTCTTGGAAAAGCCTTCACACTTCACTTTTCACTACACCTTACCTTCGACCTTAGATAACCAGTCTTCCCTCATCACTGCGGCTGCTCAGACATCCCCCCATTCAGATTGAAGCGAGTTATTGAGAGGTCATATCTGGTTAGTGCTCCATAAGGTGTTTTAGTTACGTGTAAGACACGTAACTGGATCTGATAGTTGGTCCGTGAACCTGCTTCAAAATATAATTGTTGTGGCGCATTTTGGGCCACAGCTGATATTAGTTCAGCTGATGTTAGGTTATTTTTTGTAAATTGTTGCTAAGAAAGTTTTAAGTTTACTGTGAGTATTATGAATCTTATATGTTCAGATGAAAATGCTTTCTTTTTCGAAAGGAGTCTGACTTGAGGTACAGTTAGGTTTTGTTACCTCTATTCCAGGGTTTACCACCTATTACCTCACAGTTTCTCAATTAATTTGAACATGTTATTTTATTTTAAGCAAGAGTAACTGTATTGTCGGGTATATTGCAGCAAATTTAGTCAGTCATTTTTTATAATTATTAATTCATAAACACTTATTAAGATTTTAGTATGTGAGCAGAGAAACAAAAATATGCATTTCCAAAACTATAAAGAAAAAAAAAACTTATATTAGAAAAGAAATTTAATAGTAATGCTATTAGATTAATTCCTTAAGCATTATTAGCTAAAATTTATCCTTGAATGGCATAAAATAAGAAACTCAAAATGTATTGTAAAATCTTGGGATAGTTAAACTAATTTCACTAAAAGGAGTCTTAAATTCTAACAAGGGAATGGGAACTACTTTAACAAAATGAGTACCCTTATCTATTTAGTATATATAATGGTGTTCTATGCTCAGTCTATCACCAATAAAAAAGGGAGAAAGAAAAAATGACATCGAATGACGACATACAAGAAGTACATAAATCTTCGCATCTAAGAAACACTTGATTTTTTTTTTGTAACATAATCTTTATTTTGGCTCAAAAGATTCATAAATCGGGGGCGTACAGAATTTAGTGTTGTTACTTTAAAATAAGCGTTTGTTTAATTGTGGCAGTTTTTGTTTCGTTCAACAGATTTGTTTAACTTGAGTGGATGCTACAACTACGCCAAAGGCCAGGATTTAAATTTGTCTCCTCTCGTAAGTCTGCCAATCGTGCCACCTAAGCAATTCACTAACCCCATCCCTCATGGAAAATATATATAGCCTACAAGCCAGTGTACGAGACATACTTACATAGTTTTTATTATTGAGCTCAATGCTCACTGATCTTGAAAACTGATTTAGTAGGCTAACGGAAATACAAGCTTTTACTTACATAATTTCTATTACTGAGTTCAATGCTCACTGATCTTGAAAACTGATTTAGTAGGCTAACGGAAATACAAGCTTTAAAAATTCAAGGAAATTTTGATAATTAAGTAGGACCTCAATAACTCGAGTCTCACTGGCATTACAATAGTCGTAATCCAACAAATATACCATGGTTAAGGTTGCTCGAAATATGCTTAAGGTGATGTGATACCTTAAACGATCATCTTATATCGTCCATCATAATTAAGTAGGACCTCAATAACTTGAGTCTCACTGGTATTACAATAGTCGTAATCCAACAAATATACAATGGTTAAGGTTGCTCGAAATATGGTTCAGGGGATGCGATACCTTAAAGGATCGTCTTATATCGTCCATCATAAATAAGTAGGACCTCAATAACTAGAGTCTCACTGGCATTACAATAGTCGTAATCCAACAAATATACCATGGTTAAGGTTGCTCGAAATATGGTTAAGGGGATGCGATACCTTAAAGGATCGTCTTATATCGTCCATCATAATTAAGTAGGACCTCAATAACTAGAGTCTCACTGGCATTACAATAGTCGTAATCTAACAAATATACCATGGTTAAGGTTGCTCGAAATATGGTTAAGGGGATGCGATACCTTAAAGGATCGTCTTATATCGTCCATCATAATTAAGTAGGACCTCAAAAACTTGAGCCTCACTGGCATTGCAATAGTCGTAATCCAACAAATATACCATGGTTAAGGTTGCTCGAAATATGGTTAAGGGGATGCGATACCTTAAAGGATCGTCTTATATCGTCCATCATTATTAAGTAGGACCTCAATAACTAGTCTCACTGGCATTACAATAGTCGTAATCCAACAAATATACCATGGTTAAGGTTGCTCGAAATATGGTTAAGGGGATGCGATACTTAAAGGATCGTCTTATATCGTCCATCATAATTAAGTAGGACCTCAATAACTTGAGTCTCACTGGCATTACAATAGTCGTAATCCAACAAATATACCATGGTTAAGGTTGCTCGAAATATGGTTAAGGGGATGCGATACCTTAAAGGATCGTCTTATATCGTCCATCATAATTAAGTAGGACCTCAATAACTAGAGTCTCACTGGCATTACAATAGTCGTAATCCAACAAATATACCATGGTTAAGGTTGCTCGAAATATGGTTAAGGGGATTCGATACCTTAAAGGATCGTCTTATATCGTCCATCATAATTAAGTAGGACCTCAATAACTTGAGTCTCACTGGCATTACAATAGTCGTAATCCAACAAATATACCATGGTTAAGGTTGCTCGAAATATGGTTAAGGGGATGCGATACCTTAAAGGATCGTCTTATATCGTCCATCATAATTAAGTAGGACCTCAATAACTAGAGTCTCACTGGCATTACAATAGTCGTAATCCAACAAATATACCATGGTTAAGGTTGCTCGAAATATGGTTAAGGGGATGCGATACCTTAAAGGATCGTCTTATATCGTCCATCATAATTAAGTAGGACCTCAATAACTTGAGTCTCACTGGCATTACAATAGTCGTAATCCAACAAATATACCATGGTTAAGGTTGCTCGAAATATGGTTAAGGGGATGCGATACCTTAAAGGATCGTCTTATATCGTCCATCATAATTAAGTAGGACCTCAATAACTTGAGTCTCACTGGCATTACAATAGTCGTAATCCAACAAATATACCATGGTTAAGGTTGCTCGAAATATGGTTAAGGGGATGCGATACCTTAAAGGATCGTCTTATATCGTCCATCATAATTAAGTAGGACCTCAATAACTAGAGTCTCACTGGCATTACAATAGTCGTAATCCAACAAATATACCATGGTTAAGGTTGCTCGAAATATGGTTAAGGGGATGCGATACCTTAAAGGATCGTCTTATATCGTCCATCATAATTAAGTAGGACCTCAATAACTTGAGTCTCACTGGTATTACAATAGTCGTAATCCAACAAATATACAATGGTTAAGGTTGCTCGAAATATGGTTCAGGGGATGCGATACCTTAAAGGATCGTCTTATATCGTCCATCATAAATAAGTAGGACCTCAATAACTAGAGTCTCACTGGCATTACAATAGTCGTAATCCAACAAATATACCATGGTTAAGGTTGCTCGAAATATGGTTAAGGGGATGCGATACCTTAAAGGATCGTCTTATATCGTCCATCATAATTAAGTAGGACCTCAATAACTAGAGTCTCACTGGCATTACAATAGTCGTAATCTAACAAATATACCATGGTTAAGGTTGCTCGAAATATGGTTAAGGGGATGCGATACCTTAAAGGATCGTCTTATATCGTCCATCATAATTAAGTAGGACCTCAAAAACTTGAGCCTCACTGGCATTGCAATAGTCGTAATCCAACAAATATACCATGGTTAAGGTTGCTCGAAATATGGTTAAGGGGATGCGATACCTTAAAGGATCGTCTTATATCGTCCATCATTATTAAGTAGGACCTCAATAACTAGTCTCACTGGCATTACAATAGTCGTAATCCAACAAATATACCATGGTTAAGGTTGCTCGAAATATGGTTAAGGGGATGCGATACCTTAAAGGATCGTCTTATATCGTCCATCATAATTAAGTAGGACCTCAATAACTTGAGTCTCACTGGCATTACAATAGTCGTAATCCAACAAATATACCATGGTTAAGGTTGCTCGAAATATGGTTAAGGGGATGCGATACCTTAAAGGATCGTCTTATATCGTCCATCATAATTAAGTAGGACCTCAATAACTAGAGTCTCACTGGCATTACAATAGTCGTAATCCAACAAATATACCATGGTTAAGGTTGCTCGAAATATGGTTAAGGGGATGCGATACCTTAAAGGATCGTCTTATATCGTCCATCATAATTAAGTAGGACCTCAATAACTTGAGTCTCACTGGCATTACAATAGTCGTAATCCAACAAATATACCATGGTTAAGGTTGCTCGAAATATGGTTAAGGGGATGCGATACCTTAAAGGATCGTCTTATATCGTCCATCATAATTAAGTAGGACCTCAATAACTAGAGTCTCACTGGCATTACAATAGTCGTAATCCAACAAATATACCATGGTTAAGGTTGCTCGAAATATGGTTAAGGGGATGCGATACCTTAAAGGATCGTCTTATATCGTCCATCATAATTAAGTAGGACCTCAATAACTTGAGTCTCACTGGCATTACAATAGTCGTAATCCAACAAATATACCATGGTTAAGGTTGCTCGAAATATGGTTAAGGGGATGCGATACCTTAAAGGATCGTCTTATATCGTCCATCATAATTAAGTAGGACCTCAATAACTTGAGTCTCACTGGCATTACAATAGTCGTAATCCAACAAATATACCATGGTTAAGGTTGCTCGAAATATGGTTAAGGGGATGCGATACCTTAAAGGATCGTCTTATATCGTCCATCATAATTAAGTAGGACCTCAATAACTAGAGTCTCACTGGCATTACAATAGTCGTAATCCAACAAATATACCATGGTTAAGGTTGCTCGAAATATGGTTAAGGGGATGCGATACCTTAAAGGATCGTCTTATATCGTCCATCATAATTAAGTAGGACCTCAATAACTTGAGTCTCACTGGCATTACAATAGTCGTAATCCAACAAATATACCATGGTTAAGGTTGCTCGAAATATGGTTAAGGGGATGCGATACCTTAAAGGATCGTCTTATATCGTCCATCATAATTAAGTAGGACCTCAATAACTAGAGTCTCACTGGCATTACAACAGTCGTAATCCAACAAATATACCATGGTTAAGGTTGCTCGAAATATGGTTAAGGGGATGCGATACCTTAAAGGATCGTCTTATATCGTCCATCATAATTAAGTAGGACCTCAATAACTAGAGTCTCACTGGCATTACAATAGTCGTAATCCAACAAATATAACATGGTTAAGGTTGCTCGAAATATGGTTAAGGGGATGCGATACCTTAAAGGATCGTCTTATATCGTCCATTATTATTAAGTAGGACCTCAATAACTAGTCTCACTGGCATTACAATAGTCGTAATCCAACAAATATACCATGGTTAAGGTTGCTCGAAATATGGTTAAGGGATGCGATACCTTAAAGGATCGTCTTATATCGTCCATCATAATTAAGTAGGACCTCAATAACTTGAGTCTCACTGGCATTACAATAGTCGTAATCCAACAAATATACCATGGTTAAGGTTGCTCGAAATATGGTTAAGGGGATGCGATACCTTAAAGGATCGTCTTATATCGTCCATCATAATTAAGTAGGACCTCAATAACTAGAGTCTCACTGGCATTACAATAGTCGTAATCCAACAAATATACCATGGTTAAGGTTGCTCGAAATATGGTTAAGGGGATGCGATACCTTAAAGGATCGTCTTATATCGTCCATCATAATTAAGTAGGACCTCAATAACTTGAGTCTCACTGGCATTACAATAGTCGTAATCCAACAAATATACCATGGTTAAGGTTGCTCGAAATATGGTTAAGGGGATGCGATACCTTAAAGGATCGTCTTATATCGTCCATCATAATTAAGTAGGACCTCAATAACTTGAGCCTCACTGGCATTCCAATAGTCGTAATCCAACAAATATACCATGGTTAAGGTTGCTCGAAATATGGTTAAGGGGATGAGGATACCTTAAAGGATCGTCTTATATCGTCCATCATTATTAAGTAGGACCTCAATAACTAGTCTCACTGGCATTACAATAGTCGTAATCCAACAAATATACCATGGTTAAGGTTGCTCGAAATATGGTTAAGGGGATGCGATACCTTAAAGGATCGTCTTATATCGTCCATCATAATTAAGTAGGACCTCAATAACTTGAGTCTCACTGGCATTACAATAGTCGTAATCCAACAAATATACCATGGTTAAGGTTGCTCGAAATATGGTTAAGGGGATGCGATACCTTAAAGGATCGTCTTATATCGTCCATCATAATTAAGTAGGACCTCAATAACTAGAGTCTCACTGGCATTACAATAGTCGTAATCCAACAAATATACCATGGTTAAGGTTGCTCGAAATATGGTTAAGGGGATGCGATACCTTAAAGGATCGTCTTATATCGTCCATCATAATTGAGTAGGACCTCAATAACTTGAGTCTCACTGGCATTACAATAGTCGTAATCCAACAAATATACCATGGTTAAGGTTGCTCGAAATATGGTTAAGGGGATGCGATACCTTAAAGGATCGTCTTATATCGTCCATCATAATTAAGTAGGACCTCAATAACTAGAGTCTCACTGGCATTACAATAGTCGTAATCCAACAAATATACCATGGTTAAGGTTGCTCGAAATATGGTTAAGGGGATGCGATACCTTAAAGGATCGTCTTATATCGTCCATCATAATTAAGTAGGACCTCAATAACTTGAGTCTCACTGGCATTACAATAGTCGTAATCCAACAAATATACCATGGTTAAGGTTGCTCGAAATATGGTTAAGGGGATGCGATACCTTAAAGGATCGTCTTATATCGTCCATCATAATTAAGTAGGACCTCAATAACTTGAGTCTCACTGGCATTACAATAGTCGTAATCCAACAAATATACCATGGTTAAGGTTGCTCGAAATATGGTTAAGGGGATGCGATACCTTAAAGGATCGTCTTATATCGTCCATCATAATTAAGTAGGACCTCAATAACTAGAGTCTCACTGGCATTACAATAGTCGTAATCCAACAAATATACCATGGTTAAGGTTGCTCGAAATATGGTTAAGGGGATGCGATACCTTAAAGGATCGTCTTATATCGTCCATCATAATTAAGTAGGACCTCAATAACTTGAGTCTCACTGGCATTACAATAGTCGTAATCCAACAAATATACCATGGTTAAGGTTGCTCGAAATATGGTTAAGGGGATGCGATACCTTAAAGGATCGTCTTATATCGTCCATCATAATTAAGTAGGACCTCAATAACTAGAGTCTCACTGGCATTACAACAGTCGTAATCCAACAAATATACCATGGTTAAGGTTGCTCGAAATATGGTTAAGGGGATGCGATACCTTAAAGGATCGTCTTATATCGTCCATCATAATTAAGTAGGACCTCAATAACTAGAGTC
This sequence comes from Artemia sinica, assembly GCA_027921565.1. NCBI lineage: Eukaryota > Metazoa > Arthropoda > Branchiopoda > Anostraca > Artemiidae > Artemia > Artemia sinica. Next base: position 21,572,354 of record CM051263.1, on the reverse strand, counting down.
TCACTGGCATTACAATAGTCGTAATCCAACAAATATACCATGGTTAAGGTTGCTCGAAATATGGTTAAGGGGATGCGATACCTTAAAGGATCGTCTTATATCGTCCATTATTATTAAGTAGGACCTCAATAACTAGTCTCACTGGCATTACAATAGTCGTAATCCAACAAATATACCATGGTTAAGGTTGCTCGAAATATGGTTAAGGGGATGCGATACCTTAAAGGATCGTCTTATATCGTCCATCATAATTAAGTAGGACCTCAATAACTTGAGTCTCACTGGCATTACAATAGTCGTAATCCAACAAATATACCATGGTTAAGGTTGCTCGAAATATGGTTAAGGGGATGCGATACCTTAAAGGATCGTCTTATATCGTCCATCATAATTAAGTAGGACCTCAATAACTAGAGTCTCACTGGCATTACAATAGTCGTAATCCAACAAATATACCATGGTTAAGGTTGCTCGAAATATGGTTAAGGGGATGCGATACCTTAAAGGATCGTCTTATATCGTCCATCATAATTAAGTAGGACCTCAATAACTTGAGTCTCACTGGCATTACAATAGTCGTAATCCAACAAATATACCATGGTTAAGGTTGCTCGAAATATGGTTAAGGGGATGCGATACCTTAAAGGATCGTCTTATATCGTCCATCATAATTAAGTAGGACCTCAATAACTTGAGCCTCACTGGCATTCCAATAGTCGTAATCCAACAAATATACCATGGTTAAGGTTGCTCGAAATATGGTTAAGGGGATGAGGATACCTTAAAGGATCGTCTTATATCGTCCATCATTATTAAGTAGGACCTCAATAACTAGTCTCACTGGCATTACAATAGTCGTAATCCAACAAATATACCATGGTTAAGGTTGCTCGAAATATGGTTAAGGGGATGAGGATACCTTAAAGGATCGTCTTATATCGTCCATCATAATTAAGTAGGACCTCAAAAACTTGAGCCTCACTGGCATTGCAATAGTCGTAATCCAACAAATATACCATGGTTAAGGTTGCTCGAAATATGGTTAAGGGGATGCGATACCTTAAAGGATCGTCTTATATCGTCCATCATTATTAAGTAGGACCTCAATAACTAGTCTCACTGGCATTACAATAGTCGTAATCCAACAAATATACCATGGTTAAGGTTGCTCGAAATATGGTTAAGGGGATGCGATACCTTAAAGGATCGTCTTATATCGTCCATCATAATTAAGTAGGACCTCAATAACTAGAGTCTCACTGGCATTACAATAGTCGTAATCCAACAAATATACCATGGTAAAGGTTGCTCGAAATATGGTTAAGGGGATGCGATACCTTAAAGGATCGTCTTATATCGTCCATCATAATTAAGTAGGACCTCAATAACTAGAGTCTCACTGGCATTACAATAGTCGTAATCCAACAAATATACCATGGTTAAGGTTGCTCGAAATATGGTTAAGGGGATGCGATACCTTAAAGGATCGTCTTATATCGTCCATCATAATTAAGTAGGACCTCAATAACTTGAGTCTCACTGGCATTACAATAGTCGTAATCCAACAAATATACCATGGTTAAGGTTGCTCGAAATATGGTTAAGGGGATGCGATACCTTAAAGGATCGTCTTATATCGTCCATCATAATTAAGTAGGACCTCAATAACTAGAGTCTCACTGGCATTACAATAGTCGTAATCCAACAAATATACCATGGTTAAGGTTGCTCGAAATATGGTTAAGGGGATGCGATACCTTAAAGGATCGTCTTATATCGTCCATCATAATTAAGTAGGACCTCAATAACTTGAGTCTCACTGGCATTACAATAGTCGTAATCCAACAAATATACCATGGTTAAGGTTGCTCGAAATATGGTTAAGGGGATGCGATACCTTAAAGGATCGTCTTATATCGTCCATCATAATTAAGTAGGACCTCAATAACTTGAGTCTCACTGGCATTACAATAGTCGTAATCCAACAAATATACCATGGTTAAGGTTGCTCGAAATATGGTTAAGGGGATGCGATACCTTAAAGGATCGTCTTATATCGTCCATCATAATTAAGTAGGACCTCAATAACTAGAGTCTCACTGGCATTACAATAGTCGTAATCCAACAAATATACCATGGTTAAGGTTGCTCGAAATATGGTTAAGGGGATGCGATACCTTAAAGGATCGTCTTATATCGTCCATCATAATTAAGTAGGACCTCAATAACTTGAGTCTCACTGGCATTACAATAGTCGTAATCCAACAAATATACCATGGTTAAGGTTGCTCGAAATATGGTTAAGGGGATGCGATACCTTAAAGGATCGTCTTATATCGTCCATCATAATTAAGTAGGACCTCAATAACTAGAGTCTTACTGGCATTACAATAGTCGTAATCCAACAAATATACCATGGTTAAGGTTGCTCGAAATATGGTTAAGGGGATGCGATACCTTAAAGGATCGTCTTATATCGTCCATCATAATTAAGTAGGACCTCAATAACTAGAGTCTCACTGGCATTACAATAGTCGTAATCCAACAAATATACCATGGTTAAGGTTGCTCGAAATATGGTTAAGGGGATGCGATACCTTAAAGGATCGTCTTATATCGTCCATTATTATTAAGTAGGACCTCAATAACTAGTCTCACTGGCATTACAATAGTCGTAATCCAACAAATATACCATGGTTAAGGTTGCTCGAAATATGGTTAAGGGGATGCGATACCTTAAAGGATCGTCTTATATCGTCCATCATAATTAAGTAGGACCTCAATAACTTGAGTCTCACTGGCATTACAATAGTCGTAATCCAACAAATATACCATGGTTAAGGTTGCTCGAAATATGGTTAAGGGGATGCGATACCTTAAAGGATCGTCTTATATCGTCCATCATAATTAAGTAGGACCTCAATAACTAGAGTCTCACTGGCATTACAATAGTCGTAATCCAACAAATATACCATGGTTAAGGTTGCTCGAAATATGGTTAAGGGGATGCGATACCTTAAAGGATCGTCTTATATCGTCCATCATAATTAAGTAGGACCTCAATAACTTGAGTCTCACTGGCATTACAATAGTCGTAATCCAACAAATATACCATGGTTAAGGTTGCTCGAAATATGGTTAAGGGGATGCGATACCTTAAAGGATCGTCTTATATCGTCCATCATAATTAAGTAGGACCTCAATAACTTGAGCCTCACTGGCATTCCAATAGTCGTAATCCAACAAATATACCATGGTTAAGGTTGCTCGAAATATGGTTAAGGGGATGAGGATACCTTAAAGGATCGTCTTATATCGTCCATCATTATTAAGTAGGACCTCAATAACTAGTCTCACTGGCATTACAATAGTCGTAATCCAACAAATATACCATGGTTATGGTTGCTCGAAATATGGTTAAGGGGATGCGATACCTTAAAGGATCGTCTTATATCGTCCATCATAATTAAGTAGGACCTCAATAACTTGAGTCTCACTGGCATTACAATAGTCGTAATCCAACAAATATACCATGGTTAAGGTTGCTCGAAATATGGTTAAGGGGATGCGATACCTTAAAGGATCGTCTTATATCGTCCATCATAATTAAGTAGGACCTCAATAACTAGAGTCTCACTGGCATTACAATAGTCGTAATCCAACAAATATACCATGGTTAAGGTTGCTCGAAATATGGTTAAGGGGATGCGATACCTTAAAGGATCGTCTTATATCGTCCATCATAATTAAGTAGGACCTCAATAACTTGAGTCTCACTGGCATTACAATAGTCGTAATCCAACAAATATACCATGGTTAAGGTTGCTCGAAATATGGTTAAGGGGATGCGATACCTTAAAGGATCGTCTTATATCGTCCATCATAATTAAGTAGGACCTCAATAACTAGAGTCTCACTGGCATTACAATAGTCGTAATCCAACAAATATACCATGGTTAAGGTTGCTCGAAATATGGTTAAGGGGATGCGATACCTTAAAGGATCGTCTTATATCGTCCATCATAATTAAGTAGGACCTCAATAACTTGAGTCTCACTGGCATTGCAATAGTCGTAATCCAACAAATATACCATGGTTAAGGTTGCTTGAAATATGGTTAAGGGGATGCAATACCTTAAAGGATCGTCTTATATCGTCCATCATAATTAAGTAGGACCTCAATAACTAGAGTCTCACTGGCATTACAATAGTCGTAATCCAACAAATATACCATGGTTAAGGTTGCTCGAAATATGGTTCAGGGGATGCGATACCTTAAAGGATCGTCCATCATAATTAAGTAGGACTTCAATAACTTGAGTCTCACTGGCATTACAATAGTCGTAATCCAACAAATATACCATGGTTAAGGTTGCTCGAAATATGGTTAAGGTGATGTGACACCTTAAAGGATCGTCTTATATCGTCCATCATAATTAAGTAGGACTGTAATAACTTGAGTCTCACTGGCATTACAATAGTCGTACTCCAACAAATATACCATGGTTAAGGTTGCTCGAAATATGGTTAAGGGGATGCGATACCTTAAAGGATCGTCTTATATCGTCCATCATAATTAAGTAGGACCTCAATAACTTGAGTCTCACTGGCATTACAATAGTCGTAATCCAACAAATATACCATGGTTAAGGTTGCTCGAAATATGGTTCAGGGGATGCGATACCTTAAAGGATCGTCCATCATAATTAAGTAGGACTTCAATAACTTGAGTCTCACTGGCATTACAATAGTCGTAATCCAACAAATATACCATGGTTAAGGTTGCTCGAAATATGGTTAAGGGGATGCGATACCTTAAAGGATCGTCTTATATCGTCCATCATAATTAAGTAGGACCTCAATAACTTGAGTCTCACTGGCATTGCAATAGTCGTAATCCAACAAATATACCATGGTTAAGGTTGCTCGAAATATGGTTAAGGGGATGCGATACCTTAAAGGATCGTCTTATATCGTCCATCATAATTAAGTAGGACCTCAATAACTTGAGTCTCACTGGCATTGCAATAGTCGTAATCCAACAAATATACCATGGTTAAGGTTGCTCGAAATATGGTTAAGGGGATGCAATACCTTAAAGGATCGTCTTATATCGTCCATCATAATGAAGTAGGACCTCAATAACTAGAGTCTCACTGGCATTAGAATAGTCGTACTCCAACAAATATACCATGGTTAAGGTTGCTCGAAATATGGTTAAGGGGATGCAATACCTTAAAGGATCGTCTTATATCGTCCATCATAATGAAGTAGGACCTCAATAACTAGAGTCTCACTGGCATTAGAATAGTCGTACTCCAACAAATATACCATGGTTAAGGTTGCTCGAAATATGGTTAAGGGGATGTGATACCTTAAAGGATCATCTTATATCGTCCATCATAATCTATTTTAGTTTGTGGGGCTAAAGACAAAAATCCGAAAGCCAACAACCACTTTCCTGGAAATCCCATGAAAATACTTAGCTCCTCACGTTTTAGCTCCTCCTGAAGCTGCCAAACTACTCAAATAATATTTCCTGAATATCTTTATCTCCGGCACAAAACGGGGGAAGCTAGACGTTTTTTCTAAGATTTCCGGGACAGTAGGTGTTGGCTTTTAGTTTTCTGTTATTGCAAAATGAAATAAATATAATAATATAGGCTAAAGAAAAAGAAAAGACATAGACTATTGACAAAGAAAGGAAATAGGCCTGGTCAATAGAGGCATCCATGACAAAAATAACATTTATCTGGCTTTAAAGCATTTGAAACTTGCAACATTTCTTCAAAATGTTGCCAAGGGCGGGAATATTGCCTAGAAACAGGTGCGAGGGGGTATGAATTCCACTTGTTCATTTCCCTGTGTTAATTTCCCTATGGGCGCGTTTGAATCAATGGAAGGGGTACTACTTATATCGTCCATCATAATCTATTTTAGTTTGAGGGGCTTAAGACAAAAATCCGAAAGCCGACAACTACTTTCCTGGAAATCCCATGAAAATACTTAGCTCCTCACGTTTTAGCTCCTCCTGAAGCTGCCAAACTACTCAAATAATATTTCCTGAATATCTTTATCTCCGGCACAAAACGGGGGAAGCTAGACGTTTTTTCTAAGATTTCCGGGACAGTAGGTATTGGCTTTTAGTTTTCTGTTATTGCAAAAGGAAATAAATATAATAATATAGGCTAAAGAAAAAGAAAAGACATAGACTATTGACAAAGAAAGGAAATAGGCCTGGTCAATAGAGGCATCCATGACAAAAATAACATTTATCTGGCTTTAAAGCATTTGAAACTTGCAACATTTCTTCAAAATGTTGCCAAGGGCGGGAATATTGCCTAGAAACAGGTGCGAGGGGGTAGGAATTCCACTTGTTCATTTCCCTGTGTTAATTTCCCTATGGGCGCGTTTGAATCAATGGAAGGGGTACTACTTATATCGTCCATCATAATCTATTTTAGTTTGAGGGGCTTAAGACAAAAATCCGAAAGCCGACAACTACTTTCCTGGAAATCCCATGAAAATACTTAGCTCCTCATGTGTCGTGCCGTAGGTAAGAGATATTCATGAAACTTACATCATCAGAAAATGGGATTTTTTTTTCTTCTTTTAAACGTAGCAGATTTTTCTTTTTATAGTTCAAGAGAGGGAAGTCCATAAATCATCAAGGAAATCTTCAAGGACACCTGCTAGGAAAAAGCTAAAAATTAACTCAGAGGAATTGCCATTTGAACAATTTGGTAGTTTTGGTAGTTTCCTGTGCTCATATCAACTTTGAATTTAAAGCTTGCCGACAAAGGGAATTTCAAATTTCTTTGTCTTTTCAGTCAAACTGTAGATTCTCCAAATCTCTTAATAATGGCAAGTCCCCTTGGAGAATTCGCTAACGGGCCCCTGTCTTTGTGACGGTCAGCCGACACTAAGGCTCACAAAATGATTCTAAGGTACCGCATCTTCTTAAGAGGCTTTTGGAAAGTAGGGAAACTTGTATGGATTTAGGATGAGTTTTCGAAAATTCCCCACTTTGAGTGGAATTTCGAGCAGTTATGCGAAGACCATTGAATTCATGGCATGAAACGAATATGAAATCTCCTCCAAAACCAAAGCACTAAAATTACAGTTGGTTAGTTTTATTACAGTTTAAGAGCATTAAAATAAGTTAAAATATACACTAAAAAAAGGCTGAAAACATGCATACCACATATGACCCTAGACATAACTACATTTAAGACGGAGACACCAAGCATATACTGTGTATTTCCTATGACCATAGCTGAGACACAAGTGATGACGATCCATTTTGTGTGATGTGGGTAAAGATCAGACACTCTACCACCAATCAATCCAGCTACTGTTCCAGATATACTGTATCCTAGAAAAAAAAATATATATACATAAAATGGAATTCAGCAAAAAGAAACAAGTAGTTGCAATCACAAAGATTAAGGGAGCTGGCAGGGTAAAAAAACATTACCCATGAACTTGGCCGGTTTAAAAAAAATTGAGCTTTTAAATTGAGACCGCAATCTTGTTCAGGAAAATAAGCCAGCATGGCGGCAAAATTATTCCCCCCACCCAACAAAAAAACAACAACAAAAGCTAGGTTATGAGTATATTATTAATGTATAGTAATTATAACAATAATATTTTATCAGCCCTCGCCCCACGTACATCATTTCTAAGCAGTATTGTTGCACAGGGCAGTTCGTATCTATAGCATCTATAGCCGTGTATACCATTTGTGCATTATATTTTTATATATTTAACGGCCAGTTTCTTTATTCAAGGCAGTTTTCATTATAAAAAATAACCACTAGAATCAGGTCATCAAATAATTCTGTTTTTGTGCACGACAATCTATAATATTATCTACTGAATTGCCCAGTTAATGCCTTTTTACAATGCATTTTTTTATGTGTGTTATATAGCTTTCTTATAAAATTTAAAAATCCAATGATTATTGTGATTCTATGAATATATTCTCTGAGGCCAACCTGACTCTTATACATGATAATGGTAATAAGCTTACCTAAGCTATGGATGTCAGGTATTGTTTTATCTTGGAACGATAATTTCGACAGGACCTTTGCCTGTCATCATCAGGTCATCAGAATCAGAACCTGATGATGACAGGCAAAGGTCCTGTCGAAATTATCGTTCCAAGATAAAACAATACCTGACATCCATAGCTTAGGTAAGCTTATTACCATTATCATGATTCTACGAAGTTTTTAAATTAGATCGCCGAAATCCAAATATCTTATTGAGCTTAAAATTAGCCTCCTCTTCTTTTCCGTAATACCCTTTCAGGTACTTATGCATAATGAACTTTCTCACAGGGTTCAAAATAGATCGCAGGTTCGAACACATTGAACTTTCTTTACATTTTTGCCACCATAAACTGCGAGGATCCCCCCCCCTCTCTGCTACTCCTGTCATGTATCTTCGAGTGCTACTTGCTCCACCACGCGTGGCTCATATCTGTCACACCTAGTGGGCTCCATCTGGCTTAGACGACTATTGATAGTAGACAACCCCTTACCATAAATCTTATATTTTGACAAGCACTTACAGTGTTATGTAGTCCTGGTCACGATCTGCAAAGATATTTCTAAAAAAAATTCCAAGAACCCTAATATCTGAATAATCTAGTCTGAAATGCAAATGAGTTTAAAATCCATTTCACCACGTTTCCCTTTTTTAGATTTACTTTTCCGATCACTAAGGCGCCATTAAGGCGGTGTCGGGAAAGCTTAGCAGCGTTTAGGTGTCTAATATCATTCCAGCGTCTAGTCACAATTTTGAAGGCTAACGTCACAAAAAACTGTTTAGAATTGGAAGAATCCACGCCACCCTCTCATCAATATCTCTAGATTTATGCTTCTTAAATTAACCTTTATACCCAGGGCCGTATTCAAAATTTTTGTTCGAGGGGGAAGGGGGTGTAAAAATAACTTGAGGAGATCTTGGGTGTTTGCTCCCTCTGACCCTAAGACCCAGTGTTTTAGTCTTAGCCCCTCTCCCTCATACTGAAATTCAGCGTTGGAGAACCCACGAAAGAGACTACAGTCTATTACATATGCTGCACTGGTTCTAAACGGTTAACCCCCCGGAAAATACCCCCAGACGGAAAATACATCCCTGCTGAAAGGAAATTATTCCCAAAAAATTTTTCCCCACTGAAATCCCCCCCCCCTGCAGAAAAACTCCCCCGAAAAAATGTCCGTATGTTTTTCCCAATAGCAAATACCTACTGAAAGCAATGGACAAATCAAAAAACTTAAAAAGACACTTAAACTTCCACAACGGGGTTCTCTGATTTTTTTGTAGTTAGGGAGGGGGGGAAATACCTCAATGGGTGCATTTTAATGCCGAAACATCCCAACTCTCACTGAGCAATCAGATAAATACATAATTAGTTCTAAGGGAGAGACGAGGGGAGGTTGGAGGTAGAAATTGATGCATAGTCCCCAGTGCTGTGACCAGGATTTTTGTTTGGTGGGGGGATGGGTACTTGTTTCGTGGGAGGGGCACAAAAGAAACTTTAAAAATGCATCCAAAATGAAAAACTGATATTTAAAATTGCCATAAATTTATGGTCTACATTGTTATTATGAAAGTAAACAGTAAAATTAAACCCCAAAATGAGCAGAATTTATTCCTTATGAAAGCGGGACTGCCCCTTCCTCATTCATGCCTCTACCTCATGGTCGCAGAAATTTACGAGAGTACTCATTAAATCAGATATTGAGAGTTCAAGTCCTTCTTTTATAAGTCGAAAGTGATTACAAACCAACTAGCCACGTGGGGGGGGGGGAATTCTACAGGGGTTAATTTCCTAGGGCAATTTTCCAAAGGAGGTATTTTCTGGAGGGGATGTAAACGCCAGCCACCGGCTGTACCACAGCTTTTGGAACAGGTTGGAGTTTGGAATTTAACTTCTGAAGCAAGATAGATAAAATATTCAGAAATTGTGGTTATAAACATTTCTTGTATATTCGGCTAGGAAATTCATTCTGCACTTTTCTTAACTATATTCTAATCAAGTAAACTTATCCCTCTTCGAAAGCATTTTTTTTCGTGAGCGTTTCAAATAGGAGATATAAGAGTCCTTAAGACTGCGGGTCTAACAAGTAAATGGTAAATTGCGCATATGACAAAAATAACACCTATTTATTCAAATTCATGTATCTATTTGAACAGGCTTGAAGTCCCTCATCTCCTACATAAGTTCCCACGCTTATATCCTTTCTATCATTTGTTAAACTAAGGAAATAAAATATCAAATGCTTTTATTAACGAATCTAGCCTAGGGCCATAACTTAAATTCACCAATAGCTAGGAAGTATATAATCATTTATCGAGGAAACGCATACATTTCAAACATCAGTATACCAAAGAAGTAAATCTTACCAGCAATGGCTAATCCCAGAAAAAATTCATCTGTGGCTCCCAACGATTGAAGAAACTCCCATGCTGAGGGCAATATTACGGCTGAAATTGACGAAAACATTATTTTACATCATTATAAATTATTTTCTGCACAATGACCCAGGTTAATAACAGGTTCTCGTTTTGGTTCTTAAAAGGACATTTCATGATTATTTTGTACACAAGTTCAAATTAAGGCCATCTTGATAATATTAGGACTATAGACTAGCTTTAGAATTTGTATCATAGCTTGAAATTCACTCTTGTATAGAGAGAAATAATCAGATTTCCAGAGTTAATATTAAGTGATACTAAAGCACATTTCTTACAATTTAAGACTGTATATTACCCACTATTGGTATTATAGCTGGTGAGAGCTAAATGCTGCTTGATAAATCAATCCAATATTTCTGTATGCTGTTCGATTACTTCGCAGTTATTAAAAACCATTTAGTTTTACGCTTACATTTTTAAGATAGTTTTAATTGTGTACTGAAAGTTACTAATGTCACAACAGGTGTAAGACTATGAAAAGCTTTATAGATTCGTTTAGTGTTGTCAGGCTACATACTCACTTTTGAGTCTTACATCAACAATCCATCTTTTTATGCTTGACTTTTGTGTTTTCAGTAAAGCGCTAGTTTTGTATAATCATAAAAGCACAGGGAAACACAATTAGTTTGTTAATTTGTACTAGTTATATTAATATATATTACATAGGCTGTGAAGTAATAATTTTTGTCCGTTTTAAGTTTCAACTTCGCTCTTTACTTCCCTCGGAAAAACTTTGTTTTTTTAAATTAATCTTTGTTCGTTTTGACTAAAAATTAATGTAGAAACAACGGTGCCATTATCTTTTTTATTTATATGGAATAATGTATGTTCGTTTTAAGTTTTAATGTCACTCTTTAGTTTCAGTTGAAAACTTATTTTTAATATAATTTCTAATTATCAGTGATCTAGGAGCGATGAGACACCTAGAAAATAATGCAAACAACCTTGACAGCTACGAAAAACTTTCAGTCTATAACATACGAGGTCCAAATCCATGCTTCGCAAAACAATACATGTTTTTCAGGAACGTTTGTTTTTCGATTAGCAAAAGGTTGTTTTTACTTGTCTGACTTCGCCTGAAAAAGCCATAATGAAGACAGGGCTTTATAAATCACCTACTGACTAGCAGAAAAATTAAGAATTATTCGTCAATGTTCACTGAAGATATCATATTTTTAACTATTTTCTGAAGTAGCGCTTGGCAACGTCATCCCGCCATTTTCAAAGAAAGTTACCACCCATTCTAGTTACACATTCCGCTGGTAGGAGCCGAGTATTATTGATTAAACGTACGGCGTTGTCTAGTAGTGTCGATACGCTAGCCGAGAATTGGACCAATTTAAACCAAATCTTATATCTAATGAAACATTGGTAAATAAATTTCATAATCCCTGTTTTCTAATTTCCTGGAAAATAACATAATATAGTTAAGTTGTAATTCGATGAGTTTATGCTTGTCTTGTGCATTTCTTCTAAGCAATACCTAACACAGGAGAAGCCAAGGGAGCAGTAAGTTGTTTTACATACAAGTCCAGTGGACAATTCTTTTTCATTAGGCAGCCCAAAAATCTCGGTCATCCTCATTGCAATTCCATTGGCTTTCCCAATAGGCAAAACTCATATAAAATGAATAATCTCAGTTGTCCGAAGGACTGAACATAGAGTAATGAATTTTATAAAACTTTTTATGTCAGGTCTCCAATCGCCTTCAAATGACTAACAGAACTGATATACCATTTGAATTACCCTTACTCCATGCCTATAAACCTTATTTCTGCCCAGGATGGATGATAGACTATCTATCAATAAGTGTAATGACATCATTTTTATACAATTCTGAAAAAGGGCCTATGCCAGCTTTGCCTGAAAACTCAGACTATCTCTCTTGGCTTTTTTATTAATTAGCCATGGCCCTCAACTTTTTCATCACAGTTCACCAAGTTGATTTTAATTCGCTAGACGTTTTAGCTAAGGAAATTGAAAATAAAGTAGGCCTAAACATATATGCTTTGAACTGAACGAAGAAATCGTTTATAATTTCAACCCCATTCTCAGGTATGAACACAGGGATAGGGATCTTTGAATCCCAGTCCCTTTCTCTGGTCCTATAGTCAAATTTAAAATGATATTCAAGAAACTTCAAACTACTCTTGAAGTTCAAACCGTGTTGATTGATATAGCCTATTTACGGTGAAACCCCTTGAGAAATAGCACAAAAAGTGCCATTTTAGTGCCATATGGCACTTGCAGATGGCATAATTTATAAAAAGCACGTAGATATGAGAAACAGCTTTTGAATGAGCCATTAAGAATCTCTTTATGATGTTGTAATAGCCCGCTAGACCTGTTGAAAAAAACAAAAAAAAAAACGGGAGACAGATCAGTGCTAATTATATATACAGTGGCTTGTAGTGTAAAGGTGGAATACCGTGCCATAGGACCGATACATGACTAACAAGTCCCCTGGACTCGCAGGCGAAGGGTGAAACCTATAGTTTATATTAAATCATATTAAATCACTGAAAAGCAAGAATTTTTTTTCACTATATTTATTCTATCTTGGAAACCAATTTTGAACGATATTTCTCATTATATATCAACTATTACCCTAAGATGTGACTTGAGGAGTGCTGAAAATTCTAAAGAAAAGTAAAACTTGATCCGGAAAATACAGCCCAAATGTATGAAAACGTACTAGCAATTTTAAATTGTACCAAGAAATATCTAAATGCACCAGGAACTCCAGGCTGCACCGAAAATGGTACAATTGTACCGCGCTGGCAACAACACTTTTGATATTAACAAAGCAGGCTATTGTCAAACACTTAGTCAAGATTTAATTTAGGAAGTTGATTGACTCAATTTGGAGGTAGGAACTTCCAACTCTAAGGGTTTTTTTTGTGTGTGTAACCAATAGGTTCATGGTTTAATTTCAACAGAATTGCTACCACTACAATTATAACTTTTAAGATAAATGCTATAAATAAAATGAATTTAATTTTGAGCCCTAAATCAAATAGTTGTAAGGAACTGTAAGTAAGGAGCGACCCGGCTCAATAGTAACCGAAACTCTATAAAAGGGAATTTTGATACCAACAGATAAAACAAAAGAATTAAATGTTTATGCTGATTTCAAATATACAACTTTTATCAAGTTCATTCTTATCCGTCAAAAGTTACGCGCCTCAGAAAATTTGCCTTTTTTCGAAACAGGCGGGAAACACCCCCTAAAAGTCAAAGAACCTTAATGAAAATCACACCATCAGATTCAGTGTATCAGAGAACCCTACTGTAGAGAGGTTTCAAGCTCCTATCCACAAAAATGTGGAATTTGTGCATTTTTTGCCAGCAGAAATATCACGGATACGTGTTTATTTGTTTGTTTTTTTTCCCATGGCTGATTGTATCGACCCAGTGGTCCTAGAATACCGCGGAAGGGCTCATTCGAACGGAAATTCAAAGTTCTAGTGCCCTTTTTATGTGAGCAAAAAATGGAGGGCAGCTAGGCCCCCTCCCACACTCATTTTTTTCCCAAAGTCAACCGATCAAAATTTTGAGATAGCCATTTTATTCAATATGGTCGAAAAATACAATAAATATCTCTTTGAGGATGACTTAATCCCCCACAGTCCCCGGGGAAGGGCTGCAAGTTATGAACTTTGCCCAATTTTTACATATAGATTGGTTATTGGGAAGTATATTGTCGCTTTCGGGGGGGATTTTTTCTGGTAGTGGGGTCGGGGTTTACGTGGGAGGATCTTTCCATGGGGGAAGTTTTCATGGAGAAAGGGACATTGCTATGAAGGGGGTTCCGGATTTACCAGCATTATTCAAAAAAAGATCAGAAATTAAATAAAAAACAAGTTTTCCAACTGAAAGTAAGGAACTGAAATTACGTACATGATTAGGTTCGCCCCTTAACTAATACCTCGTTCTTTACGAAAGATTTTTTAGTACTTTCAACAGAGCTATTTATTCTAATTAAGTGCTTTTGTGATTAAGGGGTCATTCTTAAAGAAATGGAACAAAATTCGAACTTTAGCGTAAAGAGTGAGGTATTGACCAGGGGGAGAACCCCCTAATATACGTAATAAAATATACAAATATAGAATTTCGTTACTTTAGGTAATTCGTAAGTTACATATATTTGTTACTAATAAAACGTTCGTAACTAAAATTAACCAACTTTCGAGAAAGCCATTTAGCCAAAGAAAAAGTAAAATTAATATGAAAATTTCGGTTTAATTATTCCTGTACGGTGAGCAAAAATAAAAACCTGCATTAATTCAAAAACGTTCAGAAATTAGATAAAAAACAGTTGTTTTTTTTAACTGCAAGTAAGGAGCGACATTAAAACTTAAAAAGAACAAAAATCATTCCGTATATGAAAGGGGCTGTCCCCTCCTCAGCGCCTCGCTCTTTACGCTAAAGTTTGACTCTTTCTGATAACTATTTTTTAAAACAATAAAAAACTTTAGCGTAAAGAGCGAGGCATTGAGGAGGAGACATCCCTTTTCGTATACGGAATAATTTCTGTTCGTTTCGATGTCGCTCCTTACTTTCAGTAAAAAAAAACATGTTTTTTTTATTTAATACTTATTACGCTGAAACTTCAGTATGTTTGGCTGTGAGCACAGTAAATGAATACTTTTGGAGTTTCATTTACTACAAAATTAGGTTTTTAGTTAACAAAGTAAGAGCTCGACCGAAGCTATAACCATGGTTCAACTCAGGAAGGTTCCAGGACAATTTGGAGGAGGGGTGTATCAACCGTGAACAGTTTCTTATTTGCTTCACTTTACATAAAATTAAAAAAAAAAAATTAATAAATGAATTTGAATATTAATTATCAAAATAAATACAATGAATATAACAAAAAGTAAATTAATATTTATTCGAAATCTATGCTTAAGAAAACTTAGACACTGATATATTTGGGCATGATACATTACGTGAAGATCTATATAGATTAGCATAGAATAAATTTACTTCTTTAGTCAATAAAAGAAGAGCTGACGAGGTCAAGTTATCAACATGAAACTTCATCTTCTGACATCAAAAAGACATGACATTACCAGGCCTATAGTTACAATTCCGTTTAGGGAGTGGGTTTACTCATTTTGGAGGAGGTGTAGAGGGGGGATGATCAACCATGGAACAGTTGCGTAGTTATTATATAACCAAAAACTTCATGTTTTTATTTTTATAGAATTATCACCTACACAATTATAATTTCGTAGTTCTACAAAATTTTATTATAATGAATAGTTCTAAGATAATAAGGAATTAACCCTTAACACAAATCTAGTAGGATAAACAAATCGTTTATGATTCATCTCCCCCCCCCCTCCTCAGGAGTCTTGTGCCTGGTGAAACGGAGGTGCCTGGTTATGCCAAATTTGTCCATGCTTGGAGGGGTGCTTCCGTTTCCCTTAAAAAAGTCAAATATTCAAAATTACACAATCTTATTATTTTGAAAAGTACAGTAACTTTTGGCAAAACAAGACTTTTTTCAAACCCCTGTCTGTGCATCAAAAAATTATTTGCAGGTATCAGCCATCTCTTAGAAAAGCTTACGCGATTAAGAACGAATTAAAGAGCTAAGATGAAATCTAAGACAAACAAAAATTATTGCTTCGCAGTTTATGTTACTATGTTTGAATAAACGGACTCGTAATTTTTGCCCTAAATTTGCAGAATTTTGAAAGTGTAGCACTTTACTGAAAACACAAAACGGACACAACAAAACACGATTCGAATCAGAAAAATCCTTAGCCATACTGCAGAAAATAAAAGACTAGTAATATAGGCTTTCACCGACCATGAATCCAGTAAATTTCAGTATACAATTTTAAATATCTAAAAACCTCAAGTAATATCGGTTTTCAGTAAAGGCACTAGAAATGCAACATAATGTCAATTCAAAGATGACACTGGATGGAAAGAAACTTTTTGCTGTACCAAAAAGTTAACATAAATAATCTCAAAAACTAGAAAAGGCTAGTTCGATCGACTAGAGCCAATAATTTGAGCAGAAATTTTCGCATTAGCTGAGGTTGCAAATGTGATAACCAAGCCGCATTTTAATCACGTCTGCAGCTAAAACAGCAAAGACTTGTGGATTATGTGTGTGCTTCCTTGAGTTCAACATTGCACTTGTACTACAGAAGCGAAAAATCGAAAATGCACGAAATTGATTTTGAAAGCTTGGATCAACAGTAATTTGTTCTCGACTATTGCCAACTGATTCGGTACTATGATGTCTACTATTCGGTGCTTTAAGGTCTTTGAATCTTAAGACATATTCATCTATAAGAAAAATGTTATTCCAAGCTTCCATCTTTTCCAACTTCAAAAAATTAGCCCAACTCCCGGTGATCAAAAAGGTCGATCAGGTGGCCCAGGCATAAAGGAAAAACAGGACAAGGGACTTTTTACAAGAGTAAAAAGGACTTTTTTTTCTGACGGAACAATGACGAAGTTGCTAATACCCTTTACCGCTTTTACTCTTCACCAGACAAGGCACTTACGCAAGAGACAGAGAGAAAGGGCTTTTGGACCGGTACCTCCCTGAACTTGTGGGATTTCCCCTAGCCTTTCTTATATTTTTCATACAATTTGCCCATTTTAAACTATTCCATTTGTTTCTCCCTAAAAAGATGACCCCCCCCCCCAAAAAAATAGACCCCAGAAGTTAGGAGTCTCGTAAGAACATCATTAAAGTCGTCTCCTATGAATAAGGCAACTTCGAGGAAAGCGCGCGAAAACTGGACATATGATTGTCGCCCTTTGAAATAATATTTAACTTCATTTTTCTGACACTTTCTTTTAGTAACATGAAATGCATAAAATATAGTCCAGTGTGGTTAAAATATACCGAGGTATTTTTTTTACTCTTGCCATATATCGAGACTGTTCCTATAATCTATGCAAAGCACCTATTTTGAAGTTATTTTTTTCAAGTTTCCTGTTTACGTTCATACCTCATGCTGCTAATAAAGTTGTCAAAATTGTCTATTTAATATGTACCCTATTTCTAAAAACCCTTACGCTAATCAGCATAATTAAATCAAAGTTTTGTGAGCATTATCTGATCATCAGACGACAGATGAACAAACCCGTCTCATGGGATGACGGGAATTGAAAATTAATTTTAAATGTGGACCAAAACAATCACTTTAAAGGCAGGGAAGAATTAATTAATGAAAATTATAGAAGTCAGCTTTTGTCATTATAAAATAGTTTGACCCGGGAAGCCGTCATAACATCCAACCGTCAGGACATCCACAAAATCCGTCATAATATCGACAAAAAAATTCGTCAGAACTACCAACCTTCACAATATCCAAAATTTTAAAACTTTTGTTTTTTTGGGTTTAGGAAGAGGGGAAAGGTACCTTGGTTAGGCTACGTATTTAATATATGCTATGCTTTCCCCCACCCCCCTGATGTGCAAATATATGGCCGAAAGTTGTTTCTAAACTATTATATACTTATTGCTATTATATAAACTTATAAATTTTTTGGATGTTGTGACGGTTGTTCGTGCTTGACGGTTGCTTTACCCCCACCCCCCTGATGTGAAAATATACAGTTTGACCCCTCTCAATAAGCCACTGGCGTAAAGTCGGGATGCGCCTCTTTGTATAATTTGAAAAATATCTTTTTGGGACAGTTCTCTTGAAAATGCCTTTTCGGTATTTTAATTGAAAAACAAGAAGATAAATTTGTCCCTCTCTCTATATTTTAGAAATACATTGTGTTTCCTCCCTACGTCTTCGTGAATTGACGTCACTATCATAAATCTTAAAGAGGATTAGGCTATAATTTTGGAAGAAAATTGGCATGCTCGGGAATCGTGATTTTATTCTGGGTTGTAAAACTGAGGTCATAATCATTTTCTGTCCCACGCCAGAATCTGTAAATCTTGTTATAGATCATAGGTTGTTAATATTTTTTAAATCTGGTCATATATTCCATGTAAATCTAAAAGGGAAAAAATGCCGGAAACCCGTGATCTGTGGGTCCAAAAGCTTTCAGAGCCATTCAGAATTCAAATAGTCCGTCGAATAGTAAAGGCTTGGCTACATTTATAAGATCCTCCTTGGCTCCCCCTCCCGTTTCAAACAAACACATTTTATGAATCATTAATATTTATTTATTCAATTCTTAACTAATCGAATCGATTATGCAATCCTTGAAATAAACAAAAAAAAGGAATACCCTTGGCTTAGTAAGATACACTGGAGGAGGTCTTAGGCCCCAAACTTCACTCCCATCGCACACCCCTGACAAAAAATACCTGCTTACATTATATAACAAAGTTAAAGTGAGGAAGAAACAACTTAGGCGACAGGCGAAGGTGGCACTTATCCCCGTCCCTTAGAATAGTCAATATTTCCTGAAATAACGTCATTTTTTTTTAATTCAAATGTTTTATCTAACTCCAACCGAACAAAATAAACGAGAGAATATACGGTAGCATCAATTCACGACCAACGAAAATATAGAGGGGGAGGGGCAAAACGAAGATTCCAAAACTAGAGGGAACAAAAATTCTTTTTTTCCAATGAAATTTCCAAAAAAGGCATTTTTCAATGAAAATACCTCCCAAAAAGAAATGTTTCAAAATCTAGATGGGGGGTGGCCCCTATCCAAAGGACATCCTATAGAGAATATTCAGGGGTATCCATGCCGATCCTGTTAATTTGTTTAAAGCAGAGGCCACGGTGAGGAAATGGTTCGGACAAACAAGGTAGTGCACGCGTGAGACAAGATGCACAAGATCTTGACCAAACTTGCAGTATGTTTCCTCCCTAAAGTTCCTCCAAGACCTAGAAGTGAGTGAGAAGTGCAAACCGGATGATTCATACGAAAATTTCAAAAGTCCATTATCCATCTTAGGTGTAACCTTTGAAGCATTTGATTGAGGGGAAAATCCTAAATAAGCGGCATTTTTGCTGTTTTGGAAAGTTATTGAGTTAGCCGAATTGAATTTCAGGAATAGATTGCTAGCACTAGTAATGCCCTGAAAATGTGTTTCCAAGTCTCTAGCTTAACCCTTTCCTTCTCTCCAGGGAGAAAAGTTTCAAATCTCAACTTATAATATTGTAAGGCATGACAAATTGCTGAAAATGAGTCCCAACTTTGAACAAAGTTCAGGTTTACTTAGATTCCTAGCTCAAACCGTATAAAAACCTTGCAAAGACAAACAGTCCGAATGATGCACCCCACACCCAAACCTTGTCATCTCCACTGTCTTTTATTCTTCTTTTTTTCAAAACGGAGACAGTTTCTATATTTTTTTGAGAGTAATTCTACCTTTAAACCCTTATAAGCAGGGATATAAATAGTTTATTCGGGATGTACCTGATTGATTCCGTGCATTCATAACTCAATCCATCTTGTACTTCCTAAAAATAGGAATTAGTACTGTTACCAAAAAATCATGAAGCATTTCTTGAAGTCCTGGCTAACAGTTACTCAGAAGCTGGAGGACTCTGGGCTAATTCTGTTCACCCAAAAAGTGTCCAGATTTGAAGATTTTTTTCCATATTTCTCGTAAAATTCTTAGGTCTTCACGAAGTTACTGAAATGGGCCGCCCTAATAATAAGTTTCTGCGCATGAGCCTGCTAAAACTCGGGTCATTTCTACACTTAAGTATATAAATAAACCGCAACAAATTCAGGATATTTATTCCAACAGATAGCCTAGTTAAGATTAGAACTAGCGAAGCTGGTTTTAATTTTCCTCATCTTTTTTAACTTTTAGTATCTTTTTTAATTTTCCTCATTATTTGTTTTATGGATGACAAATAGACCCTTGAGTGGTACATTTCAGTCAAATTACTTTAAAGAAAGAGTACGAACCATATTCAACGCCTCCAAGGAACAGATAAATTCCAACTAGGATGTAAGCAAAAGTTCTTTTGATTTTGAAATTCATTCCCTATTCAAACATATTCACAGGCCAGTTTTCTGATAATGAGTAACCCCATCAAAAATATTTCAGCGACTAACCTGTTTTAACCTAATCAGCTGATTCTGAATGCATTAAATTTGTCTCCTCCGGTGTTCAACCCAGGTTGTTTTTGTTTTCCTTTGGCGCTAGTGCAACAGTTACGTATGCTGCATGATTCATGTATTTATTTATGGTTAAGAAACGTAACACTAAACGCCCTAATTAAGTGAGAATACAGGAGTGTAAGTCACACGCAGAATTTTTTTCAGAAGGAATGAGCCTACAGACAGAGCCGTTCAAGGGAGGGGGGACAGCTGCCCTGGGTGCTGTGCTAAAATCACACCATCAGATTCAACGTATCAGATAACCCTATTGTAGAGGTTTCCAGCTCCAATCTGCAAAAATGTGGAATTTTTTGTCAGAAGAAGAATCACAGATGTGTGTTCGTTTTTTTTTTCACCAGGGGTGATCATATCAAACCAACGGTTCTGAAACATCGGGAGAGGGCTCATTTGAAAGAAAAATTAAATGTTCTAGCGCCCAAAAAGATTGGGGGGCAACAACCCCCCCCCCCCAAATCGTTGTAAAATTTGGCCTGTGTTTACGTATAGTATTTGTTATTGCGAAGTATACAGATACTTTCAGGTGGGGGGGATTTATCCTTGGGCTGAGTTTCTATGGGAATAATTTTCCATGTGGAGAAAAATTTCCAAGGGTGAACCTTCCAGGGAAAATTTATCACTGGGGGGATTTGACAGAATTTCTGTACAAAACTATTTTTATTGGTCTTACTTTCTCTTTGCCTACTCAATTTTGTTGTGGAGATGTTCCGGGGAACTTGTCCAGGAGGAATTCTTAGCGTATTTGGATTTCTGGGAAATAATTCCCACGGAAAGAGGGATTTTCGGAGTGACCGGAATTTTTATTTTTTTTTTGGGGGGGGGGGTATTTTATGTAGGAGCAATTTCCCATGAGAGGAAATTTTTTATCGAGAGTGAGCCAGATTTACCGGCACTATTTGAAAAACGATCAGAAATTTAAAAAAAGTTTTTTTTTCAACTGGAAGTAAGGAGCAACACTAAAACTCAAAACGAACAGAAATTAATCTTGATATGAAGAATTCGCCCCCCATTCTCAATACCTTGCTCTTTACACTAAAGTTTGACTGTTTGTCCCAATTTTTTAACATCGGCTTTTAAAACATGAGGGCTGTTTAATTACAATAGGAAGCTTTTTCTAAGTGTTAAGAACTTTAGCGTGAAGGGCAAGGTATTGAGGAGGGGGCAACCCCTTCATATGCGGAATAATTTTTGTTCGTTTTTAATTTTATTTTTGTTCCTCACTTTCCATTGAAAAAACTTGTTTTTTTATTACTTAATTTATAGTAGAGCAAGTGCATGGGTTGGAGAAAGTATTTTCTGCCACAAAGCGACCGAAATTTTCATAATAAGTTACCAAAAAGTGCAATTATCATTATATTTGCATATTTTTGAAAACCTATTCGAGAGAAAAGAAGAAGAAAGTATTATGCAGCAAAGGGTCTAAGTTTCTTTGAAATTCAGAATATGAGAAAGTTTATTTTACTTATTTGCCAAATGAATGAATTGAATCAATGAATGAATTCAGTAGATGGTCTAGAACGGTATTGTCTGGCAAGAAGTGCTGTCAAAATATGCTAATTGGCCTCAAACTATACATTTTCTTTTGATTTGTCTCTCACATAAATTCGAGAGGAAACAATTAATCTTAAAGGCTGTTTTAAGTCGCGAGGAAAAAAAAAAAAAAAAAATCTGAATTGGCAGTAAGAAGTGTTTTTTCCCGTCCATTTTTCTTCTTCCATTCTTTTGTTTAAGCTAGCTTCCGAAGATCAGGATGGGAGAAGGGGCAAAACATGATCTGGAGGGGAGAGACTCAGGGTCGTATCCAAGATTTTTGTTCGGGGAGGGGGGGGGGGTACCAGATTTTTTTTCCCCCATGGACTTTGTCTAACAGCCTCGGGCAACATTACGTTAGCTTGAGACCGTTAGTCCGCCCCTTGCGAACGAGGACGCGTCCACTAGGCATACTTTGGTATCTTTAAGGGGCACTTTTGTTCTTAGTCCTTTCCTGGGCCACTTCACTTCTGAGCTGAAACAACGATTTGAGCTTCACCAGAAACTGCTGTCAAATCTCAGCGTCCTTCTCCTGCCAAAATTGTTTCTGACGATCTGAAGGCATTAAACCTGGAGTCACTGGTTAAATTGTGTGGCGATATTCTTCCTAAACCAGACTGTCTGAAGCAAGAGACTGAGCTATGGCGCATCAAGTGGAAGAATGTTGCGGTATCAGAGAGGCCTACTTGTGCTGCGTCTTTGCTTCAGGCATGCGACGCCACCTTTTTTCCAATTTTTTTTCTTCTTATGGCTGTTCTTGCGACGTTACCTGTTAGCACTACTACTCCGGAAAGAAGTTTCTCAACGCTCAGAAGGCTCAAAACCTGGCTGAGAAATTCAACAGGAGAAGAGCGACTGAATGGCTTAGCCCATTCAGACAAGCCCATTCATGACCCTGACAAGGTCATCGACATTTTTGGAGGGAAGACAAATCGCCGTCTGGAGTTCGTTTTATAGATATTGGCTATACTCTTGGTTCGCTTCGCCCTTACTTTTAGCTAAAACAAAAAAACAAAAAAAACAGAAAAATATATAGACTACTTCTACTATTTGGCTTTTTTTGCGTTAACTGTTTTTGCTGTCTCCAAAAAAAAACTAAAAAAAATAAAAAAATAAGTTTGTAGTTTTAACTCATGTAAATACTTGTCTTATTTTTGCGTTAATAGAGAGCGAGGTTCTATAGTAGTTGAGAAGGTCTGGATCGTCTGCATGCCTACTCCCGCCACCTTTCGTCCTTGGACGTGTCATCTCCAGTCCTAAGTTGCTGGCAAAACGCTGAGCTTCGTCGAAAATAGACGTAAAAGCAGTAGCAGCATTTCCTTTGTTTTTGAAAGGATAGTTTCCACGTGCCTGCATGCAGCTGCCAAATCACAGTCAACTGACTGAAGAGTCTTGCACGGTGGAAGCATAAGGCAGAAAAGCTCTTTGACCACATAAAGACACACAACAAATTGCGACAGGTTCATCATGTCCAGCAACTGCGCCGCTTTTGCATACGTTTCTGCATTTCCGTTCTCTTTAAGAGCTTCCAGGGATAGAAGGAATGGTCGGTACAGCTCAAGAAATCGCACGACTGGATCGTGGCGCTCCGCCCATCTTGTTTTGCAGAGTCCGGTTAAAGTATGTTTCCTCGAATCCGGTAGTATTTCGTTGATCTTCTCTTTTAAATTCTGTGTCCTGAGTGGGGAAGTAAGGTAAAATCTGCAGATTTGTGACAAGACACCGTAAAAATGCTTAAACACCGGGATAGAGCATACAGAAGAGATGGCCAAGTTGAGACTGTGCGCACTAAAATGGACATAAACCGCCTTCGGATACTTTTCACGTATAACGGCCTGGATACCCCTAAGATACCCACTCGTTGCTGCTGCACCATCATATCCCTGACTAGCCATCTTGTTCAGATTAAGACCAAGGCTTTCGAGAAATTGCAAGATTGATGAAACCAGACCTTGCTCAGTCATATCAGAAACTGGGGTAAAACCAAAGAAGTCCTCATGCAGGTTCCATTTGAAAGTGTAGCGGACGCAAACAGACAGCTGCTCGGTATTATAAATGTCTGCCGTTTCATCGGCAAGCACCGAAAAGCATGGACTTGCGTTTACTCTTTCCACAACAGACTGCTGAAGAAGCTCCCCGGATGCGACAATAATACCATTCTGGATGATGGAAGAAAGATATTTTGCATTTCTAGCGGCAGAAAGAAGATGGTTGTTGAGAACATCGTCACCATATCTCGCCCTCAACCGTAGTAGTGCTCGGAAGCTGCCATCATTGTGAGAAGGTACTGGATCTGAGACCGAAATGGGGCCGGAATCGTTTGTACCACGAAGGGCAAGCTGTTGCCACCCAAAAAATATCACCGTCTCAGCAACTGGTCAAAACTTCTGGCAATTTTCTTGAACCTGCGCTTTCCTCGCCGTGTCTAGTTGGTGCATGATATTGTCCTACCTTTTCTCCGAGACAGAAATGAAGTTTTCAGCTGATACGGTGCAGTTTCTTGAAACTGTGCTTGTTTTTGAGCTGTGAAGCACTCTATCGCATCCTTCCATTTCCTGAATGGTTTGGTGACTAGATTCCCCAAGCGCTTGTGGCAGCCTTTGCCAACTGTCTCTGACGAGAACAGAACGCAAAATCTGCAAAAAGTAGCGTCCTCAGATGGAGAGTAGGACATCCAGCTGAAACGAGCGAGCCAAGTTAACTAAAACTTCAGCTTCCGTTTCCCGAATACTGGAAAAGTGTAGGAGATATCTGGAGTCCAAGGGCTCTTCAGCAAACGCAGTTTAGAATTTGCATCGAGACTGGATGATTTGTTGACAAAGCAACCGATGTCATTTGCAAACAACGACGAAGACTGAGTTGGTGCAGGTTCGTGTTGCGTCGTGGTTGGTTCCAGTTTGCGTGATTCAGAAGCTTCAACGATGGCTCCAGTGCCCTCCAGATCCATAGGTGTAGATGAATGCTCCGCAGACTTCCGGCTAACGCCACTGTCAGAAACATCCCTGGTCTTTTTGGGCGCGAAAAACAACGTAATTCCGCACTTCCTCTTCATGTTGAAAATCGCTCTTCTCTTATCCAAGTCCGAAATTGAACTGAACTGAACTGATAATCTTGTGCCCTCTTATAACATTTACCTCGAGCGCCTATTAATCCTAATTTACTATGCAAGGTCTGACCTTGCACAGTAAATTAGGCATAGTAAATTTGGACCTTGAAGATCAGGTGAACATGGGGTTAACTAATTGCGTAAGCGATTGCACAACCGTTTACCCACAAAATGTAATAGGATTTATCATGGGAGCCTTTTTTTTCTGACAAGGTTTTGTCTTTATAGGTATTTTTTCGACTAATTTTCAATACGGTCAAAAATTTCAGGGCGGCGGGCTCAAACCAAGTAACCTCCCCCTGGATATGACCCTGTGACGATGTTCTGAACAACCATCTTCTTTCTGCCGCTAGAAATGCATAATATCTTTCTTCCATCATCCAGAATGGTATTATTGTCGCATCCGGGGAGCTTCTTCAGCAGTCTATTGTGGAAAGAGTAAAATAAATTGATGATAATTTATAAAATAACAATTCATAATTTTTAAGATAATATAAGATACTAAAATAATTATTTGTTATCGAAATGTTTCGTCGCAACTTAAAATGGCTTTTAAGATTAATTGTTTCCTATAAAATGTATGTGAGAGAAAAATGAAAAGAAAAAACGCAGCTTGAGGGTAAATGGCATATTTTGACGGTACTTCTTGCCAGAAAATACCGTTTTAGGCCATCTACTGAATTCAATCATTAGTAGGAATGGGTTATTGACTCCAAGATACACATAATTTATTCATGGTTTATTGATCTACGAAGGGGACTAGATTTAAGGGAAACTGATTGTATAATCGACGGGAAATTCTATATTGATCTACGAAGGGGACTAGATTTCTGGGAAATTGATTACATAATCGACGGGAATTCTATATTGACTCCGAGTTACACATAATTTATTCATGGTTTATTGATCTACGAAGGGGACTAGATTTCTGAGAAATTGATTTCATAATCGACGGGGAATTCTATATTGATCTACGAAGGGGACTAGATTTCTGGGAAATTGATTACATAATCGACGGGGAATTCTATATTGACTCCGAGATACACATAATTTATTCATGGTTCATTGATCCACGAAGGGGACAGATTTCTGGGAAATTAATTGCATAATCGACGGGGAATTCTCTAGACTAACGGGACATGTTCGCAGTGAATATTCGAAGAAAGAACAGCTCGCCATTCTTCTGAGGTAGTTCGACGAGGAAAAAGTACGAGAAAAACCAATAGGATGCTACCATATGAAAAGCCTGGATTCTGAGAGTTTAGCCAGCTTCATTCACGACACAGTGGCGAAACTTGGTCTCGACTGGAACTATTGTGTTGCTCAGTGCTACGACGGAGCAAGCGTAATGAGCGGGCCCTTCTCTGGTGTTCAAGCGCGACTGAGAGCGAAAGCGCCACAAGCAATATACATTCATTACCATGCGCATAGACTAAATTTGGTCATTGCAAACTGCGTTGAAGGTGTTAGGACTGTTGGCTCATTTTTTTCGTTAGTCCAAAATCTGTACACGTTCATTTCCAACAGCAACACCAGACATCAGCTTTTCCTGGAGTCCCAAAAGGCTACTCAACTGCCAGTCATGGAATTAGAAAGGAGTGCTGCGACAAGATGGTCATACTGGTATCGATCAATATCGAAGATAAGACTCCAATATGAATGTTCTCTGGCTGTACTGTCTGCAGTTAGCGAGGGAGCTGATAGTGAAGCTCGAGCAGAAGCAGCTGGGCTCCAGAGAAAAATGGAATCTTTCACAGTTATATTCCAGTTGCTCTATATGGAAGCAATTTTGAGGACGATAAACTCCCTTTCTGAGCAGCTTCAGGCAGTTGATCTGGTAATATCTAGGTCCCGAACCTTGATTCAAGCAACAGGGAAGGAAATAGCTGAACTGCGCTCTGACACTTCATTTGCATCACTTTTGGAGAAGGCAAAAGAGTTTTCTGAAGGTCTTGAAATTCAAATACCTGACGTGAATGGACCCGCGACCGGATCCTCCTCTGCGGGTCAGAAGGGACGACCTAGAAGAACCCAAAAAATTATCAAACACCTGAAAGAATTCATGACCACTTCAACGTTAGGAAAACACTTTGTTGAATCCGACAAGAGAGCTCCAACTCTAGCGGAAGAACTGAAAAGAGAATACCTGGAGATTCTAGATCGTCTGATTGCGGAATTCGACAGACGGTTTACAAATAACCTTCCAGTGCTCAGTACACTCGAAACTCTGGACCTCAGCTCTACCAAATTCATGGATGCAGGGCTCCTCAAGCACTTCTCTGAACTTTATTCTAAAATGGACATTGACCAGATTCTTCATGAGGACCAAGCTGGTATTGCCAAGCGGTTTTGCTCGAGGAGGAGGCAAAGCCAAAGAACTTCATGGACGTCATCGATAATATCGAGACTCTTCCAGTGGTCTATTCAGAAATTATCAAAGTTCTTTATATTGCTGCCCCACTTCCTGTCACAACAGCCAGCAATGAACGCTTGTTTTCTGGGCTGGAAATAGTGAAGAACTATCTGCGCTCGACCACAGGAGACGATCGTCTTAGTCACCTGCTTTTGATCTTTGCAGAGAAGGATTTAGTTAAAAACTTGGATTTCGACCAGCTTGTTGACGACTTTGCGAAGATGAAACCACGACGGTTCCCCTTGTTGCCTTGAGTGTTTACTGATCTGTTTCAAAATTTTGTTGTATTTTTTGATTTTGTAAATATACTTGATCGAGTAAAGTTTTGCATCGTCATAGCCGGAGCGTGACTCCGACTTGGACAAAAGTATTTACTGTAAGCAGCGAGCTGAAGAATTCGACTACAGAATATACTTTAGTCAAAGCGTGAGTTTCTACAGAGGTTCGGCTTTCGTCAAGTTATAGGTTTGGAAAAGTGGAAGATTCCCAAACGGCTGTTTTTTTTAACATCGCTCATACCGTTTCCGCTTTCTTCAGATATCTGGCCTTTTCCGAACCTATGGCATAAGAGCGAAAGAAGAAAAGGCAAGGCAATTGAGGCAATTTCCTTAATTTTTACGGTAACTCACACGTAAGGCAGTTTTTTTTCGGATAAAGCTAGAGGCATTTTTTTTTAAACAAGCCTGCTTCGGGGCCCATGTCGATTGCTTGCCCACGCTAAGGTTTGGCTGAAATGGTGCCTCTGCGATGGGTCGAAAGTTGAAATAATATTAAACTACTTGTTCCTCATACAATCACTAGTCAACGTCATATTGCCACAGGCTCACGTACCTTCACCGACTCATCCTTTATCAATGGCGATATTCCGTCAAAATTAGCCTCGGCATTTGTAAAAAGCACTAGTGCAATAGGACCGTGGACTGGATGCCCACATAAATTTGAAATGTTTGGGCTTTCATCTCTTCTCTGCAAAGTAAATGGAATCCCACTCTGCAATATATCTTTTGATAAATCCTATAGGACATTGTATGAGTTGACCATGCAAACCCTAGATCATGATTCACAACTATTTGAAAATGGTATAACCGAAGATATGTTCGCTAAAACACATGGTATCATTGTATTGGATTTGTCTGGCATTCTGGATATGAATATAGTACGAACGGGGAGTGTGCTTTAGAGTGTACATTTGCCGACCCATTAACTGACAGTATTGGACTAATCTCGCTAAATCAATTTGAAACCAATTGGGAAATCAATCCCAAAGGCAGTGTTCTACTCGACCTTGCACCATGAACACCAGTCAAATAATCAAAGTATTTAATATGGACCCTTACATGTCAAAATACAGATCCTATTGTCTGCCCTCAGAGTTTCTTGGAAAAATTCAAAGTGCAAACAATACCCTAATCATTGTTAATAGCAGTCCGTCGACTGTGAATACTGGTCATTGGTTGTGCATCTTTCAAAGAATTAAGACGATTGAATTTTTTGATCCTCTCGGCCTACCCTTTACATTCTACACTCCACACATCAGCAACTATATTGAGAGCAGTGGGAAAACTATTATTCAAAATCGGAAGAGAGTGCAGGATCTGACGACTAAAAGCTGTGGTTTCCATGCACTACTATATTTCGTCTTCAGATGTCGCGGCTATACTTACAAGCAGTTTCTCAACATTTATGTAGACAATCCATGTATGAACGACTTTATGGTGGAAAATATCCTCTCAGACCTGTATATTATTGATTTTAGTGTCCTACGAGTAAAGGGCTTAAAAAATGTATGTGAATTTGTTTATTAATAAAAATAATGTATATACACAACAATATTGTCTTTATTCTTCACTTTAGATTTCTTCTTCTTCGGTGTATAGGCAAATGTCGTGAACCACTAATGCTGGTAGATCATTTTAATTCACTGTATATTGATCTTGATTGGCTGCAAAGTCAGGGTCAAATTTTCTACATTATAATGTAACTTCACTCTTGTCATATCTCTTTGAATAGTCAATGATACTATTTGCATTCATATTGTGAAATTCACGTGTTTCAATCTGTCTATTTGAAGCAATATCACATACAGTGTTTTCAAATGGTGAATCACGTTCAGTAACTGCCAAATAAAAATCACTAGGTTTATAGTCATAATAGGCAGTGTCGTCACAACGATGACGTAGAAAACAAATTGTCTTGTTACCCCAACAGTTGAATCGTAGACCTGATTCTTCCTCCCAAAATAATTTAAATCCACGACGATACCAATCTCGTAGAAATAAACTAAAATTAAGTTTGGGGTTCTTTCCAATCATACCAGGATAAGTATTCTCCCACTGATCACATTTGTCATAGTGGCAATTGGAGCATAGATGTACTCTAGGGTGAGAGTCACAAATCTCTTCAAGAAATGAATTACATCCTTTAATTTGTACTGCATATCCTCTATGTAATTTACAAGGATTGCATAATTTGCACTTTTCATTATAGTCATCAATAATTGTACAATTCTCACATGATGACCAATTGCCAAGAGTTTACATGGATAGTGGACATGTATAGAACATTTTGTTTTGATTTCCGATGTCAACCCTCTCACAGCTAAAAAGAAACTGATCCTTGT
This sequence comes from Artemia sinica, assembly GCA_027921565.1. Classification (NCBI taxonomy): domain Eukaryota; kingdom Metazoa; phylum Arthropoda; class Branchiopoda; order Anostraca; family Artemiidae; genus Artemia; species Artemia sinica. Next base: position 21,542,114 of record CM051263.1, on the reverse strand, counting down.
TCGATAAATTCAGAGGAGAATGGGAGAGGAGTAACTCTGTGACCTAACCTTGAAGGGGGAGCCATCTACATTGAATCTATGGCAATGTTTTCAAAAGTATATCCACGATATTATTCTGCTTTGTTTCAATTAATATATCAATAAATTGAGTATAAGCATTTGAGTCACATCGTAAAAGCTTCATACAATAGTCCAATGGGGGAGAATCAGTTTTCATTATATTGTCAAGTGTCCCCTGTGAGAATATCTTCCGTTGAAGAGATAACTCGACAAAATTGTCATCCAGAATAAAATGTTTTTCCATAATCACAAGATTCGATCTAATTCTCTCTTTCTCAAATTTATTCATTTTTCAATCCTATCACTCTCACTGCTGACTCTAGACTAACAATGATTCGTTCTACTTCAAGAATATTCGATAATCTAACATTCTAACAAAAGGGTGACATTTTCGACTTCAAAACAATTTTATTGTATAATTACAACAATAATATATATTACACATGTACAATTAGCGATAAAGCTTATTGTCTTCGATATGCTTCACTATTGCTTTTAAAGCACTTTGAAGTCTATTCACATATGCTATATCAACTTTTGCAGCGAAGCATAGTTGATCCTCTATTTTAAATTTGCTCAAAGATAACACATATCTTGCATATACTTCATCCCATTCCAGACAAAGTCGTGATCTTCTCGCGATTTCCACCGCAATGTTTGGGGCTCTTGTATCATTACTATCAACTCCACTATCAAATTCTAATAGTGTAAACATTCCACTCATTTTTACAAATATATCTTAATGAGTAAAGTCAAACTGTTCTCACTCCTTGAATTCTACTCTCACACTAATAAAAACTATAGCAAAAATACTTCCTTATATTCACTGCGATCCTGTCCCGTTAGACTCGAGAATTCCCCGTCGATTATGCAATCAATTTCCCAGAAATCTGTCCCCTTCGTGGATCAATAAACCATGAATAAATTATGTGCATCCCGGAGTCAATATAGAATTCCCCGTCGATTATGTAATCAATTTCTCAGAAATCTAGTACCCTTCGTAGATCAATATAGAAGTCCCCATCGATTATGCAATAAATTTCCCAGAAATCTAGTCCCTTTCGTAGATCAATAAACTATGAATAAATTATGTGTATCTAGGAGTCAATAACCCATTCCTACTATCATTGGTTCAATTTATTCATTTGGCAAACAAGTAAAATAAAATTTCTCATATTCTTAATTTAAAAGAAACTTAAACCCTTTGCTGCTTAATAGTTTCTTTAAGTATTCTCTCCTCTTGAATAGGTTTTCAAAAAGATGCAAATGTAAGGATAGTTGCAGTTTTTGATAACTTATTAGGAAAATTTGTAGTATCGTCATAATGTATTCCAAAATACCCATAGCAAGGCTTTCCACAACACCCCAGATCTCCATGAGAGCCCTGTTTTAAATGGCCAGGTGTTATGCAATAGAAGATGAAACAATCTTCTGTGACCTTTTTTTCAGGCCCCTAGGGGGCCTGAAGAAAGGTCACATAAGATTGTGTCATCTCCTATTACATAACACCTGGCCATTTGAAACAGGGCTCTCATGGGAATCCGGGGCGTGTCTTCCATAAACAGGGCTCTCATGGAGATCTGGGGTGTTGTGGAAAGCCTTGCTATGGGTATTTTGGAATACATTATGACGATACTACTAATTTTCCTAATAAGTTATCAAAAAGTGCATTTATCGTTACATTTGCATCTTTTTGAGAACCTATTCAAGAGAATAGGGGGGCCTGTAGCAAGGTCACACGTAACACCCACGTGAGTGTCCTCACTTGTAACTTAGGAGGACACTTACGTGGGTGTTACGTAATGGCATTGTACACATCAGATTCATCACATCAGTTTCACATAATACTTTTTGAGATTTTATCTTTTTCAAGGTGTTTTTTCTTTCTTTAGTTCTTACGTAATGGGGGATGTTTACAGATGACACGTTCTCACGTGAAACGTCCATTCAGAGGCCGTGGGGGATCTCCGCTTGTAACTGATCACGGCACACACGTGGATGCTACGTAATACTTTTTGAGATTTCATTTTGTTTCAAAACGTTTTTCTCAAAGGATGATTATATTCTAATGATTTTTGCCCCGTTAGGACTCGAAAAGCCTTTTTCATCTTATAGAACTGCGCCTTAATCATCAGGTCCATGAAACCCTTTGCAATGTTCTGTGTTGGCTAATACTTTCTACATGATAGTCAATTAGCACGCAATAAGAACTTTCGTGTTCCAATCGATTAAATGATTTCAAACAATTTCCGCATCAGAGCGCATTAGCATTAAAATGTTATTAATTTTCTAACAGAGCTTAGACATCAGACGTTATGTATCACTGGCGTTAGATTTTTCATTGCGTAGATTATTACGTATTGAAGATTAGACCTGGAAAGAGGAATCTAAAACGACACAGACTTTTGTAAATACACATTTGATTGATAAAAAACGTTATAAAATCATTAAATCATAGAAAAAGGACTTAAAAACACGACAAACGAAAAACAAAACGTCAAAAAAGGCTTATAAAGGATAAAATATATGCAAAAAGCATGCGTGAATTAAAAAAAGCTGGGACTCCTAATAATCATTTCCAGAGGGTTGGGGTTGATACTAAAGGGAAATTTAGGTCCTATTGAGCTATTTCTGAGAGACTTTGACGAAAATGATACGTTTCATTAGGGTATGAATATGCACCCCCCCCCCTCCCCAGCTGACAAACGCACAGTTGAAAAATATTTGTTCATCAATTACGCATAATCTTGTTAGAGGTAATTTTTTACGTCCTATTGAGAGCTTTTAATGAAAAATTCCCTCATCGGAAACCAACCCTATCATGTTAACCTCCAAAACACCTCAAACCACCACGGCATTACGCGCCTGCCGCTTTGTCATCCACGTGGCATTCCCTATAACATCTTCAGATTTTTCCATCCAAAAATAAGCTTGTGAATCTAAATTAAACACAATAAGTAGGGTGTATCTATGGAATTTACTTGCCCCAATAGGAATTACCATGCTATTTGCTTGCCCCTATAGGAAAAACATTTCCAGAGCATATACTTATGGATTTGCTTGCCTTATGTCCCTTGGTGTCTTTCCAGAGCATGTGCTTATGGATTTGCTTGCCTTATGTTCCTCAGTACCTTTCCAGAGCATGTACTTATGGATTCGAGCCGATTATATTCCTTCCTGTGCTATTTGGGTACTTTCCGTTCCTTGGTACCTTTCCAAACGAGCGGGGATTCCCCACTGGTTCCTAAACATTGCAAAAAAGATAGCAGTTTGAACGGGGATTCCCCACACAAGTGTTTTTCAACTCCATGTTTTTCAACCAGACTGGTTTTTGAGCCAACATCTGTTTTTTAGGGGGCCAATCAGAGACAACGGAGGTATTTACTCCTCTCTCTATCCCACTCAATTTGTTGTTGTTGGTAGCTCAGTTTTATTGTGGCAGTGAGAGTGTCAACACATGAAAAAATGTTCCATACATGCCGACTATGTATGTACACACTGGGCAGCTGGTCATCATGTGGGAATTGCACAATGATTGATGAGTATGATGAAAAGTGTAGATTATGCAACCCATGTAAATTGCATAAAGGATATGCTGTACAAATTAAAGATTGCAATTCCTGTCATGAAGAGGTGTGTGACTCTCATCCTAGAGGGCACCTATGCTCCGATTGCCACTATGATAAATGTAATCAGTGGGATAATACATATCCCGGTATGATTGGAAAGAATCCTAAGCGTGATTTTAGTTTATTGCTACGAGATTGGTATCGTCGAAGTTTTACATTGTTCTGGGAGGAGGAACCGGGTCAGCGATTCAACTGTTGGAACAACAAAAGAATTTGGTTTCTACGTCATCGTTGTGAAGACAATGACTACTACGATTATAAGCCCACTGATTTTTATTTGGCTGTGACGGAATGTGATTCGCCACTTGAGGACACTATTTGTGACATTACTTCAAATAAGCAAATTGAAACATGTGAATTCTATAGAATGAATGACAATAGTATCATTGACTATTCAAAGAGATATGACAAGAGTGAAGTTACACTCTATTGTAGAAAATGTGACCCTGACATTGCATTAGATCAGGATCAGTATACTGTGAATTTGGATAATCTACCTGCACTAGTTGTTGTCGACAAATACCTATACCTAGTAGAAGATGAAATCTAAGGAGTAGAAAAGTCGTTTTATCATGTATATAAATTTTTATCATTTATTAATAAACAATTTCACATACATTTTTAGAACATTTTATTCGTAGGGCACTAAAATCAATATTAAATACGCTTGTAATTATATTTTCCACTAGAAAGTCGTTCAATCGACGTAAGTCAACGTAGATGTTGAGAAACTGCTTGTAGGTTTAGCCACGACACCTGAATACGAAAAAGAGTAGTGCATGAAAGCCACATGTCTTGGTCGTTAAATCCTGTACTCTTCGTTGATTTTGAATAATGGTTTTCCCACTGCTTTCAATAAAGTTGCTGATGTATGGCGTGTAGAATTTATACGATAGGCCAAGAGGATCAAAAAATTCAATATTCTTCACTGTTTGAAAGATGCATAGCCAATGGCCAGTCTTCAATGTCGATGGACTGCTATTAACAATGATTAGGGTATTGTTAACACTTGGAATTTTTTCAATGACGTCCGAAGGTATACAATAGGACTTGTACTTGGACATGTATGGACCCATACCAAATACGTTGATTATTTGGTTTGTGTTCATGGTGCTAGGTCTAGTAGAACACTGCCGTCGGGTGTGATTTCCCAATAGGTTTCAAATTGACTCAGTGATATTAGCGTGATACTCTCAGTCAAAGCATCGGCAAATGTACACTCTAAACGTACATTCCCTGTTCGTACTATGCTCATATCCTGAGTCCCCGACAAGTCCAAAACAATTACCCCATGATTTTTTGAAAACATTGAATCGGTTATTCCATTTTCAAATAGATGAGAGTCATGATCTAGGGATTGCGTGGTCAACTCGTACAGAGTTCTATAGGATTTTTTTGTCAAAAGATAGAGTGTATAGTGGAATACCATTCACTTTACACACAAGGCTAGATAGAACAAAAAAATTAAGATCATGGGGGGATTCAGTCCAGGATCCAATGGCACTGCCACTCTTTACAAAGGCCAAAGCCAATTTTGATGGGATTTCTCCATTGATAAATGATGAATCACTATAGCTACGAGAACCGGTGGCAATGTGACGTTGATTGGTGATCGTATGGGGGACAAAAGTTTAATGTTGTTACCATTAGTTCTTAGATTTTCCACTGCCAATGCAACAGAGCTCATAACCTGTTGTTTTCGGACGTGGAGAATTGCCGATGTGATAATGACATTTGCATCGGGTGCTGAAGGAAGTGTTTTTCTCAAAATGAAATTCGATGGGGCCAGCTGTAACTTTATATCAATCTTGACATTGGGGGGTAGCCATTGGGATATATTGAATATCTCATGATTTAATTTTCCAACCAGATGATACTCCTGGGTCACTGCAGTAGTCAACTCGCCGTCAGTATCAACACCTGATCGATATTCATAGCCCAATGATTGTCCTCTCAACTCCTTGTATGCCTTTGGTGTCATCATCATAAATTGTATGTAGCTTGCATAGTTGGATAAATTATTGCTAGTGCTCACCAATGTACCATTAATAAATACATTAATTTGTTTGAAGAGATTGTGTAGAATACTGTTTTCATAGGAGAGACCGTCGGCAACAGTTGGAGTTGTATTATCTGAGTTTTTCTTCACCACAACATTTAAATCAATAAATGTTGATGACAAATCAATGAAATAGTCTTCATTGGAAAATATTTGAAAGTGTATATTTTCCGAGAGGGGTTGTTGGGGGTGAAATTGTTCATAGTAGCCATACTTGACACTGACATCAACATTTTCAGCATTAAATAGATTCAATGAGGAACTAATTGATGGATATGATTCCTTGTGGGGGAGATAAGTCATATTAAGAGAAGAAGTCCTTCTTTGATCTAACAATCTTTTTCTTTTTCTTCTTCTGCTTATTGGTCTTCCTTGTTTTATTCCTCAAAGTCCTTGTTGATGTCCTTCGCTTTCCGCCTGGGTGGAGACTGATGAGTGAATGACGCGCACGCATCCTTTTCAATCCCTCCCCATTTTGCCGAGATTTTAGCTGCTCACCAACGGCTCTTGCTGAAGATCTAATATTTTCCTTAACACTGTCCTTGAAATTCTTGCCCGACCCCCAGTCCTGTAGTGTGGAGGCAGCAAAATTTGATGCAGCAGGTACAAGATATTTTCTGGCAAGGGGTAGTGCAGAACGAAATAGCCTAGCAAACCAGCTACCAAGACCATAGCCAGACATTGTAGTACGCCCCTTGTAGTAGTCCAATCCATTGCCTATTTGACGTGGACTCAAAGCACCAACATAACAATCGATATCGGGACAGACAAATGGAATTCTTCTATTATTCATTTAGGTGATTGTGCTGTCGCTGACAATGGGTCGAAATGACATGTAATTACTGGTAAGCCTTTTGTTATTGCTAGAGGATCACCCAATTCACTTCTTAGTGTTAACTGAAGGAGTTCCAAATACGAAGTGTTTACAGGAACATACTGAAGATCTTTTATATTATAGTGATGAACAACTTCATGAGTTGTTTTTCGTTCAAGAACACGTAGGAGGGGGGTATTTGAATTACCAACTCTCGATGTTTCCACAAAAGATGCATAGAGAAATATGCAAGAGTCCGAGGCGAAACCAGGTGGATAATCAGCAAAAATAACTTGATCCATCCCGTAAACGGTGCAAGCATTTTTCCCATTGATTATATTCTGTTTAAAGCCAAGAACGTCTCTCAGATTATCATTGAGAATAATTATTTCAGTGTCAACAGGTGAGGTAATGTAAATCCTATCGTGTTCCAATGAATAATTAAAATTGAATGTACCATTCCTATGATATGAGATTTTTCTATTGATTGTACGACACAAATCTCTCATATCATCATATTCAATATATTTCAATTTGACATGTGGATATTCTCTAGATTTAAGTGCTTCAACCCATTCATAGTCGACAAAGAGTGACCAATCGAATGGTATAATTTTTATATCATGGACACGATCCTTTCTCAGGATGTCATAGGTATTTTTGAGAATACAATCGACAAGAGCCACTTCATACGCGCCGTCAAATTTGATGGCGGGGGAGAGTTTCGTCCAAAAATCACTTGTCCCATTCAAGTCGTTGTAGAGAGGATCGGAAACATTGGACATAAAAGTTACATAGAAATCATTGGGCATTGTCAATATCTTCAACACCGATCCAAGAATCAAAATCAGAGTTATATCCTAGCCACCGAATAAGTTACTGTTTCCTACCCCTGCGAGTACGAGCCTTTAATATCTTTTCAATTTGATAGATTTCACCATTATTTTTAACTTTTTGTAGTTCATAGTCATAAAAGCCGCCGAGAATCTCTTCATCTTTGGTATCGCGCAAACGATAAGTTATGGGTTTAGTGTCTAGGATTTTTGCCACTTTAAAAAGTTCTGTCGACCACAAGTAATTCCCCTTTTCAAAAACATTTGTTGTTCTATTAATTCGAACAGTATCACCAACATTGAATTTATTTTTCTTCTTGACACTCGTTTCATTGGAATATTGTTTAAGAGAAGTGTCAATTGTATCATGATCAGAATGATGAACTTCCATTGGGGTTCAATTGGACAATGATCGCTGAGGTCGTTGATTATAAATCAACATGATTTTATCTAAATCATGAATAAAAGCCGGTGTATTTTTCAATGTACAATATCTTGAAACTAAAAGTCGAATAGTTCTTATCAATCGTTCGGCTAATGCAGCCTTTATAGGGCTATGACTATGATAGAGCAGTGTATTATATTTCACTAGTACTTTTGCAACATGGGGATTAAAAACTTAACTACCACGATCTGTTTGAATTTTTTATACGGATCCTGTTCGAGAATACTTTCAATGGCCTGAGTAACTCCTCTCTTCGAGCGCAATGGGACAGCATATGCATAGCGACTAAAAACACTGATTGCAAGTAGAATGTACTTAAACAATGTATTGTAACGTCTTTGAATCTCATCTAGAGTTAGGAGATCTGCTTGCATTATATGCAATGGGAAAAAGGCTTTAGTTTTTCAATAATGATTAGCACGAAGTCTATGATTTCTAGGCAGAGTGTAACTTGATTCATTTTGTAGATAGTCTTGTACACTTTTAGCGTGAACACCAGTGACTTTGGAAAGAGTGGTGGAGGAACTTAAACTCCCCACTTCACCAATATTTTCATAAACACGTTTCAGAACTTCAACCATTTTGAATGTAAACGTGTAGTGTAACTTCCGCTACCCTTTTGTATACTGGATGTATTTATTAATGGTACATTGGTGAGCACTAGCAATAATTTATCCAACTATGCAAGCTACATACAATTTATGATGATGACACCATAGGAATACAAGGAGTTGAGAGGACAATCATTGGGCTATGAATATCGATCAGGTGTTGATACTGACGGCGAGTTGACAACTGCAGTGACCCAGGAGTATCATCTGGTTGGAAAATTAAATCATGAGATATTCAATATATCCCAATGGCTACCCCCCAATGTCAAGATTGACATAAAGTTACAGCTGGCCCCATCGAATTTCATTTTGAGAAAAACACTTCCTTCAGCACCCGATGCAAATGTCATTATCACATCGGCAATTCTCCACGTCCGAAAACAACAGGTTATGAGCTCTGTTGCATTGGCAGTGGAAAAGCTAAGAGCCAATGGTAACAACATTAAACTTCTTGTCCCCCATACGATCACCAATCAACGTCACATTGCCACCGGCTCTCGTAGCTATAGTGATTCATCATTTATCAATGGAGAAATCCCATCAAAATTGGCTTTGGCCTTTGTGAAGAGTGGCAGTGCCGTTGGATCCTGGACTGAATCCCCCCATGATTTTAATTTTTTTTGTCTATCTAGCCTTGTGTGTAAAGTGAATGGTATTCCACTATACACTCTATCTTTTGACAAAAAATCCTATAGAACTCTGTACGAGTTGACTATGCAATCCCTAGATCATGACTCTCAACTATTTGAAAATGGAATAACCGATTCAATGTTTTCAAAAAGCATGGGGTAATTGTTTTGGACTTGTCGGGGGCTCAGGATATGAGCATAGTACGAACAGGGAATGTACGTTTAGAGTGTACATTTGCCGATGCTTTGACTGAGAGTATCACGCTAATATCACTGAGTCAATTTGAAACCTATTGGGAAATCACACCCGACGGCAGTGTTCTACTAGATCTAGCACCATGAACACAAACCAAATAATCAACGTATTTAGTATGGATCCATACATGTCCCAGTAAAAGTCCTATTGTATACCTTCGGACTTTATTGAAAAAATTCCAAGTGTTAACAATACCCTAATCATTGTTAATAGCAGTCCATCGACATTGAAGACTGGCCATTGGCTATGCATCTTTCAAACAGCGAAGAATATTGAATTTTTTGATCCTCTTGGCCTATCGTACAAATTCTACACGCCATACATCAGCAACTTTATTGAAAGCAGTGGGAAAACCATTATTCAAAATCAACGAAGAGTACAGGATTTAACGACCAAGACATGTGGCTTTCATGCACTACTCTTTTTCATATTCAGATGTCGTGGCTATACCTACAAGCAGTTTCTCAACATCTACGTTGACTTACCTCGATTGAACGACTTTCTAGTGGAAAATATACTTACAAGCGTATTTAATATTGATTTTAGTGCCCTACGAATAAAATGTTCTAAAAATGTATGTGAAATTGTTTATTAATAAATGATAATAATTTATATACATGATAAAACGACTTTTCTACTCCTTAGATTTCATCTTCTACTAGGTATAGGTATTTGTCGACAACAACTAGTGCAGGTAGATTATCCGAATTCACAGTATACTGATCGTGATGTAATGCAATGTCAGGGTCACATTTTCTACAATAGAGTGTAACTTCACTCTTGTCATATCTCTTTGTATAGTCAATGATACTATTCTCATTCATTCTATAGAATTCACATGTTTCAATTTGCTTATTTGAAGTAATGTCACAAATAGTGTCCTCAAGTGGCGAATCACATTCCGTCACAGCCAAATAAAAATCAGTGGGCTTATAATCGTAGTAGTCATTGTCTTCACAACGATGACGTAAAAACCAAATTCTTTTGTTGTTCCAACAGTTGAATCGCTGACCCGGTTCCTCCTCCCAGAACAATCTAAAACCACGACGATACCAATCTCGTAGCAATAAACTAAAATCACGCTTAGGATTCTTTCCAATCATACCGGGATATGTATTCTCCCACTGATTACATTTATCATAGTGGCAATCGGAGCATAGGTGCCCTCTAGGATGAGAGTCACACACCTCTTCATGACAGGAATTACAATCTTTAATTTGTACAGCATATCCTTTATGCAATTTACATGGGTTGCATAATCTACACTTTTCATCATACTCATCAATCATTGTGCAATTCTCACATGATGACCAGCTGCCCAGTGTGTACATACATAGTGGGCATGTATGGAACATTTTTTCATGTGTTGACACTCTCACTGCCACAATGAAACTGAGCTATCAACAGCAACAAATTGAGTGGGATAGAGAGAGGAGTAAATACCTCCGTTGTCTCTGATTGTCAGTAGTATCGTATTAATTACTCCGAATTGCACAGTTTCAATAGCACATTTCAAGCGTACATTCATACATACAAGAATATGGTCAAAAGTGTAATAGATACGAAGGATACATTGGAATTGGGCAAGAAAAACCCATGCGTGGGAAACTGTATTTACGCGTGAACATTTTAAAAGTTGGCACACTAAAGTCGAGGTTTTTTTAAACTTGGCATTGTATAATGTAGTCAAGCATGTTTTGCTCGTAATAATATAATTTAAAGCAAACAGGTTTTTTTTCTGTTTTTGTTGTCAATTGCACAATGAATGTACGTCATGAATTCACGTGTACATTCTTAAAAAAAAAAACTGGTATGATATATAGTAGTCAAACATGTTTTGGGGGCACGCACGAAATTATGTAACTCAACATCCGTTTTTATTCATCCTTGAAACCCCGTATAAAATGGTCATGTATAGGAATTTAATTTTTATTATATTTTAACACATCAAGCATAGGACACTACATATTATTAACTTTGAAAACAATGGATATTTCTATTTTCAATGTGAGTACACTTTCATTCTTTATTTCCCAAAAAAAATTGTTTTACTAGTAAATTCAAATTTCAGGGGGACTTAGCCCCCTCCCCTCCAACAATACAAAATCTTAAGAATATAATGAGTATATTCGATAGAAAACGCTAGGTATGCTTTTTTCTATTATGTAAACAAAAACTACCCTCACCCTGCTCTGTAGAAATAGTTATTTTGTTCAAAAAAAATGTTCTTTTTTCCAGTTATCAAAAATCCTTTTCCGGTCTAAATAGAATTCTTCTGTGTTACAAGAAACGGTCACTTTCGGAGAACAGGCTTCGCACGCGCATTTTATCACAGAGATTAAAACCATATGTGTTTATAATTACAGAAAAGGGTCCTTTTTTTGGAACTAAACTACAAAAGCTTGGTGATTAAGACGAAGGCTTTGTCTAATTCTAGCCGGAAACTCAGAATTGATAGGGGGCAAGATGGAACAATGCCACATTCTGTGTGTTTTTATCTTTATTTGGTGGCTATTCAAAAAGCGTGGATTTCTGTTAAATAAATGATTCTTGTATGCGCAATTCAAGAGTTTCTTTTTATGGCCAAATCAAACGAGACGTATTTGATGAAAGCAAAAAGGGTTTAACAGATGATTAAGTGGCTTTTATAAAAATATAAGACAGGGAGGGGGTCAATGTATCAATTCTAGCACGTTCATTGTAAGGTGAAAAAACAAACTATTTCTTCATTAAGGAATTTGTGTATTAAGTTGGAACTTTCAGAGAGTGCTTAAAAGGGAAAGTCAATTCACCAAAAGGAAATATGTGTACGCCCAGGTTGGGGTTGAGTTGCACGGGAGTTGAGTTGCACGGAAGGTTGAGCTGTACGAGGGTTCAGTTAAAAGGGGTATAGTTACACGGGGGTTTAGTTAAATGGGGTCGAGTTGCACGAGGGCTCAGTAGCACGAGGGTTCAGTAGCACGGTGTTTCAGTTGCACGGCGTTTCGGTTATACAAGGGTCTTTATCTTTATTTGGTGGCTATTCAAAAAGCGTGGATTTCTGTTAAATAAATGATTCTTGTATGCGCAATTCAAGAGTTTCTTTTTATGGCCAAATCAAACGAGACGTATTTGATGAAAGCAAAAAGGGTTTAACAGATGATTAAGTGGCTTTTATAAAAATTTAAGGCAGGGAAGGGGTCAATGTATCAATTCTAGCACGTTCATTGTAAGGTGAAAAAACAAACTATTTCTTCATTAAGGAATTTGTGTATTAAGTTGGAACTTTCAGAGAGTGCTTAAAAGGGAAGGTTGAGTTGCACGAGGGTTCAGTTAAAGGGGGTATAGTTACACTGGGGTTTAGTTAAATGGGGTCGAGTTGCACGAGGGTTCAGTAGCACGAGGGTTCAGTAGCAGGGGGGGGGGGTTCAGTTGTACGGGGTTTCGGTTATACAAGGGTTTTTATCTTTATTTGATGGCTATTCAAAAAGCGAGGATTTCTGTTAAATAAATAATTCTTATACCTTTTAAAATAGCTTTACGGGGTTTGAGAGACTCTGTTGTTTTATTCTGTTTTATTCTAAAGTGCTAAGACATAGAGTGCTACAAACATCTGAATAAACTTTAGAGGGCAATTTATCCGTAAAAGAGGGCTTATTATTATTTCCTTACTAAATTTTGCTTCTTTTTTAAGGATGTTGAGGTGGATTCATGCAATTACCCTCCCTCCGAAAAGAGACCAAGATGGGGTGATATCACATAGATGCAAGCTGCAAGACCATCAGTCATCAGATATGCTAGTTCCAATACAAGTTCGCTGGACCAGCCAGGAGCCTCTCAAGCCAGTGTCAGCTCTACACAAACCTCTATGCAACCTGGCAGGAAATTCAAGAGAGAATGGATAGATTCTCATAATGCATCAGTCTCATCTAGTCAAGATCGGAGGGTCACCCCCTATCAAGCATTGCCTGTCCTTCACGACCAATGCAAGGCGAGAATGATGTGGCCCCTACAGCTCTCGACATGCAAGCTGCAAATTTAAATGTGAGTTTTCAAATATTATTTCTCGCTAATGATTCTTTTTCCCGAGTCAATTTGAAGGAGTGTGTGTGTGTGTGCGGTACATGCGCCGCTTATTTTTCTGTATACCCGATAATTCAATAACGTTGTAATGATTGTTGTATGTGTGTGTGTGTGTGTGTGTGTGTGTGTGTGTGTGTGTGTGTGTGTGTGTGTGTGTGTGTGTGTGTGTGTGTGTGTGTGTGTGTGTGTGTGTGTGTGTGTGTGTGTGTGTGTGTGTGTGTGTGTGTGTGTGTGTGTGTGTGTGTGTGTGTGTGTGTGTGTGTGTGTGTGTGTGGTGTGTGTGTGTGTGTGTGTGTGTGTGTGTGTGTGTGTGTGTGTGTGTTGTGTGTGTGTGTGTGTGTGTGTGTGTGTGTGTGTGTGTGTGTGTGTGTGTGTGTGTGTGTGTGTGTGTGTGTGTGTGTGTGGTGTGTGTGTGTGTGTGTGTGTGTGTGTGTGTGTGTGTGTGTGTGTGTGTGTGTGTGTGTGTGTGTGTGTTGTGTGTGTGTGTGTGTGTGTGTGTGTGTGTGTGTGTGTGTGTGTGTGTGTGTGTGTGTGTGTGTGTGTGTGTGTGTGTGTGGTGTGTGTGTGTGTGTGTGTGTGTGTGTGTGTGTGTTGTGTGTGTGTGTGTGTGTGTGTGTGTGTGTGTGTGTGTGTGTGTGTGTGTGTGTGTGTGTGTGTGTGTGTGTGTGTGTGTGTGCGGTGCATGCGCCGCATCTACTCGATAATTCATTGAGATATTGTAAATTCAATAACAATGTAATGATTTTCACTATTTTATTGTGTGTGTTTGTGTCTATGTTACTAACAAAATTTGTAATTTATTATGCATTTGTTCTGTAAATAATACTTTAAGCAAAAAGTATTTAGTTTAAATAATTCTAGGATGAATTGAGTTTTATGGATGGTATGGTAAAAAATGAACATGATTTTTCAACTTTATGAAATAATGCTTATTTCACATAGAAAATAAAACCTTTTTTCTACAGATTAATGATATAGCACCACCACCATTGAGTGATGAGACATCAGCATTTACTGGACCAATTCTATCACCACCATCGGAGTTCAGTGATAAACCTACATTAGTTATAGAGAATATGGAATGACATAGAGGTTTCCTTAATGATGTTTTTGGGGAAATGGCTAGCCTAGACGACTTAACCTGTGATATTGACATGCTTGAGGATCCGGAGTGGGCAGATAGTTTTATGCGTGACCATTTAGGAGATGTTACTAGTGCAACTGAACCGGGTCCTCATAACGAAATTCCAACACAGGACAATACAGGCTGGCTCGATCAATTGTCCCCAAACACCTTGGAATATGTGCTATCAGGCTTAGGGGACCTCATGCCATCTCCAACCAATGTGATTGATCAGACTGGGTGTGGTGGTGTTATTGACAATTCTGTGTCACCCCCCACCATTCCGCCTAATGATATAGCTAGTACTAGTAGTAGTAATAAAACAACACCAGTATCCCCTCTTCCAGATTTTTTTCTGTCCAACTCTGCCTTGCACCACACAAAGATCTACAGCGCCAACTTCGGTGATCCCTTCAACTCTCTAGCGTCGGGGGATATAATAACAGATCCCTCGGCCATTACACATTCATATACTGATAAGATTCGAGCCATTCTTGAACAACAGATGGGGGTGTGGGGGGTGGGGGTCAGTTTAAAAGCATCAATAGCACTAAAAACATTTTTTTAAAATGAAAATGCGAGCGAGCTATATTCAAAGTACTTGCACACAGAAATGTTGGCAATTCGCCCGCATTTATCAAATTATGGGGAGGTTTTTCTAAATTGGGCTAATAGTATTCAAAGTAAGTGGGAAAATCATAACGAGGGGGGTAGTGGATCTGTGGTTTTATTTATTGAAAGTTTAAATGTTAATATATGTAGGTTTAAAAAGGATTTTATTGTAAGAGGTGGTGGGGAGAGGGCTATAGTTTTAACATATCATTCAGATTTAGAGGGGTGTCAGGGGGTACAACGAATCTGTTTCGATACGAGGCTGCAGTGTTTCAAGTATGCATTTTTAATTGCAGCATACAGACCACTTCAAAAAGATGCATCTAGGAAAAAGTTGGATAAAATGGCAGTTAATGGTAGGGAGGGTTCAAAGTTCCCAAAAGTAGATTTTAATTGTTTAAATGATCAATTTCCCGTGACACTAAAAGGAATAGATATTTTTGAGCGGGCTAATGCACATATAAAGATTGGTGTCACGGTGTTACAGTATGAAACAGAATTTGAAGAGGGTCAGCGTTCCGATAAGAAGGGTGTATTATTTCCAGTTCGGGCTCCTTCAATTGAATCAGTAGGACACTGGGTGTGGCTTCTATACACCCCACCCACAGACTCCGATTCAATTGGTCATTTCAATCCAATTACGGATGTTAGTAGGGTTCTATGTGAGGGTAAAAAGGGGCGTGGGGGTGTATGTTATTACTGTCCAACATGCCTCTCAAGATTTTGCTCTGATTTAAAGTTAAAGCATCACATGAAACACTGTAAACGTCATGGATACCAGGCTGTGGAGACGGTAAGTGGAGATAGAGCGATCTTACGTTTTAAAAATTTTCAAAACACGCTCCTGCAGAGCAATAAGGTCGCTTTGGACTGCGAAGAGAAACTGACAGACGTGTGCGATCCGTCAAATTCAAATCGTGTTAAAATGCATGAAGCCATAGGGGTCTCTTACGCTCACGCGCAACGAGATTCCAATAATACCATGCAAGTGCTGGATGTAGTTGAGATGTTTGGTGACGGTGAAGACTGCATGCGCTCGGCATTGGTTAGTCTAATCAAAACAGCGAACGGTGCAATTTCGCGCCTTCGTTATACAAACTATCCTATGCTCCTATCACCAGATGACATAGTGGCCATTAAAAATCGTAAAATGTGTTGGGTTTGCAAGGGAGAATTTGATGATGGTGTTGGGAATGGGGGGAGGAGGAAGGTGATCGACCATGATTATTTGTGGCAGGAAATTACATCGGGAGGGAGTAACTTTAGAGGGGTAGCCCATCAGTCATGTAATTTAAACGTTAGACAACAATATTTCGTACCTGTTTTTATACACAATTCCAATTACGACTTAAAGTTTGTTCTTCCGGTGTTGGCCCGCATTGCCAAGGGTGGAGTTGTAGATGACGCATGGATAGATGGTTCTTTTTCTTATAATATCATACCCAAATCATCGGAGAAGCTACTGCTGCTAGAATTCATGTGGAAAACAGTTGACAAGGGTAACACGTGCCTGAATAAAATCCGTTTTTTAGACTCTTTCAGCTTCTTCCCCAAATCTTTAAGTCAATTGATTCAGGTACAGAAAAGTGACAATTTTGATAGCTTCCCCCTCCTCAAACAGCGCTTCCCCGATGATGAAATGTATGATTTATTAACGTGTAAGGGTATATATCCATATGATTATTACAACTCTGGCTCGAGGCTAGATGAGGTGTCACTACCGCCCATTGAAGCTTTTTACAATTCTCTTACTGAGAGTGAGTGCACCACTAGCGACTACGAATTTGCTAAGAGGGTTTGGGCAAAAGGTGGGTATAAAAATGGGTGGGATTATTGTAAACTATACTTGGCCAGTGACGTACTCACTCTTCTGGACATTTTGTGCAAAAATACGGATAAAATCTATGGGGAATTCGGGTTGGATTTAGGTTATTATTTTTCCACTCCTCATTTGGTGATGGACTTGATACTTAAAATCAGCAAAGAAGAAATAGGTCTGATCGCCGATGTGGATCAGCATCTGTTTGTAGAGAGATCAATGAGGGGTGGGTATGTTTTTCATGGGGATCGTATCATGAAAACTGATCCGAGTGGACAGACCACCGATGAAAAGCCGGACGCAGTTTTTTTTGGATATGAACTCTCTTTACCCATCGGCAATGTCTCACTACTGTTTGCCTTGTGGCAATTATAAATGGCTTGACAATCCCTGTGCTTCGAATTTCCCCGACATTGCCAGTGTTGAGGAGAATGGGGCACAGGGATGGTTTTTTGAAATTGACGGTGAAATACCCATGGAAATCCATGACTCGGTAAAAGACTTTGTTTTTCCGTGCATAAATAGACCGGTGGGTAGGGACTCTCTGAGCCCCTACAATTTATCTTTAGTAGAGGACGGGAGTATGCACTGGGCACCTTCAAAACAAAAACTAATTGCCAACCTCAACCCGAAACAGAATATCGTTGTTCATCACGTGCTATTGAAATGGATGGTGTCCAATTGTTTCAAGGTCACAAAGATTCATAGAGCCCTCCAATTTGATCAAAAGCCTTACATGAAAACGTTTATTGACACCTTTGTCAATAAGCGTTCACAAGCGAAAACGAAAGTTGAAAAAGAAGTCTATAAACTCATTTTGAACTCAGCTTTCGGTAAAATGTGCGAGAGCGTACGAAACAGAAGTCCATGTGACATTGTAACCAGCCCCAAAGATTGTGCTCGAATCATTGCGGATCCAAACTTCACATCGTTCACAATCATAGACTCTTATATGGTGATCCTACATCGTAAGAAAAGAAACATTGTTTTAAATAAAAATATTGCAGGCGGAAGTGCAATAACTGAAATATCCAAGAAAATCATGTTGTCATTTTATTATAATGTATGCAAGGTACAGTGGCCGATTGAGGGACAAGTTCAAGTGTATTACGGGGACACTGATTCACTCCTGTTAAAAGTCAAAACTGAAAATCTATTGAATGATTGGAAAATGGCGAGTACATTTGCTCACGAATGGACTACACTAATTGGGACGAATCCCTCTACCCAGATCAAGTGAAACGTCAGGCCCCAAATCAATTGTTAATGCTAAAATTTGAAACGGGTAGCGATCTGATATCCAGTGGTGTGTTTCCTGGTCCGAAGGTATACTGTGTGGAAACGCCACGGCAAGGATATCAACACAAGTTTGCAAGGGGGGGTACCTACACACTTTGTAAAAAATAATTTCGACATGAGTGTGTATAGAAACTGTGTGGAACTTAGTTTAGTGCCAAGGGCGAAAGTCATGGCGATTCGCTCTTTACAATTTAAAAACTACACAGTTAGAGTTGAGAAAAACGCCATGTTTGCCATATCGGACAAAGTCTATGTGCTTGAGGATAGTGTGAAGGTACTACCACACGGTCATTATTTAATTTCAGACCGAGTTGAATGTATAGAGTACAGAAAACAACTCGGTCTAGAAAAATTAACTTAAATTCTTTTAAATTCATTTAAAAAAGTATAAATTGGGTGGGAGGGTTTTTGGGTAATTGGGTGTTTTTTTTTAATTCTTTTTAATTCTTTTAATTCTATATCACAAACAATTTTCAATGTGTGTGTGTGTGTTTGTGTGTGTGTGTGTGTGTGTGTGTGTGTGTGTGTGTGTGTGTGTGTGTGTGTGTGTGTGTGTGTGTGTGTATGTGTGTGTGTGTGTGCAAGGCAGATAAATTTCCAGTATTTAATGCCAGCCCCGGCCCGGGCCCGCCGCAGCGGACCCCGCTTCCCGGCCCCGTGGCGCTTCCCACGGTGCTTCCCGGCCCGCCGCAGCAGTCCCCCGGCCGCCGCAGCGGCCGCCCCCCGGGGGGGGGGGGAGGGGGGATCCCAAAATTTAAAATGCTGCAAATAAAAGTGTTTGATATTATTATTTCAAGTGCTTTATTCTAATAAATGTTGTATTTTTCTATAAATAAATAAACAAAAAAAGTGTATTTATTTAAGTGTTTCATCTCTGTGCCTATGTAAATGTTGTATTTTTTATTATAAATAAATTAAAAAAAAAAGTGTATATATTTAAGTGTTTTTTTTCTCTGTGCCTATGTAAATGTTGTATTTTTTATTATAAATAAATTAAAAAGTGTATTTTTTCATGTTTAATGTGCTTTAATGTTCAATGTAATATTTATTAAAAGTATTGTTAGTTTTTTATGTATATAATAAAAGAAAATATGATTCTTTATTCGTCTTCTTCTTATTATTATTCTTGAACGGAGTAGTAGTAATAGGGAAATTATTTAGTCATTAGACAGCCATAGTCTACTCTTAGTTGTCTAGGTGAACTGTTGAAGGGAACATGTATCAATTTAAAACACCATTCAGATCGTTTCTGTGTGGACCGTCAATGTCAGGCAAAACAACACTCTTAACTAAAATAATTAAAAATTGCGACAAAATGTTTGTGGAAAAGCCGAAAAAAATCTACTATTGTTACAGTATTTGGCAGGAGTCATACGATAAAATAAAAGCAATTGCTGCCACCACCATGGGATTGGTGCAGATACAATTCATACAGGGACTTGATGTTTTCAGCATTATTGAGCCAAACTCTTGGCTGATCATTGACGATCTGGCTGAATCTATTGAACAATGGTCCCAGGAAATGCTACAACTGTTCACTGTTTGCTCTCATCATGGACAGATTTCCGTTACTCTGGTTCTACACAATCTCTTTCATCAGAGCAAATGTATGCGAACACTTGCATTGAACTGCACCTACTATATCATCTACAGAGTTGTTCGTGATTCTAGCTCGCTAATAACTCTCAATAAACAAATCTATCCAGGCGCACCCAAATTTCTGCTCTCAGCATACAATCAGGCAACTAATAAACCCTACGGCTACATCCTATTGGATCTTAATCAAAATACACCCGAGGATCTGCGTGTGGTCACAGATATTCTCGACAATGAAATTACAGTATATCTCCCCGTGAACACTAAAAAGACCTATCAGTTGCTATCATGACACTGAAGAAACTACATGAAAATAGACATCTGTTTTCAGTTCTAAGCACTTCAAAACCCCCGTTTAGGAAAGCCATACTCAAACATGGTATTGACAATGATTTCATTAATCTAATATTTGAACTTTGTTTAAATTTGATCGAGGGTAATGTTCAACTGCCAGTAGTAGTTAAGCAACAGGCAAAGCAACATCGTTCCATTGTGCGTACATTGGCCTCTAAAAAGAAAGGAAAGAATTTTAAAAAGAAACGACTTCTTCAGGCGGGCGGTAGCTTTTTCACACTTTTACTGCCAATAATTGCAGGACTTGTAAACAGTTTTCTCTAGAGAGAGAATGGCAAAACCCTATAAATTGACTCCAATAGAACTCGCTCTCTCACCCGTGGAACACTTTGAGAACAATCTGAGTAAATTCCTTGACAATGAGAATATTGAGGATGATAAAAAACTGCTTTTACTTCAAGATGCACTTCGCCGAGTGGACAAACATAAGCCCTATCGTGTGAAGGCCACTGCTGCTGCTATTGATCGCAAAAAAAATCATCTCCTCAGGATTCTGCTGCTGCTGGAACACAATTAAAGAAGGAGGAATTGGATTCAATTGTAATGAAAATTGGAAATCTAATGCCCCACTCATATCTTGAACAAAGTAAACGACTCCTAGCCTATCTCATGGAAAGTGGTCAAGATCATATTCAAGTTGAGAACAATGGGAAAGGGATTATAATTCAGGGCAAGAGCTATAATCTACTTGATTTAATCTATGATATGGTTACAAATCGTAAAGGACTATTATCATTTGACGCTCATCTATACAACTTTCTAAATACATTAAACTTCCCCAAAAGTCTTATTAGCAATAGACAAATTCTAAAAAAATTAAATGAACATGCATCATTGTCAACACCACCACCACCATTAAAATATGAAGAAGAAGAAGATTTTAAATCAATTTTGGAAAATACTAGCACACCTAGTGGAAACTTGACAATAAGGAGCAGCAGCACACCATTGATAGCTAGACAAAAGCGAAGACGTATCAAGTCAACGTCACCACCACCACCAACCGCCAGTATACAAAAGGGTAGTGGACGTTACACAACGTGTTTACGTTCAAAATGGTTGAAGTTCTGAAATGTGTTTATGAAAATATTGGTGAGGTGGGGAGTTTAAGTTCACCCACCACTCTTTCCAAGGTCACTGGTGTTCACACTAAAAGTGTACAAGACTATCTACAAAATGAATCAAGTTACACTCTGCATAGAAATCATAGACTTCGTGCTAATCAATATCGAAAAACTAAAGCCTTTTACCCACTGCATATAATGCAAGCAGATCTCCTGACTCTAGATGAGGTTCAACGACGTCACAATACAGCGTACAAGTACATTCTACTTGCAATCAGGGTTTTTAGTCGCTATGCATATGCCATTCCATTGCGATGAAAGAGAGGCGTTGAAGTTGCTCAGGCCATTGAAAGTATTCTCGGACAGGATTCATATAAAAAAATTCAAACGGATCGTGGTAGTGAATTTGTTAATCCCCATGTTGCAAAAGTACTAGTAAAATATAGTACACTGCTCTATCATAGTCATAGTCCTATAAAGGCTGCATTGGCCGAAAGATTGATAAGAACTATTCGACTTTTAATTTCAAGATATTGTACATTGAAAAATACACCGGCTTTTATTCATGATTTAGATAAAATCATGTTGATTTATAATCAATGACCTCATCGATCATTGTCCAACTCTACGCCAACGGAAGTTCATCATTCTGATCATGCTACAATTGACACCTTTCTTAAACAGTATTCCAATGAAAAGATTGTCAAGAAGAAAAATAAATTCAATGTTGGTGATACTGTTCGAATTAATAGGACAACTAATGTTTTTGAAAAGGGGAATTACTTGTGGTCCACCGAACTTTTTAAAGTGGCAAAAATCCTAGACACTAAACCCATAACTTATCGCTTGCGCGATAGCAAAGATGAAGAGATTCTCGGCGGATTTTATGACTATGAACTACAAAAAGTTAAAAATAATAGTGAAATCTATCAATTTGAAATGATATTAAAGACTCGTACTCGCAGGGGTAGGTAACAGTTACTTGTTCGGTGGCTAGGATACAACTCTGATTTTGATTCTTGGATCGGTGTTGAAGATATTGACAATGCCCAATGATTTTTATGTAACTTTTATGTCCAATGTTTCCGATCCTCTCTACAACGACTTGAATAGAACAAGTGATTTTTTGACAAAACTCTCCCCCGCCATCAAATTTGACGTTGCTTATGAAGTGGCTCTTGTCGACTGTATTCTCAGAAATACCTATGACATCCTGAGAAAGGATCGTAAATATGATATAAAAATTAGACCCTATGATTGGCCACCACCACCTTCAGGTGATCAAGAACAAATTCAAAAAATCAATTGGATGGATTATCCATATATTGAATTACCCTACGAGGAACTCACCTGTATGAATGATTTATGTCGTTCTATTAATAAAAGAATTTCCGCTCGTAAAAAAGGAGCTTTTCATTTCAACTATTCAAAGGAGGAGGGCAAGATCTACATTAGTTCACCTATTGCCAGCGAAACAGTTATTCTCAATGATAACCTAAAGGATGTTCTTGGCTTTAAGCTCAATATAATCAATGGTAAAAGTGCCGGAAACACTAATTTCATTTTTGCTGACTACCCACCTGCCTTCTCCACAGACACTTGTATATTTCTCTACGCTTCATTTGTGGAAACATCGAGAGTCGGTAATTCAAATGTTCCCCTCCTACGAGTTCTTGAACGAAAAACCAATCAAGAGCATATTCATCACTATAATATAAAGCATCTTCAGTATATTCCCGTAAACACTTCCTATTTGGAACTCTGTCAGTTAACACTAAGAACTGAATTAGGTGATCCTCTAGCAATTTCAAAAGGCTTAGCAGTGATTACATGTCATTTTCGACCCATTGTCGGCGACAGCACAATAACCTAAAATGAACAATAGAAGAATTCTATTTGTCTGCCCCGATATCGATTGCTATGTTGGTGCTTTGAGTCCACGTCAAATAGGCAATGGATTGGACTACTACAAGGGTCGTACTACAATGTCTGGCTATGGTCTTGGTAGCTGGTTTGCTAGGCTATTTTGTTCTGCATTACCCCTTGCCAGAAAATATCTTGTACCTGCTGCATCAAATTTTGCTGCCTCCACAATACAGGACTGGGGGTCGGGCAAGAATTTCAAGGAGAGTGCTAAGGAAAATATTAGATCTTCAGCAAGAGCCGTTGGTGAGCAATTAAAATCTCGACGAAATGGGGAGGTATTGAAAAGGATGCGTGCACGTCATTCACTCATCAGTCTCCACCTAGGCGGGAAGCACAGGACATCAACAAGGACTTTGAGGAAGAAAACAAGGAAGACCAATAAGCAGAAGAAGAAAAAGAAAAAGATTGTTAGATCAAAGAAGGATTTCTTCTCTTAAAATGACTTATCTCCCCCACAAGGAATCATATCCATCAAATAGTTCCTCATTGAATCTATTCAATGCTGAAAATGTTGATGTCAATGTCAAGTATGACTACTATGAACAATTTCACCCCCAACAACCCCTCTCGAAAAATATACACTTTCAAATATTTTCCAATGAAGACTATTTCATTGATTTGTCATCAACATTTATTGATTTAAATGTTGCGGTGAAGAAAAAGTCAGATAATACAACTCCAAATGCTGGTGATGGTCTCTCCTACGAGAACTGTATTCTACACAACCTATTCAAACAAATTAATGTATTCATTAATGGAACATTGGTGAGCACTAGCAATAATTTATCCAACTATGCAAGCTACATACAATTTATGATGATGACACCAAAGGCATACAAGGAGTTGAGAGGACAATCATTGGGCTATGAATATCGATCAGGTGTTGATACTGACGGTGAGTTGACTACTGCAGTGACCCAAGAGTATCATCTGGTTGGAAAATTAAATCATGAGATATTCAATATATCCCAATGGTTACCCCCAATGTCAAGATTGACATAAAGTTACAGATGGCCCCATCGAATTTCATTTTGAGAAAAACACTTCCTGCAGCACCCGATGCAAATGTCATTATCACATCGGCAATTCTCCACGTCCGAAAACAACAGGTTATGAGCTCTGTTGCATTGGCAGTGGAAAAGCTAAGAGCCAATGGTAACAACATTAAACTTCTTGTCCCCCATACGATCACCAATCAACGTCACATTGCCACCGGCTCTCGTAGCTAAAGCGATTCATCATTTATCAATGGAGAAATCCCATCAAAATTGGCTTTGGCCTTTGTAAAGCGTGGCAGTGCCGTTGGATCCTGGACTGAATCCCCCCATGATTTTAATTTTTTCGGTCTATCTAGCCTTGTGTGCAAAGTGAATGGTATTCCACTGTACACTCTATCATTTGACAAAAAATCCTATAGAACTCTGTACGAGTTGACCATGCAATCCCTAGATCATGACTCTCATTTATTTGAAAATAGAATAACCGATTCAATGTTTTCAAAAAATCATGGGGTAATTGTTTTGGACTTGTCGGGGACTCGGGATATGAGCATAGTACGAACAGGGAATGTACGTTTAGAGTGTACATTTGCCGATGCTTTGACTGAGAGTATCAGGCTAATATCATTGAGTCAATTTGAAACCTTTTGGTAAATCACACCTGACGGCAGTGTTCTACTAGACCTAGCACCATGAAATCAAACCAAATAATCAACGTATTTAGTATGGATCCATACATGTCCCAGTACAAGTCCTATTGCATACCATCGGACTTCATTGAAAAAATTCCAAGTGTTAACAATACCCTAATCATTGTTAATAGCAGTACATCGACTTTGAAGACAGGCCATTGGCTATGCATCTTTCAAACAGCGAAGAATATTGAATTTTTTGATCCTGTTGGTCTATCATATAAATTCTACACTCCATACATCAGCAACTTTATTGAAAGCAGTGGGAAAACTATTATTCAAAATCAACGAAGAGTACAGGATTTAACAACTAAGACATGTGGTTTTCATGCACTACTCTTTTTCATGTTCAAATGTCGTGGATATACCTACAAGCAGTTTCTCGACATCTACGTTGACTTACCTCGATTGAACGACTTTCTAGGGGAAAATATACTTACAAGCGTTTTTAATATTGATTTTAGTGGCCTACGAATAAAATGTTCTAAAAATGTATTTGAAATTGTTTATTAATAAATGAAAAAATGTATATACATGATAAAAAACGACTTTTCTACTCTTTAGATTTCATCTTCTACTAGGTATAGGTATTTGTCGACAACAACTAGTGCAGGTAGATTATCTGAATTCACAGTGTACTGATCCTGATGTACTGCAATGTCAGGGTCACATTTTCTACAATAGAGTGTGACTTCACTCTTGTCATATCTCTTTGTATAGTCAATGATACTATTCTCATTCATTCTATAGAATTCACATGTTTCAATTTGCTTATTTGAAGCAATTTCACAAACAGTGTCCTCAAGTGTCGAATCACGTTCCGTCACAGCCAAATAAAAATCAGTGGGCTTATAATCATAACACCCATTGTCTTCACAACGATGACGTAGAAACCATATTCTTTTGTTGTTCCAACAGTTGAATCGCTGACCCGGCTCCTCCTCCCAGAACAATCTAAAACCACGACGATACCAATCTCGTAGCAATAAACTAAAATCACGGTTAGGATTCTTTCCAATCATACCCGGATATGTATTCTCCAACTGATTACATTTATCATAATGGCAATTGGAGCATAGGTGGTCTCTAGGATGAGAGTCACACACCTCTTCAAGACAGGAATTACAACCTTTAATCTGTATAGCATATCCTTTATGCAATTTACACGGGTTGCATAATCTACACTTTTCATCATACTCATCAATCATTGTGCAATTCTCACACGATGACCAGCTGCCCAGTGTGTACATACATAGGGGACATGTATGGAACATTTTTCATGTGTTGACACTCTCACTGCCACAATGAAACTGAGCTAGCAACAACAAAAATTGTCTGAGATAGAGAGAGGAGTAAATCATCCTTGAGCACCATCTTTCTCATGAAAAAAAAGTCCTAAATTTCTAAACTAATGTTTAAAAGCATATCCACAATATCATTTTGCCATGTCGTGATCAATATATCAGTAAATTGTGTAAATGCATTTGGACCACGATGTAGAAGCTTCATACAATAGTCTAATGATGGAGAATCAGTTTTCATTTTATCAACAAGCATTCCCCGAGAAAATATCTTCCTTTGAATAGACAGCTCTAGAAAATCGTCATCTAGAATCAAATGTTTTTCCATAAACACTAGATTCCCCAAGATTCGCTCTTTCTCAAATCTATCCATTTTTTAGAGTCCTAACACTCTCACAACCAACTTCAGACTAACCAGAATTTCTTTTTGTACTCTAGAAAATATACGCTAATCTACTATAGAAAGAAAAATACCTTTGATTTAGAAACAATTTTATTGAACATAATTACAATAATAATATTCACTGATGCATTTTGTTCTCATCAATATATTTCGATAGGACATCTAATGCTGACAGGAGTTTATTTATATGGAGAATATTCACTTTTCCAGCAAAACATAGTTGCTCCTCCTGCTTAAACCTGCTTAATGATATCACGTATCTATCATACATACTGTCCCATTCAAGGCATAGTCTACAGCCAGCGGTTATTTCCACAGCTACATTGGGTACTCGTATATCGTTGCTGCTGCTGCTGTCGGTTCCATCATTAATCTCCAATAATGTAAATGCACCACTCATTTTTTCTCCACTAATATCCTCTCAAATAAACTATTCTCTCTGAATTCAATTCTCTTACTAATATGAACTGTAGTGAAAACCATTTCTTTTATTCAAATCCCAACCACAAATCAAGTTATCGTATATTGAACAACCTCTGATTGGCTCATAAAAAATGCCCACGTCAAACGATACATTCATTGTGCAATTCTTATCCAAAACAAAAAGCTTGGCAGCTTTTTAAAATGTTCACGTGTAAATACACTGTCTCAGGCATGGCTTTTCCTTGCACAATTCTAATGTATCCTTCGTATCTATTACACTTTTGAGCATATTCTTGTAGGGTTGAATGTACGCTTGAAATGTGCTGTTGAAACTGTGCTGTTGAAACTGTGCAATTCGGAGTAATTAATACGATACTACTATTGCCCCCCTAAAAAACAGATGTTGGCTCAAAAACCAGTCTGGTTGAGAAACATGGAGTTGAAACACACTTGTGTGGGGAATCCCCGTTCAAACTGCTATCTTTTTTGCAATGTTTAGGAACCAGTGGGGAATCCCCGCTCGTTTGGAAAGGTACCAAGGAACGTAAAGTACCCAAATAGCACAGGAAGGAACATAATCGGCTTGAATCCATAAGTACATGCTCTGGAAAGGTACCGAGGAACATAAGGCAAGCAAATCCATAAGTACATGCTCTGGAAAGACACCAAGGAACATAAGGCAAGCAAATCCATAAGTACATGTTCTGGAAATGTTTTTCCTATAGGGGCAAGCAAATAGCATGGTAATTCCTATTGGGGCAAGTAAATTCCATAGATACACCCTACTACTATATTTGATTTGAACAGTGGGACTGGGGACACTCCTAGAATATGATACTCAAAGACGATTCACGCCACTTAGAAATTAAAACATTTCCTGAATGATCCTATTCCTTATTCCCACTGATTTCATAAAAATTGTCAACATGGTGATATCCATGCGGTACCTGGCCTCATCATTTGAGTGTTTTTATAACGCTTGAATACCCCCAAAGGATATATCTTTTATTGATGTTATTTTCCAACAATTCCCAACCTATGCCACACTATTACTACTCCACGGCACCCTCTGACATCACCTCATCACCCCAAGACATTTTCAGACATTTCTTGTTATAAATTACGTATTCAATCCATTGATTCAAGTTTTTGCAAGCCAAACTTATCACGATGCTCCTCAAAACATCTCACACCACCACGACATTACGCGCCTGCCCCTCTGTCATCCAGGTGGCACCCCCCCCCCCTCACCGACCCATAAGACATTTAAAGCCTTTTCCCTCCGAAAATAAGCTTGTGAATCTAAATTAAACACTATTTTTTATTTGAACAGGGGGGCTTGGCATTTCATTGCTAGAATATGATACTCCAAGACAATTCACGTCACTTAGAATTTAAAGCACTTCCTGAATGATCCTGCTCCTTATTTTCACTGATTTTATAGAAATTGGCAACATGATGACATCCGAGCGTTACCTGGCATCATCATTTTAGCGTTTTTTCTAATGCTTGAATACCCCCAATGGATATATTTTTTATTGCTATTAGTTTCCAACAAATCCCAACCTATGCCACACTATTAATGCTCTGCGGCACCCTTTGACATCATCTCATCATCCCCAAGACATTGTTAGACATTTCTTGTTAAGGATTACGCATTCAATCCGGCGATTCAAGTTTTGACAAGCCAAGCTTATCACGATGCTCCTCAAAACACCTCACGCAACCATGGCTCTACGCGACTGCCCCTCTGTCATCCACGTGGTACCCCCTTATCACCCCCTTGGACATTTTAAAACTTTTCCCTCCGAAAATAAGCTTGTGAATCTAAATTAAACACTATTTTTTATTTGAACAGGGGGGCTTGGCATTTCATTTCTAGAATGTGATACTCCAAGGCAATTCCCGCCACTTAGAATTTAAAGCATTTCCTGAATGATCTTACTCCTTATTTCCACTGGTTTTATGAAAATTGGCAACATGGTGAAACCCATGCGACACCTGGTATCATCATTTGAGCCTTTTTATAACGCCTGATTATCCCAAATGGATATATTTGTATTTTTATTATTTTCTGACAAATCCCAACCTATGCCACACTATTACTGCTCCACAGCACTCTCTGACATCACTTCATCCCCCTCCCTAGGACGTTTTGGACATTTTTGTTAAAAATTGCGCATTCAATCCATTGATTCAAGGTTTCGCAAGCCAAGCCTACCACGATGCTCCTCCAAGCACCTCACACTACCACGGCGTTACGCGCCTGTCCCTCTAAATTTCTAGGCCCTATTGAAGTATTTCCGAGAGCTTTTAACAAAAATACGACGTTTTTGTTTTTTTAAGACGAGACCACCCATCCCTACTATCTACCGCAAGCAAACCCTTTCATTATATCCCAAAATCACTTCACACCACCATGTCATTATGCACTTGGCCCCGTGACACCCATGTGGCATCTTCCATCACCTGTAGAGCATTTTCAGCTATCTCGCTGCCAAAAAAACCCTGTTTACACTAGAATCGATCGTTTAAACTTACCGAAAAACCTCAATGATGTCTCTTCTGATGAATCCTGACAATTCAGGCCAGCGTAACAAAATGTACCGCCCCCTATAACACCCTCCGGTGAACAGCCTAAGAAATCACAAATTCTTATTACAAAATATAAAACGCTAATTACAAAACAAAAAATAGTTCTTACAAAACAAAATTGGATCCTAAGAGATCACAAATTCTTCTTACAAAATACGAAATACTTGTTACAAAACAAAAAATAATTCTTACAAAACAAAAATACATCCTAAGAAATCACAAATTCTTCTTACCCCAGAGGGTTTGTTTCATGTCAATCCTTTTCTCTCCTATGGAAAATTTAAAATCGAAGTGCAACTTTTTATCTTCTTTAGAAAAAAATCAGAATCGAAGTGTAACTTTTTTCTCTTTCTATGGAAAATCATAGGCAGCGCGCTAGCGCTGCCTAAGTAAAGAACGATGTGGGCAAAATGTGTTGTTTTTTGGTTTTTTATACCCGGGCATTTCGTATCGAAGGAGTTGTCGTAGAAACTTCAAAAAGGGCTCATTCGATTGGAAATTGGAGGGGCTAGTGCCCTTTTTAATAGTCGAAAGTGATTGGAGGGCAACTAGCCCCCCACCCCTCACGCGAATCAGTCCCCAAACCACATCCAATCAAACTTTTGAGATGGCCTTTTTGTTCAGCGTAGTTGTTTTCCAGATAGAAAATAGGTTTTTGAGGAGTACACTCCCCCACAACCCTCCGGACAAGGGTTTTAATTTATGCCCTGGAGGCATATAAGGCTTTTATAGAGGGCTTTGTCGTAGAAACTTCAAAACAGGCTCATTCGATAGGAGCTTCAAAGGGCTAGTGCCCTTTTAATAGTCAAAAGTGATTGGAGGGCAACTAGCCCCCCCCCTCACGCCAATCAGTCCCCAAACCACATCCAATCAAAATTTTGAGATGGCCTTTTTGCTCAGCGTAGTTGTTTTCCAGATAGAAAATGTGTTTTTGAGGAGGACACTCCCCCACAACCCTCTGGGCAAGGGTTTTAAGTTGTGCCCTGGGGGCATATAAGGTTTTTATAGAAGGCGTTGTCGTAAAAACTTCAAAACAGGCTCATTTGATTGGAAATTCAAAGGGCTAGTGCTCTTTTGAATAGTCGAAAGTGATTGGAGGGTAACTAGCCCCCCCCCTCCCACGCCCATCATTCCCCCAAACACATCCAATCAAAATTGTGAGATACCCATTTTGTTCAGTGTAGTTAATTTCCAGATAGAAAATATGTTTTTGAGAATGACACTCCCCCACAACCCTCAGGGCAAGGATTTAAGTTATGCCCTGGGGGCATATAAGGCTTTTATTGAAGGCGTTGTCGTAGAAATTTCAAAACTGGCTCATTCGATTGGAAATTCAAAGGACTAGTGCCCTTTTTAATAGTTGAAAGTGATTGGAGGGCAACTACCCCCCCCCCACGCCCATCGTTCCCCCAAACACATCCAATCAAAATTTTGAGATAGCCATTTTGCTCAGCGTAGTGGATTTCAAGAGAGAAAATGTGTTTTTGAGGAGGAGACTCCCCCACAACCCTCAGAGAAAGGGTTTTAAGTTATGCCTTGGGGGCATATACGGTCTTATAGAAGGAGTTGTCGTAGAAACTTCAAAAAGGCCTCATTCGATTGGAAATTCAAAGGGCTAGTGCCATTTTTAAAGTAAAAAGTGATTGTAGGGCAACTAACCACCCTCCCCCCCCCAAACGGCCATCTTTCCCCCACAAATAGTGTTGTTGTTAATAAATAAAAATGCTATTGTTCTTGAACAAATAGTGTGTACTATTGTTGCTGTACAGAAAAGTGTTGATGTTAATAAATGAAAGAAATACTGTTTTTTTTTGTTCTTGAATAGATAGATTTATGGAAAAATTACTATTTATTCATTGGACAAGTATGGTTTACAGTTAGTTGTAGTCCAACTATTGTCAGCAGCAGCAGCACTATGTATCAATTTAAAACACCATTCAGGTCGTTTCTGTGTGGCCCATCAATGTCTGGGAAAACGAAACTTTTAGCTAAAATAATTAAAAATTGTAATAATATATTTTTGGAAAAACCAAAGAAAATTTATTATTGCTATAGTATTTGGCAGGAGTCCTACGAACAAATAAAAGCTATTGCCACTACCATGCCAATACAATTCATACGGGGACTTGATGTTTTCAATAGTATTGAACCAAACTCATGGTTGTTTATTGATGATTTGGCTGAATCAATTGAACAGTTCTTCATGCCCTGGGGCATATAAGGTCTTTATAGAAGGCGTTGTCGTAGAAACTTCAAAAAATGTTAATTCGATTTGAAATTCAAAGGACTAGTGTCCTTTTAAATTTTCACAAGTGATTGGAAGGCAACTAGCCCCCCCCCCCCTTCGCCCATCCTTACCCCAAACACATCCAATCAAAATCTTGAGATAGGCATTTTGTTCAGCGTAGCTGATTTCCAGATATAAAATATGTTTTTGAGGAGGACACTCCCCCACAACCCTCAGGACAAGGGTTTAAGTTATGCCCAGCTGGTATATAATGTTTTTATAGAAAGCGTTGCTGTAGAAACTCATTCGATTGGAAATTCAAAGGGCTAGTGCCCTTTTTAATTGTCGAAAGTGATTGGAGGGCAACTAGCCCACCCCCACACCCATCATTCCCCCAAACAAATCCAATAAAAATTTTGAGATAGCCATTTTGTTCATCGTAGTTGATTTACAGATAGAAATTATGTTTTTAGGAGGATATTCCGCCACAGCCCTAAGGATAAGGGTTTTAAGTTATGCCGTGGGAGCATATAAGGTTTTATAGAAGGCGTTGTCGTAGAAACTTCAGAAATGGCCTAATTCGATTTGAAATTCAAAGGGCTAGTGCCCTTTTTAATAGTCGAAAGTGATCAGTAATATTTTTGGTTGTTGTTGTTGCTTATACCAGGGCACCTCGTATACGTTACAATAACATACAATTACAATAAAATACAATACGTTACAAACGAAAGACTTCCAAAATATACTTTGAAACATCAAATGAGGTAGCGCAGACAAGATAAGCCACGACACAACACAAGAAAAGTATCCTAAGTCATACGTTTCAAACGAAAAACTTCCCAAATGCACTTTGAAACATCACCCGAGGTAGTCAAGACAAGATAAACCACGGCACAACACTACAAAAACGTCCAAAGTCATAATTTCAAACAAAACACTTCCAAAATGCCATTTGAAACATTAACTGAGATAGCAAGGATAAGATAAACCACGACGAAACACTACAAAAATATCCTAAGTCATACGTTTCAAACAAAACACTTCAAAAATGCACTTTAAAACATCAACCGAGGAAGCACAGACAAGATAAATCACAACACAACACTGCAAGAAATATCATAAGTCAAACATTTCAAACAAAAAACTTCCAAAATGCATCCAAAATGCACTTTGAAACTTCAACTGAGGTAGCATAGACAAGATAAACCACGAAACAACACTGCAAAAATATCCCAAGTCATACTTTTTAAATGAAAACTTCCAAAATGCACTTTGAAAGATCAACTGAGGTAGCACAGACAATATAAACTACGAAACGACACTAGAAAAACATCCTAAGTCAGACGTTTCAAACGAAAAAAAAATCAAAATGCACTTTGAAACAGCAATTGAAGTAGTACAAAAAAGATAAACCTTGACAAAACACTACAAAAATATCCTAAGTCGTACGCTTTAAACAAAAAAAATTGGAAATGCAATTTGAAACATCAACTGAGGTAGCACAGACAAGATAAACTACGACACAACGCTATAAAAATATCCTGCCATATTTTTCAAACGAAAAACTTCCAAAATGCACTTTAAAATATCAACTGAGGTAGCACAGACAAGATCAACCACGAAACCATACTAGAAAATCCTACGTATCTACGTCGTACGTTTCAAACGGACAACTTCCAAAATGCACTATTAAACATCAGCCGAGATTGCAGAAACAAGATAAACCACGACACAACACAGTAAAAATATCCTAAGTCATACGTTTCACCACAAAAATATCCTAAGTCATACGTTTCAAACGAAAAAAACTTCCAAAATGTACTTTGCAATACCAACTGAGGTAGCACAGCCAAGATAAACCGCAGCAGAGAAATACAAAAATATCCTAAATCATACGTTCCAAACGAAAAACTGCCAAAAGGTACTTTGAAACAACAACTGAGGTAGCACAGACAGGATAATCCACAATACAGCACAACAAAAACAACCCAAGTCATACGTTTCACACGAAAAACTTCAAAAAAGCACTTTGAAACATCAACTGAGGTAGCAGAGACAAGATAAACCAGGAAACAACACTGCAAAAATATCCTAAGAAAAATTTCCAAAATACTTTTTGAAATATCAACTGAGGTAGCACAGACATAATGAACCACAACACAGCACTAAAAAAATATTCTAGGTCATAGGTTTTAAACGAAAAACTTCCAAAATACACTTTGAAACATCAACTAAGGTAGCACAGACAAAACGAAACAACACTAGAAAAGTGTCCTAAGTCACACGTTTCAAACGAAATACTTCCAAAATGTACATAGAAACGTCACCCTAGGAAGAACAGACAACATAAACCAGGAAACAACACTACAAAAATATCCTAAGTCATACATTTCAAACGAAAAACTTCCAAAATGTACTTTGAAAAATCAACTGAGGTAGCCCAGACATGATGAACCGCGAAACAGCACTAAAAAAATGTCCTAGGTCATAGGTTTCAAACGAAAAACTTCCAAAATGGACTTTGAAATATCAACTGTGGAAACACAGGCAAGATGAACCTCGAAGCAACACTACAAAAATATCTCAAGTCGTATGTTTCAAACAAAAACTTCCAAAATGCACTTTGAAACATCAACTTAGGTAGGACATTCAAGATAAACCAGGATACAACACTACATAAAATATCCTAAATCATACGTTTCAAAAGAAAAACTTTCAAAATGCACTTTGAAACATCAACTGAGGTAGCACAGACAAAATAAAACACGAAACAACACTAAAAAAGTATCCTAAGTCATACGTTTCAAACGATAAACTTCCAAAATGCACTTAGAAACATCACCTGAGGTAGCAGAGACAAGACAAACCAGGATAAAACACAACAAAAGTATCTTAAGTCTTACTTTTCAATCGAAATACTTCCAAAATACACTTAGAAACATCAGCTGAGGTAGCACAGACATGATAAACCCCAACGCAGCACTACAAAATATCCCAAGTCATACGTTTCCAACGAAAAACTTCCAAAATGCACTTTGAAACATCAACTGAGGTGGCGCAGACCAGATAAACCAGGAAACAACACTACAAAAATATCCTAATTCATACGTTTCCAACGAAAAAACTTCCAAAATGCACTTTGAAACATTAACTGAGGTAGCACAGACAAAATAAACCACGAAACAATGCTACAAAAGTATCCTAAGTCACACGTTTCAAACGAAAAACTTCCAAAATGCACTTAGAAACATTACCTGAGGTAGCACAGACAAGATAAACCAGGAAATACTACAAAAATATCCTAGATCATAGGTTTCAAACGAAAAAATTCCGATATACACTTTGAAACATCAAGTGCGGTAGTACAGACAAGATAAAACCACGACACAACACTACAACAATATCCTAAGTCATATGTTTCAAACGAAAAACTTCCAGAATGCACTTTGAAACATCATCAGAGGTAGCACAGACAACATAAAGCACAACACAACACTATAAAAATATCCTAAGTCATACCTTTCAAATCAAAAACTTCCAGAATGCATTTTGAAACATCAACAGAGGTAGCAGAGACTGAATTTTCTCAAACACAAGAAAAAACATCAAGTTCTGCTCTGAGTTTTCCCAAAGAAGAAAAAAGCTAAACTTCAGTTTTGGATTTTCCCAAGGAAGAGAAGAAAAGTTCAAGTTCTCTTCTGAATTTTTCTATAGAAGAGAAAAATGTCAAATTTCTATTCTGTATTATTTCCGAAGAAGAGAAAAATGTTAAGCTTCGATTCTGAATTTTTTTCTGACGAAGAGAAAATGTTCTGCTTTGATTCTGAATTTCTTCCACAGAAGCGAAAAAAGTAACCCTTCAGTTCTGAATTTTCACAAAGAAGAGAAAAAGTTCCACGTCACTTCTGAATTTTCTCAAAGAAGAGAAAAAAAATACACTTCAATTTTGAATTTTTCCAAAGAAGAGAAAAACTTCTACTTCAGTTTTGAATTTCCCCTCAGAAGAGAAGAAAAGATAACATTCTGTTCTGAGATTAATTAAAAAAAACTTTTTCCAAAAAATAAGTTTTTCAAAGAAAAGTAAAGAGCTCCATTAAACAAAAAATGAGCAAAAATAAAATCAAATAATCTACCAAGCTCGAAACTACCACAAATCAGCATCGATAAATAAATGAAACCCAAAACGAACAGAAATTACAATAGATAACCGAGTCAAACTCAAAACGAGCAGAAATTAGCATAAGTTGGACTCAAAACCCCTATGCCTTCCCAAGGCCCGAACAAAATTTGCACTTTACTGAAAAAATATAAATGTTTTTACTTTTATAACTTTCATAAATCAAATAATCTTAACATTTTGATTACTAAATATCAGTATGTGTATATTAAACTGACAATGCACATCCATTTGTATTTTTTCAGTAAAGTGCAAATTTTGTTCTGGCCTTAGGAGGGCATAGGGGTTTTGCGCCCAACTTATGTTAATTTCTATCGTTTTGAGTTTGACTCGGCTATTTGTTGTAATTTCTGTTCGTTCTGGGTTTTATTTATTAATCGATGTTGATTTGTGGTAGTGTCGAGCTTGGTAGATTATTTGATTTTATTTTTGCTCATTTTTTGTTTAATGGAGTTCTTTACTTTTCTTTGAAAAACTTATTTTGTGGAAATTTTTTTAAAATTAATTTCTGTTCATTTTATATTGACATAGTCTTTTCAGGGGAAAAGAAAATAACACTTTAAATCTTTTCGTTTTTTAAGACTTTATAGTTTGGCCTGCTATTTGTATGCTGGAGAAAAATTTTAAGCAATTTTTAACAACATACACCCTTTTAAAAATCTGGACAAAAATAGTACTGTTTAACTTAGCTTCCTACCTCCTCTAGTTGACCTGAAATGGAAAACTTGATACCATTCGAAAAAAAATCTGTTTACTTTCTTTGATAGCTTGGATACACGTACACTATTTTGATTTGGTTAAATTTTAAGAGCAGAAGTAGCCTCGAAAGTTTGAACATAATACCCTCAGTCGTTCTTGGGATACTGCTGGGATGCCTTATTGGGAATTAGCATTATCACAGTGCATTTTGATTTAATCTTAAGGCAACATTTAGTTTTTAAACATAATGGGCAAATGGGAGGGTGGGAGTGGAAGGGGGATTAGTTGCCCTCCAACCCCTTTCGACTATTAAAAAGGCCACCAGCCCTTTCTATTTTCAATTGAATGAACCCCTTTCGAAGTTTCCACGACAACTCCTTCGATACGAGGCGCCCTGGTCTAAGCAACAACAACAACAAAAAATATTACTGATCACTTTCGACTATTAAAAAGGGCACTATCCCTTTGAATTTCAAATCGAATGAGGCCTTTTCTGAAGTTTCTACGACAACGCCTTCTATAAAACCTTATATGCCCCCACGGCATAACTTAAAACCCTTACCCTTAGGGCTATGGCGGAATATCCTCCTCAAAAACATAATTTCTATCTGTAAATCAACTACGATGAACAAAATGGCTATCTCAAAATTTTTATTGGATGTGTTTGGGGGAATGATGGGTGTTGGGGTGGGCTAGTTGCCCTCCAATCACTTTCGACAATTAAAAAGGGCATTAGCCCTTTTAAGTTCCAATCGAATGAGTTTCTACAACAACGCTTTCTATAAAAACATTATATGCCCCCTGGGTATAACTTAAACCCTTGTCCTGAGGGTTGTGAGGGAGTGTCCTCCTCAAAAACATATTTTATTTCTGGAAATCAACTACGCTGAACAAAATGGCCATCTCAAAATTTTGATTGGATTTGTCTGGGGGAAGCATGGGCGTGGGGGGGGCTAGTTGCCTTCCAATCACTTGTGAAAATTTAAAAGGGCACTAGTCCTTTGAATTTCCAATCGAATTAACATTTTTTGAAGTTTCTACGACAACGCCTTCTATAAAGACCTTATATGCCCCCAGGGCATGAAGAACTGTTCAATTGATTCAGCCAAATCATCAATAATCAACCATGAGTTTGGTTCAATACTATTGAAAACATCAAGTCCCCGTATGAATTGTATTGGCATGGTAGTGGCAATAGCTTTTATTTGTTCGTAGGACTCCTGCCAAATACTATAGCAATAATAAATTTTCTTTGGTTTTTCCAAAAACATATTATTACAATTTTTAATTATTTTAGCTAAAAGTTTCGTTTTCCCAGACATTGATGGGCCACACAGAAACGACCTGAATGGTGTTTTAAATTGATGCATAGTGCTGCTGCTGCTGACAATAGTTGGACTACAACTAACTGTAAACCATACTTGTCCAATGAATAAATAGTAATTTTTCCATAAATCTATCTATTCAAGAACAACAAAAACAGTATTTCTTACATTTATTAACATCAACACTTTTCTGTACAGCAACAATAGTACACACTATTTGTTCAAGAACAATAGTATTTTTTATTTATTAACAACAACACTATTTGTGGGGAAAAGATGGCCGTTTTTTTTTGGGGGGGGGAGGGTGGTTAGTTGCCCTACAATCATTTTTTCTTTAAAAATGGCACTAGCCCTTTTAATTTCCAATCGAATGAGGCTTTTTTGAAGTTTCTACGACAACTCCTTCTATAAAAACCGTATATGCCCCCAAGGCATAACTTAAAACCCTTTCTCTGAGGGTTGTGGGGGAGTCTCCTCCTCAAAAACACATTTTCTCTCTTGAAATCAACTACGCTGAGCAAAATGGCTATCTCACAATTTTAATTGGATGTGTTTGGGGGAACGATGGGCGTGGGGGGGGGGGGGGCTAGTTGCCCTCCAATCACTTTCAACTATTAAAAAGGGCACTAGTCCTTTGAATTTCCAATCGAATGAGCCCGTTTTGAAATTTCTACGACAACGCCTTCAATAAAAGCCTTATATGCCCCCAGGGCATAACTTAAATCCTTGCCCTGAGGGTTGTGGGGGAGTGTCATCCTCAAAAACATATTTTCTATCTGGAAATTAACTACACTGAACAAAATGGGTATCTCAAAATTTTGATTGGATGTGTTTGGGGGAATGATGGGCGTGGGAGGGGGGGGGGGGGGGCTAGTTGCCCTCCAATCACTTTCGACTATTCAAAAGGGCACTAGCCCTTTGAATTTCCAATTGAATGAGCCTGTTTTGAAGTTTTTACAACAACACCTTCTATAAAAACCTTATATTCCCCCAGGGCACAACTTAAAACCCTTGCCCTGAGGGTTGTGGGGGAGTGTCCTCCTCAAAAACACATTTTCTATCTGGAAAACAACTACGCTGAACAAAAAGGCCATCTCAAAAGTTTGATTGGATGTGGTTTGGGGACTGATTCGCGTGAGGGGGGGGGGGCTAGTTGCCCTCCAATCACTTTTGACTATTAAAAGGGCACTAGCCCTTTGAAGTTCATATCGAATGAGCCTGTTCTGAAGTTTCTACGACAAAGCCCTCTATAAAAGCCTTATATGCCTCCAGGGCATAAATTAAAACCCTTGTCCTGAGGGTTGTGGGGGAGTGTCCTCCTAAAAAACCTATTTTCTATCTGGAAAACAACTATGCTCAACAAAATGGCTATCTCAAAATTTTGATTGGATGTGTTTGGGGGACTGATTGGCATGAGGGGTGGGGCTAGTTGCCTTCCAATCACTTTCGACTATTAAAAAGGGCACTAGCCCCTCCAATTTCCAATTGAATGAGCCCTTTTTGAAGTTTCTACGACAACTCCTTCGATACGAAATGCCCGGGTATAAAAAAACAATAAACAACACATTTTGCCCACATCGTTCTTTACTTAGGCAGCGCTAGCGCGCTGCCTATGATTTTCCATAGAAAGAGAAAAAAGTTACACTTCGATTCTGAATTTTTTCCAAAGAAGATAAAAAGTTGCACTTCGATTTTAAATTTTCCATAGGAGAGAAAAGGATTGACATGAAACAAACCCTCTGGGGTAAGAAGAATTTGTGATTTCTTAGGATGTATTTTTGTTTTGTAAGAACTATTTTTTGTTTTGTAACAAGTAGTTCGTATTTTGTAAGAAGAATTTGTGATCTCTTAGGATCTAATTTTGTTTTGTAATAACTATTTTTTGTTTTGTAATTAGCGTTTTATATTTTGTAATAAGAATTTGTGATTTCTTAGGCTGTTCACCGGAGGGTGTTATAGGGGGCGGTACATTTTGTTACGCTGGCCTGAATTGTCAGGATTCATCAGAAGAGACATCATTGAGGTTCTTCGGTAAGTTTAAACGATCGATTCTAGTGTAAACAGGGTATTTTTGCAGCGAGATAGCTGAAAATACTCTACAGGTGATGGCAGATGCCACATGGGTGTCACGGGGCCAAGTGCATAATGACATGGTGGTGTGAAGTGATTTGGGGATATAATGAAAGGGTTTGCTTGCGGTAGATAGTAGGGATGGGTGGTCTCGTCTTAAAAAAAACAAAAACGTCGTATTTTTGTTAAAAGCTCTCGGAAATACTTCAAAAGGGCCTAGAAATTTAGAGGGGCAGTCGCGTAACGCCGTGGTAGTGTGAGGTGCTTGGAGGAGCATCGTGATAGGCTTGGCTTGCTAAAACTTGAATCAATGGATTGAATGCGCAATTTTTAACAAAAATGTCCAAAAATGTCCTAGGGAGGGGGATGAAGTGATGTCAGAGAGTGCCGTGGAGCAGTAATAGTGTGGCATAGGTTAGGAATTGTCGGAAAATAATAAAAATACAAATATATCCATTTGGGGTAATCAGGCGTAATAAAAAGCCTCAAATGATGATACCAGGTGTCGCATGGGTTTCACCATGTTGCCAATTTTCATAAAACCAGTGGAAATAAGGAGTAAGATCATTCAGGAAATGTTTTAAATTCTAAGTGGTGGGAATTGCCTTGGAGTATCACATTCTAGAAATGAAATGCCAAGCCCCCCTGTTCAAATAAAAAATAGTGTTTAATTTAGATTCACAAGCTTATTTTTGGAGGGAAAAGTTTTAAAATGTCCAAGGGGGTGATAAGGGGGTACCACGTGGATGACAGAGGGGCAGACGCGTAATGCCATGGTTGCGTGAGGTGTTTTGAGGAGCATCGTGATAAGCTTGGCTTGTCAAAACTTGAATCGCCGGATTGAATGCGTAATCCTCAACAAGAAATGTCTAACAATGTCTTGGGGATGATGAGATGATGTCAAAGGGTGCCGCAGAGCATTAATAGTGTGGCATAGGTTGGGATTTGTTGGAAACTAATAGCAATAAAAAATATATCCATTGGGGGTATTCAAGCATTAGAAAAAACGCTAAAATGATGATGCCAGGTATCGCATGGATGTCATCATGTTGCCAATTTCTATAAAATCAGTGAAAATAAGGAGCAGGATCATTCAGGAAGTGCTTTAAATTCTAAGTGACGTGAATTGTCTTGGAGTATCATATTCTAGCAATTATACGCCAATTCCCGCTGTTCAAATACAAAATAGTGTTTAATTTAGATTCACAAGCTTATTTCCGGAGGGAAAAGGCTTTAAATGTCTTATGGGTCAGTGAGGAAGGGGGGGGGGGTGCCACCTGGATGACAGAGGGGCAGGCACGTAACGCCGTGGTGGTGTTTGATGTTTTGAGGAGCATCGTGATAAGTTTGGCTTGCAAAAACTTGAATCAATGGATTGAATACGTAATTTTTAACAAGAAATGTCTGAAAATGTCTTGGGGTGATGAGGTGATGTCAGAGGGTGCTGTGGAGTAGTAATAGTGTGGCATAGGTTGGGAATTGTTGGAAAATAATATCAATAAAAGGTATATCCTTTGGGGGTATTCAAGTGTTATAAAAACACTCAAATGATGAGGCCAGGTACCGCATGGATATCACCATGTTGACAATTTTTATGAAATCAGTGGGAATAAGGAATAGGATCATTCAGGAAATGTTTTAATTTCTAAGTAGCGTGAATTGCCTTTGAGTATCATATTCTAGGAGTGAGATGCTCAGTCCCACTGTTCAAATCAAATATAGTAGTAGGGTGTATCTATGGAATTTACTTGCCCCAATAGGAATTACCATGCTATTTGCTTGCCCCTATAGGAAAAATATTTCCAGAGCATGTACTTATGGATTTGCTTACCTTATGTTCCTTGGTTTCTTTCCAGAGCATGTACTTATGGATTAGCTTGCCTTATGTTCCTTGGTACCTTTCCAGAGCATGTACTTATGGATTCGAGCCGATTATGTTCCTTCCTGTGCTATTTGGGTACTTTACGTTCCTTGGTACCTTTCCAAACGAGCGGGGATTCCCCACTGGTTCCTAAACATTGCAAAAAAGATAGCAGTTTAAACGGGGATTCCCCACACAAGTGTGTTTCAACTCCATGTTTCTCAACCAGACTGGTTTTTGAGCCAACATCTGTTTTTACGGAGGACAATCAGAGACAACGGAGGTATTTACTCCTCTCTCTATCCCACTCAATTTGTTGTTGTTGGTACCTCAGTTTCATTGTGGCAGTGAGAGTGTCAACACATGAGAAAATGTTCCATACATGCCCACTATGTATGTACACACTGGGCAGCTGGTAATCATGTGAGAATTGCACAATGATTGATGAGTATGATGAAAAGTGTAGATTGTGCAACCCATGTAAATTGCATAAAGGATATGCTGTACAAATTAAAGATTGTAATTCCTGTCATGAAGAGGTGTGTGACTCTCATCCTAGAGGGCACCTATGTTCCGATTGGCACTATGATAAATGTCATCAGTGGGAGAATACATACCCGGTATGATTGGAAAGAATCCTAAGCGTGATTTTAGTTTATTGCTACGAGATTGGTATCGTCGTGGTTTTAGATTGTTCTGGGAGGAGGAACCGGGTCAGCGATTCAACTGTTGGAACAACAAAAGTATTTGGTTTCTACGTCATCGTTGTGAAGACAATGACTACTACGATTATAAGCCCACTGATTTTTATTTGGCTGTGACGGAATGTGATTCGCCACTTGAGGAGATTATTTGTGACATTACTTCAAATAAGCAAATTGAAACATGTGAATTCTATAGAATGAATGAGAATAGTATCATTGACTATACAAAGAGATATGACAAGAGTGAAGTTACACTCTATTGTAGAAAATGTGACCCTGACATTTCATTACATCAGGATCAGTATACTGTGAATTCGGATAATCTACCTGCACTAGTTGTTGTCGACAAATACCTATACCTAGTAGAAGATGAAATCCAAAGAGTAGAAAAGTCGTTTTATCATGTATATAAATTTTTATCATTTATTAATAAACAATTTCACATACATTTTTAGAACATTTTATTCGTAGGGCACTAAAATCAATATTAAATACGCTTGGATTTTTTGTCAAAAGATAGAATGTATAGTGGAATACCATTCACTTTACACACAAGGCTAGATAGACCAAAAAAATTAAAATCATGGGGGGATTCAGTCTAGGATCCAACGGCACTGCCACTCTTCACAAAGGCCAAAGCCAATCTTCATGGGATTTCTCCATTGATAAATGATGAATCACTATAGCTACGAGAGCCGGTGGCAATGTGACGTTGATTGGTCATCGTATGGGGGACAAGAAGTTTAATGTTGTTACCATTGGCTCTTAGCTTTTCCACTGCCAATGCAACAGAGCTCATAACCTGTTGTTTTCGGACGTGGAGAATTGCCGATGTGATAATGACATTTGCATCGGGTGCTGAAGGAAGTGTTTTTCTCAAAATGAAATTCGATGGGGCCAGCTGTAACTTTATGTCAATCTTGACATTGGGGGTTAGCCATTGGGATATATTGAATATCTCATGATTTAATTTTCCAACCAGATGATACTCCTGGGTCACTGCAGTAGTCAACTCGCCGTCAGTATCAACACCTGATCGATATTCATTGCCCAATGATTGTCCTCTCAACTCCTTGTGTGCCTTTGGTGTCATCATCCTAAATTGTATGTAGCTTGCATAGTTGGATAAATTATTACTAGTGCTCACCAATGTACCCTTAATAAATACATTAATTTGTTTGAAGAGATTGTGTAGAATACAGTTTTCATAGGAGAGACCGTCGGAAACAGTTGGAGTTGTATCATCTGACTTTTTCTTCACCACAACATTTAGATCAATAAATGTTGATGACAAATCAATGAAATAGTCTTCATTGGAAAATATTTGAAAGTGTATATTTTCCGAGAGGGGTTGTTGGGGGTGAAATTGTTCATAGTAGCCAAACTTGACACTTACATCAACATTTCCAGCATTGAATAGATTCAATGAGGAACTAATTGATGGATATGATTCCTTGTGGGGGAGATAAGTCATCTCGAGAGAAGAAGTCCGTCTTTGATCTAACAATCTTTTTCTTTTTCTTCTTGTGCTTATTGGTCTTCCTTGTTTTATTCCTCAAAGTCCTTGCTGATGTCATATAATGTCTTGCTGATGTCTTGCTGATTGCATATAATGCAAGCAGATCTCCTAATTCTAGATGAGATTCAAAGACATTACAATACACCGTACAAGTACATTCTACTTGCAATCAGTGTTTTTAGTCGCTATGCATATGCTGTTCCATTGCGCTCGAAGAGAGATGTTGAAGTTGCTCAGGTCATTGAAAGTATTCTCGAACAGGATTCGTATAAAAAATTCAAACAGATCGTGGTAGTGAATTTGTTAATCCCCATGTTGCAAAAGTACTAGTGAAATATAATACGCTGTATTAGCCGAACGATTGATAAGAACTATTCGACTTTTAATTTCAAGATATTGTACATTGAAAAATACACCGGCTTTTATTCATGATTTAGATAAAATCATGTTGATTTATAATCAACGACCTCATCGATCATTGTCCAATTCAACCCCAATGGAAGT
Organism: Artemia sinica; assembly: GCA_027921565.1. Taxonomy (NCBI): domain Eukaryota; kingdom Metazoa; phylum Arthropoda; class Branchiopoda; order Anostraca; family Artemiidae; genus Artemia; species Artemia sinica. The sequence goes on along the minus strand of CM051263.1, from coordinate 21,497,425 downwards.
TCATCATTCTGATCATGATACAATTGACACTTTTCTTAAACAATATTCCAATGAAACAAGTGTCAAGAAGAAAAATAAATTCAATGTTGGTGATACTGTTCGAATTAATTGAACAACAAATCGTTTTGAAAAGGGGAATTACTTGTGGTCCACAGAACTTTTTAAAGTGGCATAAATCCTAGACACTAAACCCATAACTTATCGTTTGCGCAATACCAAAGATGAAGAGATTCTCGGCGGCTTTTATGACTATGAACCACAAAAAGTTAAAAATAATGGTGAAATCTATCAAATTGAAAAGATATTAAAGACTCGTACTCGCAGGGGTAGGAAACAGTTACTTGTTCGGTGGCTAGGATACAACTCGGACTTTGATTCTTGGATCGGTGTTGAAGATATTGACAATGCCCAATGATTTCTATGTAACTTTTATGTCCAATGTTTCCGATCCTCTCTTCAACGACTTGAATAGGACAAGTGATTTTTGGACGAAACTCTCCCCCGCCATCAAATTTGACGGCGCGTATGAAGTGGCTCTTGTCGATTGTATTCTCAAAAGTACCTATGACATCCTGAGAAAGGATCGTGTGTATGATATAAAAATTATACCATTCGACTGGTCACTCTTTGTCGACTATGAATGGGTTGAAGCACTTAAATCTAGCGAATATCCACATGTCAAATTGAAATATATTGAATATGATGATATGAGAGATTTGTGTCGTACAATCAATAGAAAAATCTCATATCGTAGGAATGGTACATTCAATTTTAATTATTCATCGGAACACGATAGGATTTACATTACCTCACCTGTTGAGAGTGAAATAATTATTCTCGATGGTAATCTGAGAGACGTTCTTCGGCTTTAAACAAAATATGATCAATGGGAAAATGCTGGCACCGTATACGGGATGGATCAAGTTATTTTTGCTGATTATCCACCTGGTTTCGCCTCGGACTCTTGCATATTTCTCTATGCATCTTTTGTGGAAACATCGAAAGTTGGTAATTCAAATGTCCCCCTCCTACGTGTTCTTGAACGAAAAACAACTCATGAACTTGTTCATCACTATAATATAAAGCATCTTCAGTATGTTCCTGTAAAAACTTCGTATTTGGAACTCTGGCAGTTCACACTAAGAAGTCAATTGGGTGATCCTCTAGCAATAACAAAAGGCTTAGCAGTGATTACATGTCATTTTCGACCCATTGTCAGCGACAGCACAATCACCTAAATGAATAATAGAAGAATTCCATTTGTCTGTCCCGATATCGATTGTTATGTTGGTGTTTTGAGTCCACGTCAAATAGGCAATGGATTGGACTACTACAAGGGGCGTACTACAATGTCTGGCTATGATCTTGGTAGCTGGTTTGCTAGGCTATTTCGTTCTGCACTACCCCTTGCCAGAAAATATCTTGTACCTGCTGCATCAAATTTTTCTGCCTCCACACTACAGGACTGGGGGTCGGGCAAGAATTTCAAGGAGAGTGTTAAGGAAAATATTAGATCTTCAGCAAGAGCCGTTGGTGAGCAACTAAAATCTCGGCAAAATTGGGAGGGATTGAAAAGGATGCGTGCGCGTCATTCACTCATCAGTCTCCACCCAGGCAGGAAGCGAAGGACATCAACAAGGACTTTGAGGAATAAAACAAGGAAGACCAATAAGCAGAAGAAGAAAAAGAAAAAGATTGTTAGATCAAAGAAGGACTTCTTCTCTTAAGATGACTTATCTCCCCCACAAGGAATCATATCCATCAATTAGTTCCTCATTGAATCTATTCAATGCTGAAAAAGTTGATGTCAGTAACAAGTATGGCTACTATGAACAATTTCACCCCCAACAACCCCTCTCGGAAAATATACACTTTCTAATATTTTCCAATGAAGACTATTTTATTGATTTGTCATCAACATTTATTGATTTAAATGTTGTGGTGAAGAAAAAGTCAGATAATACAACTCCAACTGTTGCCGACGGTCTCTCCTATGAAAACTGTATTCTACACAATCTCTTCAAACAAATTAATGTATTTATTAATGGTACATTGGTGAGCACTAGCAATAATTTATCCAACTATGCAAGCTACATACAATTTATGATGATGACACCAAAGGCATACAAGGAGTTGAGAGGACAATCATTGGGCTATGAATATCGATCAGGTGTTGATACTGACGGCGAGTTGACTACTCCAGTGACCCAGGAGTATCATCTGGTTGGAAAATTAAATCATGAGATATTCAATATATCCCAATGGCTACCCCCAATGTCAAGATTGACATAAAGTTATAGGTGGCCCCATCGAATTTCATTTTGAGAAAAACACTTCCTTCAGCACCCGATGCAAATGTCATTATCACATCGGCAATTCTCCACGTCCGAAAGCAACAGGTTATGAGCTCTGTTGCATTGGCAGTGGAAAAGCTAAGAGCCAATGGTAACAACATTAAACTTCTTGTCCCCCATACGATCACCAATCAACGTCACATTGCCACCGGCTCTCGTAGCTATAGTGATTCATCATTTATCAATGGAGAAATCCCATCAAAATTGGCTTTGGCCTTTGTGAAGAGTGGCAGTGCCATTGGATCCTGGACTGAATCCCCCCATGATTTTAATTTTTTTGGTCTATCTAGCCTTGTGTGTAAAGTGAATGGTATTCCCCTATACACTCTATCTTTTGACAAAAAAATCCTATAGAACTCTGTACGAGTTGACCATGCAATCCCTAGATCATGACTCTCAACTATTTGAAAATGGAATAACCGATTCAATGTTTTAAAAAAATCATGGGGTAATTGTTTTGGACTTGTCGGGGACTCAGGATATGAGCATAGTACGAACAGGGAATGTACGTTTAGAGTGTACATTTGCCGATGCTTTGACTGAGATTATCACGCTAATATCACTGAGTCAATTTGAAACCTATTGGGAAATCACACCCGACGGCAGTGTTCTACTAGACCTAGCACCATGAACACAAACTAAATAATCAACGTATTTAGTATGGATCCATACATGTCCCAGTACAAGTCCTATTGTATACCTTCGGACTTCATTGAAAAAATTCCAAGTGTTAACAATACCCTTATCATTGTTAATAGCAGTCCATCGACATTGAATACTGGCCATTGGCTATGCATCTTTCAAACAGCGAAGAATATTGAAGTTTTTGATCCTCTTGGCCTATTGTATAAATTATACACGCCATACATCAGCAACTTTATTGAAAGAAGTGGGAAAAACATTATTCAAAATCAACGAAGAGTACAGGATTTAACGACCAAGACATGTGGCTTTCATGCACTACTCTTTTTCATATTCAGATGTCGTGGCTATACCTACAAGCTGTTTCTCAACATGTACGTTGACTTACCTCAATTGAACGACTTTCTAGTGGAAAATATACTTACAAGCGTATTTAATATTGATTTTAGTGCCCTACGAATAAAATGTTCTAAAAATGTATGTGAAATTGTTTATTAATAAATGATAAAAATTTATATACATGATAAAACGATTTTTCTACTCTTTAGATTTCATCTTCTACTAGGTATAGGTATTTGTCGACAACAACTTAGTGCAGGTAGATTATCCGCATTCACAGTATACTAATCCTGATGTAATGCAATGCCAGGGTCACATTTTCTACAATAGAGTGTAACTTCACTCTTGTTATATCTTTTTGTATAGTCAATGATACTATTCTCATTCATTCTATAGAATTCACATGTTTCAATTTGCTTATTTGAAGTAATGTCACAAATAGTGTCCTCAAGTGGCGAATCACATTCCGTCACAGCCAAATAAAAATCAGTGGGCTTATAATCGTAGTAGTCATTGTCTTCACAACGATGACGTAGAAACCAAATTCTTTTGTTGTTCCAACAGTTGAATCGCTGACCCGGTTCCTCCTCCCAGAACAATCTAAAACCACGACGATACCAATCTCGTAGCAATAAACTAAAATCACGCTTAGGATTCTTTCCAATCATACCGGGATATGTATTCTGCCACTGGTTACATTTATCATAGTGGCAATCGGAGCTTAGGTGCCCTCTAGGATGAGAGTCACACACCTCTTCATGACAGGAATTACAATCTTTAATTTGTACAGCATATCCTTTATGCAATTTACATGGGTTGCATAATCTACACTTTTCATCATACTCATCAATCATTGTGCAATTCTCACATGATGACCAGCTGCCCAGTGTGTACATACATAGTGGGCATGTATGGAACATTTTTTCATGTGTTGACACTCTGACTGCCACAATGAAACTGAGCTACCAACAACAACAAATTGAGTGGGATAGAGAGAGGAGTAAATACCTCCGTTGTCTCTGATTGGCCCCCTAAAAAACAGATGTTGGCTCAAAAACCAGTCTGGTGGAAAAACATGGAGTTGAAACACACTTGTGTGGGGAATCCCCGTTCAAACTGCTATCTTTTTTGCAATTTTTAGGAACCAGTGGGGAATCCCCGCTCGTTTGGAAAGGTACCAAGGAACGTAAAGTACCCAAATAGCACAGGAAGGAACATAATCGGCTCGAATCCATAAGTACATGCTCTGGAAAGGTACCGAGGAACATAAGGCAAGCAAATGCATAAGCACATGCTGTGGAAAGACACCAAGGAACATAAGGCAAGCAAATCCATAAGTACATGCTCTGGAAATGTTTTTCCTATAGGGGCAAGCAAATGGCATGGTAATTCCTATTGGGGCAAGTAAATTCCATAGATACACCCTACTTATTGTGTTTAATTTAGATTCACAAGCTTATTTTTGGATGGAAAAATTTGAAGATGTCATAGGGAATGCCGCGTGGATGACAAAGCGGCAGGCGCGTAATGCCGTGGTGGTTTGAGGTGTTTTGGAGGTTAACATGATAGGGTTGGTTTCCGATGAGGGAATTTTTCATTAAAAGCTCTCAATAGGACGTAAAAAATTACCTCTAACAAGATTATAAGTAATTGATGAACAAATATTTTTCAACTGTGCGTTTGTCAGCTGGGGAGGGGAGGGGGGTGCATATTCATACCCTAATGAAACGTATCATTTTCGTTAAAGTCTCTCAGAAATAGCTCAATAGGACCTAAATTTCCCTTTAGTATCAACCCTAACCCTCTGGAAATGATTATTAGGAGTCCCAGCTTTTTTTAATTCACGCATGCTTTTTGCATATATTTTATCCTTTATAAGCCTTTTTTGACGTTTTGTTTTTCGTTTGTCGTGTTTTCAAGTCCTTTTTCTATGATTTAATGATTTTATAACGTTTTTTATCAATCAAATGTGTATTTACAAAAGTCTGTGTCGTTTTAGATTCCTCTTTCCAGGTCTAATCTTCAATACGTAATAATTTACGCAATGAAAAATCTAACGCCAGTGGTACATAACGTCTGATGTCTAAGCTCTGTTAGAAAATTAATAACATTTTAATGCTAATGCGCTCTGATGCGGAAATTGTTTGAAATCATTTAATCGATTGGAACACGAAAGTTCTTATTGCGTGCTAATTGACTATCATGTAGAAAGTATTAGCCAACACAGAACATTGCAAAGGGTTTCATGGACCTGATGATTAAGGCGCGGTTCTATAAGATGAAAAAGGCTTTTCGAGTCCTAACGGGGCAAAAATCATTAGAATATAATCATCCTTTGAGAAAAACGTTTTGAAACAAAATGAAATCTCAAAAAGTATTACGTAGCATTCACGTGTGTGCCGTGATCAGTTACAAGCGGAGATCCCCCACGGCCTCTGAATGGACGTATCACGTGAGAACGTGTCATCTGTAAACATCCCCCATTACGTAAGAACTAAAGAAAGAAAAAACACCATGAAAAAGATAAAATCTCAAAAAGTATTATGTGAAACTGATGTGATGAATCTGATGTGTACAATGCCATTACGTAACACCCACGTAAGTGTCCTCCTAACTTACAAGTGAGGACACTCACGTGGGTGTTACGTGTGACCTTGCTACAGGCCCCCCTATTCTCTTGAATAGGTTCTCAAAAAGATGCAAATGTAACGATAAATGCACTTTTTGATAACTTATTAGGAAAATTAGTAGTATCGTCATAATGTATTCCAAAATACCCATAGCAAGGCTTTCCACAACACCCCAGATCTCCATGAGAGCCCTGTTTATGGAAGACACGCCCCGGATTCCCATGAGAGCCCTGTTTCAAATGGCCAGGTGTTATGTAATAGGAGATGACACAATCTTATGTGACCTTTCTTCAGGCCCCCTAGGGGCCTGAAAAAAGGTCACAGAAGATTGTTTTATCTTCTATTGCATAACACCTGGCCATTTAAAACAGGGCTCTCATGGAGATCTGGGGTGTTGTGGAAAGCCTTGCTATGGGTATTTTGGAATACATTATGACGATACTACAAATTTTCCTAATAAATTATCAAAAACTGCAACTATCCTTACATTTGCATCTTTTTGAAAACCTATTCAAGAGGAGAGAATACTTAAAGAAACTATTAAGCAGCAAAGGGTTTAAGTTTCTTTTAAATTAAGAATATGAGAAATTTTATTTTACTTGTTTGCCAAATGAATAAATTGAACCAATGATAGTAGGAATGGGTTATTGACTCCTAGATACACATAATTTATTCATAGTTTATTGATCTACGAAAGGGACTAGATTTCTGGGAAATTGATTGCATAATCGATGGGGACTTCTATATTGATCTACGAAGGGTACTAGATTTCTGAGAAATTGATTACATAATCGACGGGGAATTCTATATTGACTCCGGGATGCACATAATTTATTCATGGTTTATTGATCCACGAAGGGGACAGATTTCTGGGAAATTGATTGCATAATCGACGGGGAATTCTCGAGTCTAACGGGACAGGATCGCAGTGAATATAAGGAAGTATTTTTGCTATAGTTTTTATTAGTGTGAGAATAGAATTCAAGGAGTGAGAACAGTTTGACTTTACTCATTAAGATATATTTGTAATAATGAGTGGAATGTTTACACTATTAGAATTTGATAGTGGAGTTGATAGCAATGATACAAGAGCCCCAAACATTGCGGTGGAAATCGCGAGAAGATCACGACTTTGTCTGGAATGGGATGAAGTATATGCAAGATATGTGTTATCTTTGAGCAAATTTAAAATAGAGGATCAACTATGCTTCGCTGCAAAAGTTGATATAGCACATGTGAATAGACTTCAAAGTGCTTTAAAAGCAATAGTGAAGCATATCGAAGACAATAAGCTTTATCGCTAATTGTACATGTGTAATATATATTATTGTCGTAATTATACAATAAAATTGTTTTGAAGTCGAAAATGTCACCCTTTTGTTAGAATGTTAGATTATCGAATATTCTTGAAGTAGAACGAATCATTGTTAGTCTAGAGTCAGCAGTGAGAGTGATAGGATTGAAAAATGAATAAATTTGAGAAAGAGAGAATTAGATCGAATCTTGTGATTATGGAAAAACATTTTATTCTGGATGACAATTTTGTCGAGTTATCTCTTCAACGGAAGATATTCTCACAGGGGACACTTGACAATATAATGAAAACTGATTCTCCCCCATTGGACTATTGTATGAAGCTTTTACGATGTGACTCAAATGCTTATACTCAATTTATTGATATATTAATTGAAACAAAGCAGAATAATATCGTGGATATACTTTTGAAAACATTGCCATAGATTCAATGTAGATGGCTCCCCCTTGAAGGTTAGGTCACAGAGTTACTCCTCTCCCATTCTCCTCTGAATTTATCGAACAAGGATCAGTTTCTTTTTAGCTGTGAGAGGGTTGACATTGGAAATCAAAACAAAATGTTCTATACATGTCCACTATCCATGTAAACTCTTGGCAATTGGTCATCATGTGAGAATTGTACAATTATTGATGACTATAATGAAAAGTGCAAATTATGCAATCCTTGAAAATTACATAGAGGATATGCAGTACAAATTAAAGGATGTAATTCATTTCTTGAAGAGATTTGTGACTCTCACCCTAGAGTACATCTATGCTCCAATTGCCACTATGACAAATGTGATCAGTGGGAGAATACTTATCCTGGTATGATTGGAAAGAACCCCAAACTTAATTTTAGTTTATTTCTACGAGATTGGTATCGTCGTGGATTTAAATTATTTTGGGAGGAAGAATCAGGTCTACGATTCAACTGTTGGGGTAACAAGACAATTTGTTTTCTACGTCATCGTTGTGACGACACTGCCTATTATGACTATAAACCTAGTGATTTTTATTTGGCAGTTACTGAACGTGATTCACCATTTGAAAACACTGTATGTGATATTGCTTCAAATAGACAGATTGAAACACGTGAATTTCACAATATGAATGCAAATAGTATCATTGACTATTCAAAGAGATATGACAAGAGTGAAGTTACATTATAATGTAGAAAATTTGACCCTGACTTTGCAGCCAATCAAGATCAATATACAGTGAATTAAAATGATCTACCAGCATTAGTGGTTCACGACATTTGCCTATACACCGAAGAAGAAGAAATCTAAAGTGAAGAATAAAGACAATATTGTTGTGTATATACATTATTTTTATTAATAAACAAATTCACATACATTTTTTAAGCCCTTTACTCGTAGGACACTAAAATCAATAATATACAGGTCTGAGAGGATATTTTCCACCATAAAGTCGTTCATACATGGATTGTCTACATAAATGTTGAGAAACCGCTTGTAAGTATAGCCGCGACATCTGAAGACGAAATATAGTAGTGCATGGAAACCACAGCTTTTAGTCGTCAGATCCTGCACTCTCTTCCGATTTTGAATAATAGTTTTCCCACTGCTCTCAATATAGTTGCTGATGTGTGGAGTGTAGAATGTAAAGGGTAGGCCGAGAGGATCAAAAAATTCAATCGTTTTAATTGTTTGAAAGATGCACAACCAATGACCAGTAGTCACAGTTGACGGACTGCTATTAACAATGATTAATAGCAGTCCGTCGTAAAAATCCCCCATTACGTAAGAACTAAAGAAAGAAAAAACACCTTGAAAAAAATAAAATCTCAAAAAGTATTATGTGAAACTGATGTGATGAATCTGATGTGTACAATGCCATTACGTAACACCCACGTAAGTGTCCTCCTAAGTTACAAGTGAGGACACTCACGTGGGTGTTACGTGTGACCTTGCTTCTGGCCCCCCTATTCTCTTGAACAGGTTCTCAAAAAGATGCAAATGTAACGATAGTTGCACTTTTTGATAACTTATTAGGAAAATTAGTAGTATCGTCATAATGTATTCCAAAATACCCATAGCAAGGCTTTCCACAACACCCCAGATCTCCATGAGATCCCTGTTTCTGGAAGACACACCCCGGATTCCCATGAGAGCCCTGTTTTAAATGGCCAGGTGTATTTTGGAATACATTATGACGATACTACAAATTTTCCTAATAAGTTATCAAAAACTGCAACTATCCTTACATTTGCATCTTTTTGAAAACCTATTCAAGAGGGGAGAATACTTAAAGAAAGTATTAAGCAGCAAAGGGTTTAAGTTTCTTTTAAATTAAGAATATGAGAAATTTTATTTTACTTCTTTGCCAAATGAATAAATTGAACCAATGATAGTAGGAATGGGTTATTGACTCCGAGATACACATCATTTATTCATAGTTTTTTGATCTACGAAAGGGACTAGATTTCTGGGAAATTGATTGCACAATCGACGGGGACTTCTATATTGATCTACGAAAGGTACTAGATTTCTGAGAAATTGATTACATAATCGACGTGGAATTCTATATTGACTCCGAGATGCACATAATTTATTCATGGTTTATTGATCCACGAAGGGGACAGATTTCTGGGAAATTGATTGCATAATCGACGGGGAATTCTCGAGTCTAACGGGACAGGATCGCAGTGAATATAAGGAAGTATTTTTGCTATAGTTGTTATTAGTGTGAGAATAGAATTCAAGGAGTGAGAACAGTTTGACTTTACTCATTAAGATATTTTTGTAATAATGAGTGGATTGTTTACACTATTAGAATTTGATAGTGGAGTTGATAGCAATGATGCAAGAGCCCCAAACATTGCGGTGGAAATCGCGAGAAGATCACGACTTTGTCTGGAATGGGATGAAGTATATGCAAGATATGTGTTATCTTTGAGCAAATTTAAAATGGAGGATCAACTATGCTTCGCTGCAAAAGTTGATATAGTACATGTGAATAGACTTCAAAGTGCTTTAAAAGCAATAGTGAAGCATATCGAAGACAATAAGCTATATCGCTAATTGTACATGTGTAATATATATTATTGTTGTAATTATACAATAAAATTGTTTCGAAGTCGAAAATGTCACCCTTTTGTTAGAATGTTAGATTATCGAATATTCTTGAAGTAGAACGAATCATGGTTAGTCTAGAGTCAGCAGTGAGAGTGATAGGATTGAAAAATGTATAAATTTGAGAAAGAGAGAATTAGATCGAATCTTGTGATTATGGAAAAACATTTTATTCTGGATGACGATTTTCTCGAGTTATCTCTTCAACGGAAGATATTCTCACAGGGGACACTTGACAATATAATGAAAACTGATTCTCCCGCATTGGACTATTGTATGAAGCTTTTACGACGTGACTCAAATGCTTATACTCAATTTATTGATATATTAATTGAAACAAAGCAGAATAATATCGTGGATATACTTTTGAAAACATTGCCATAGATTCAATGTAGATGGCTCCCCCTTCAAGGTTAGGTCACAGAGTTACTCCTCTCCCATTCTCCTCTGAATTTATCGAACAAGGATCAGTTTATTTTTAGCTGTGAGAGAGTTGACATCGGAAATCAAAACAAAATGTTCTATACATGTCCACTATCCATGTAAACTCTTGGCAATTGGTCATCATGTGAGAATTGTACAATTATTGATGACTATAATGAAAAGTGCAAATTATGCAATCCTTGTAAATTACATAGAGGATATGCAGTACAAATCAAAGGACGTAATTCATTTCTTGAAGAGATTTGTGACTCTCACCCTAGGGTACATCTATGCTCCAATTGCCACTATGACAAATGTGATCAGTGGGAGAATACTTATCCCGGTATGATCGGAAAGAACCCCAAACTTGATTTTTGTTTATTTCTACGAGATTGGTATCGTCAGGGATTTAAATTATTTTGGGAGGAAGAATCAGGTCTACGATTCAACTGTTGGGGTAACAAGACAATTTGTTTTCTACGTCATCGTTGCGACGACACTGCCTATTATGACTATAAACCTAGTGATTTTTATTTGGCAGTTACTAAACGTGATTCACCATTTGAAAACACTGTATGTGATATTGCTTCAAATAGACAGATTGAAACACGTGAATTTCACAATATGAATGCAAATAGTATCATTGACTATTCAAAGAGATATGACAAGAGTGAAGTTACATTATAATGTAGAAAATTTGACCCTGACTTTGCAGCCAATCAAGGTAAATATACAGTGAACTAAAATGATCTACCAACATCGGTGGTTCACGACAGTTGCCTATACACCGAAGAAGAAGAAATTTAAAGTGAAGAATAAAGACAATATTGTTGTGTATATACATTATTTTTATTAATAAACAAATTCACATACATTTTTTAAGCACTTTACTCGTAGGACACTAAAATCAATAATATACAGGTCTGAGAGGATGTTTTCCACCATAAAGTCGTTCAGACGTGGATTGTCTACATAAATGTTGAGAAACTGCTTGTAAGTATAGCCGCGACATCTGAAGACGAAATATAGTAGTGCATGGAAACCACAGCTTTTAGTCGTCAGATCCTGCACTATCTTCCGATTTTGAATAATAGTTTTCCCACTGCTCTCAATATAGTTGCTGATGTGTGGAGTGTAGAATGTAAAGGGTAGGCCGAGAGGATCAAAAAATTCAATCGTCTTCATTGTTTGAAAGATGCACAACCAATGGCCAGTATTCACAGTCGACGGACTGCTATTAACAATGATTAGGGTATTGTTTGCACTTTGAATTTTTCCAAGAAAGTCGGAGGGCAGACAATAGGATCTGTATTTTGGCATGTAAGGGTCCATATTAAATACTTTGATTATTTGACTGGTGTTCATGGTGCAAGGTCTAGTGGAACACTGCCTTTGGGAGTGATTTCCCAATTGGTTTCAAATTGATTTAGCGAGATTAGTGCAATACTGTCAGTTAGTGGGTCGGCAAATGTACACTCTAAAGCACACTCCCCGTTCGTACTATACTCATATCCTGAATGCCAGAAAAATCCAATACAATGATACCATGTGTTTTAGCGAACATATCTTCGGTTATACCATTTTCAAATAGTTGTGAATCATGATCTAGGGTTTGCATGGTCAACTCATACAATGTCCTATAGGATTTATCAAAAGATAGATTGCAGAGTGGGAAGATAGATTGCAGAGAAGAGATGAAAGCCCAAACATTTCAAATTTATGTGGGCATCCAGTCCACGGTCCTATTGCACTAGTGCTTTTCAAAAATGCCAAGGCTAATTTTGACGGAATATCGCCATTGATAAGGGATGAGTCGGTGAAGGTACGTGAGCCTGTGGCAATATGACGTTGATTAGTGACTGTATGAGGAACAAGTAGTTTAATATTATTTCCACTGGCTCTCAGTTTTTCCATTGCCAAAGCAACAGAACTCATAACCTGCTGTTTGCGTACATGTAGTATTGTCGAGGTGAGGGAGAGAGTTACATCAAGATTGGCAGCAAGTTCTTTTCGTAAAATGAAATTGGATGGAGCAAGCGTCAATTTTGTATCCACTTTAATATTGGGTGGTAGCCATTGGTTTATATTAAATATTTCATGATATATTTTTCCAACTAGATGTAATTCACTAGTTGTAGCATTTTTAAGTGCATCTGTACTATCAGTATTAGTAATATATTCATATCCATTGGAGGTGCCTCTCAATTCCTTGTATGACTTGGGTATCATCAGCATGAAAAAAGGAAAAATATTCTAATTCTGATTATGTTGAATATTTCCAAACCTCTTCTAGGTCTAAGGTCTAATGATCTACTTGTTCAATCCACCAATGTTTACCGAAAAGAAAAAGATTAAGTTAATCCTAGGCTAACGAATGTTTCTACTTAAAAAGGTTACACTTGAACAGCTAGTCAAGGCTTGAGTTATGGGTTATTAAAATCCTTTAGTTCAAGCTATTGTTGAGCTAAGCTAAGAATAACCGTACTTGCTTTTAATTCAATTTTCATTAACCAAAACCAAGAGATTTTCTTATTATTTCTTGAAAAGGGCTGTGTATTGCTTGGACCTTTATTAAGCTTTAACTTTAGCAGGGAAGACTTAATTGAAAATATCTGGACATAAAGGTTTGGAAATTCTTAAGCTGATAATATTGTTCCCTTTTCCCCTAACCTACCTGTTTAAACATTAAGGTCACCTTTGTATAAATATGCAGTACGGGGTTAACGAAATGAAAGAATGGTTAAAAAGGGAACGGTGTTCCTCTTCGTATAAACGTCTGAAGATTGCACAAAGGGGGGGGGGGTTAAGTAATGTTATTGTCTGATAATTCCAATTTTTGGATATAAGGTCTTTATAAAGTCAAGCTAAGCCTCAAGGGACTCTAGGCTGACAAGGGGAAGCACAAATGGCTCTCCTAGCGTTCTCTTCTTGGTTAAGGTTCCTTTCCTCTTTGAACCCTCATTTATTCAAAGCTTAAATTTCTGGGAAGAAATTTAATTCGGCTTATTCTAACCTTAAAATGCTGTTTTGTCCAAATGGCTCAAGCCTTTGCTAAGTGAAATATATTAACTGAAATACCAACCACCAAATGAATAAAACCTAATAAGAGTCTTAAGATATTTCCACCTCTAATCAATTTTAATTAGATTACACATCCTTTTATTAATCACGAAGGACCTCAGGATTACATCACTATTAGATTCAAAACACTCTATAAATCTATTGGCAACCCTCAAAGGGGAATTTTCGCCCTAATTACAGTTTATGTGGCTTAAATGAAAGTATTAAATTAATTCAAAGTAGGATCTTGATTTAATCCCAGTGACAGAAATCTCTCTGAAGTTTGTTACTTTATTTTAGTGTTATTCTCAAAGGAAATTCATGCAGGCTAGTAGTAGCTTTTTATCCTAATTCATAAAGAAAACACCTACTCATATTCCTTGGTTCCGAGGCAAAACTACCCCGATTCGTCTCTCATCCATAAGTTATATTCTTTTTGCTACTTGATCCGTTTAGCGACCTTCCCTCCCTCCTAGCCAATCAACCACCTTTTGTCAAAAGTAGTTTCTTTCCAGTCTTTCAAGGACTTGCAAAACTGGTCTAAATTAGGTCTTAACATATCACGGGCTCAAAGTTCTTTTGATTCTTGGACAAAGAGTGTCACTACAAGATTTATGACTAGTTATGCAAAGAGAAGTTATTTTCAAATTCAAGCTAATTTGAAATTGTCGCTATATTTCTGATCTATGAAGCGAAAGGGAATTCCAAGCTTTAATAAAATTGAGTTACGAAATTTACACAAAATAAGGCCTCCTTACAACATGTAATATCACAGTAGTTTTCAATAAAAGGATGCTTGCACTTAGTATTTTCTTTTTTTGCCTGGGGTGCTCCGTATTCGCATTTTATTGTTGTTCAGTATCACTTATTTCATGATTTGTGTTACCATTTACTGACACAATTCTCGCTTTCGTATTTCTTTGTTCTCGTATGTTGTGACTGTTTCCTTGCAGCTGATCTCTACCAGTACAATAATCGGCTCTGTTTTCCTCAGAACTACTGGCATTCCTCAAAACTTCACTATCACTGATCTGTTTATTAGCAACAAGAGTTTCAGTCAGTGTACTGCATGGCATGTCAAATGGCACAAATCGCTCTAGTTCAAAGACATCATCAGTGAATAATGGTTGCAATTCATGAAACACTAGAAGTTCAGACTCATTAACTGAAGGGTCTTTGTCAATCTGGGTGTCTTCGTAAGCTGTCGTCTGCTCAGCTGCGCTTCTTGCAGCAATAGGTTGTCCGACGACTACATCACTGCCTGTAGCTGCTTGGCCAAACCTGAAATAGGAAATACATAATTTGTCTTTTCCATTTTCTAATGCAGATTTTTTTTGTACTGGATTCATAATTTTTTGCGAAAATTCCTACAGGCTGTAGTGAGCCAGCACCCCGAATTGTAAAAACTCAACATCCTTGTTTTCTTGAGTTCTTAACCTTTTCGAAACTGCCAAAAAACTTTGCCGACAGGATTCAATCCTTTGCGGCTTGGGATACAAATGTGGGGCAGGAGGGCAAATATTGTGACATATGGCGAGATTTATCAGAAATTCTCCAGCTAATGAAAAGAGTAATACCTTACTGGAGCACAATACAGATGGGATATAAGATGATTCCAGCTTAGCGCAACAGCAGCCCCGAATCGCTGAAACCAAAAAACGGAAGAAATCTTTGAGTAACCCACAAAGTGTAAAAAACAAACCGAACCTGGAGATGGAATGTGAAACCAGTCGTTTTGTAGGACTAACTCGACAAAGTAGTTTTTACTGCTTAGGGATGAGATTGCAGTACCCACGACCTCAAGACCAAAACCAAAAGTCTTGGTAACACTCCTCTTCCTTTATCTGAGCTCTTGCAAGTTAGCACACTCTTCTTACCAAGGTCTGGTCTACTACAGGAGGGTTACGATGGTTCAATATGCTTCACAGGTTCAATATCTTGAAATATCTCAAGGAATAATCAATAGAAGAAAGCTATTGCACTGCGAGTCTTGCAAGTAATTCTTCTCTACTATTGCTAAAACCCTTTATTATTGTTCAGACTTCGCTATTGTTCTTTCCAAAAAGTAAACAGAAGAAAGTGATGATCATGATGAAATTTTGCTGTTGTTTCATGAAATCCGTAGATGCTTGATTTCGTCTGCTCGATTTTCGCCGCAGATACTAGGTTTTGCCACCCATTTTCCTGCTGGATGTAGATATTAGGTTTTAGAATTCTAGTATGTGCATACTAGGTTTTGGCTGTGGAAAACCGGTAAAATATGTTTTTATCAATGTAGATACTAGGTGGTATCTCAGCAACTATAACAGATAGAAAAATTCGGACTTCACTGGATTTGCCGTGTTAAGATTAGGGGAAATCCATCCTTAACTGAAAATCGAATGTTTTGTAAATACTTGGTTTTGGCAGAGGACAGCCGAGTTGCCCTCCAATCACTTTCGACTATTAAAAAGGGCACTAGCCCTTTGAATTTCCAATCGAATGAGCTTTTTTTGAAGTTTCTACGACAACGCCTTCTATAAAAACCTTATATGCCCCCAGGGCATAACTTAAAACCCTCGCCCTTAGGGTTGTGGGGGAGTCTCCTCCTCAAAAAACATTTTCTATCTTTAAATCAACTACGCTGAACAAAATGGCTATCTAAGAATTTTGATTGGATGTGTTTGGGGGAATGATGGGCCTGGGGAAGGGGCTAGTTGCCCTCCAATCACTTTCGATTATTAAAAAGGGCACTAGCCCTTTGAATTTCTAATCGAATGAGCCTGTTTTGAAGTTTCTACGATAACGCCTTCAATAAAAACCTTATATGCCCCCAAGGCATAACTTAAAACCCTTTCCCTGAGGGTTGTGGAGGAGTGTCCTCCTCAAAAACATATTTTCTATCTGGAAATCAACTACGCTGAACAAAATGGCTATCTAAGAATTTTGATTGGATGTGTTTGGGGAAATGATGGGCGTGGGGGGGGGGGGTGGCTTGTTGCCCATCAATCACTTTCGACTATTAAAAAGGGCACTAACCCTTTGAATTTTCAATCGAATGAGCCTGTTTTGAAGTTTCTACGACAACGCCTTCAATAAAAACCTTATATGCCCCCAGGGCATGACTTCAAACCCTTGCCCTGAGGGTTTTGGGGGAGTGTCCGCCTCAAAAACACATTTTCTATCTGGAAATCAACTACGCTGAACAAAATGACTATCTCAAAATTTCGATTGGGTGTGTTTGGGGGAATGATTGGCGTGAGGTGGGGTCTAGTTGCCCTCCAGTCACTTTCGAATATTAAAAAGGGCACTAGAACTCTGGATTTCCAATCGAATGAACCCCTTTTGAAGTCTCTACGATGACCCCTTCTATATGAAGTGCCCTGCTTTAAAGAAAAAAAAATAATAAACTGTACATTGTGTCAACACTGATCTTATATGCCCCCAGGGCATAACTTAAAACCCTTGCCCCGAGGGTTGTGGGGGAGGGTCCTCCTCAAAAAGATATTTTATATCTGGAACTCAACTACGTTGAACAAAATGGGTATCTCAAAATTTTGATTCGATGTGTTTGGGGGAATGATGATCGTGGGGGGGGGGGCTAGTTCCCCTCCAATCACTTTTGACTATTAAAAAAGGCACTAGCCCCTCCAATTTCTAATCGAAAGAGTCCTTTTTGAAGTTTCTACGACAACTCCTTCGATACTAAGTGCCCGGGTATGGAGAGAAAAAAAAAACACATTGTGCCACATCGTTCTTTACTTAGGCCGCGCTAGCGCGCCGCCTATGAAAGCATGGTCGTAAACTTGGAAGAAGCTCATTGGATTGAAAATGAGAGGTTCTAATGCCATTTTTAAAAATAGAAAGTGATTGGAGGGCAATCAGCCCCCCCCCCCCCTTCCAAGCCCATCATTTCCTCCAAACACAACCAATCAAACTTCAGACATAGCCATTTTGTGAAGTATATTTGAAAGATCCATTAATTATGTCTTTGGATATGACACCCCCCTCACGGCCATCAGGGCAAGGACTGCAAGCTATAGTAGTTGTCTGTTATTAAGATTTAAGGTTTTTCTAGAAAGGGTGGTTGTAGATCGTATAAACTTCGAATGTGGTACATTCAATTGGAAATCTGGAGTACTAGTGTTCTGTTTAAAAGTCAAAAGTGATAGGGGGGTGACTAAGAGCGAGGTGTGGAATACGAGACAGCCCCTTTGATATACGAAATAATTTCTGTTCGTTTTAAGTTTTAATGTCGCTTCTTAATTTCAGTTAAATAAAATTTTCTTTTTATTTAATTGCTGATCATTTTCCAAATGCCACAAAAACACATATAACTATTTGATACACTGTTTTTAAAATTTTTTGATAAAATTTTTAACTACTTTGTTAAAATATAATGTCATAGTCATAGCTCTTGACTTGGATTCTGACTAAAATCGGGCAATAACCACGTTTGAACTGGTGATCTCTCGATCTGCAGTACATTTCAATGATAAATACTATTTGTAAACAATGTGGGCAAATTTTAAAATTTACAGCCCTTTCCGGTATATGAAGGGGGCCACCCTCTCCTCAGTCGTAAAGTGCAAGGTGATAAGAAGGGGGCAACCCCCTTTGAATGTGTAGTTATTTCTGTTTGTTTTAAGATTTAATGTTTCTCCTTACTTTCAGTTGAAAACAAAACTTGTTTTTGAAATTTAATTTTTGATGGATTTTTAAATAATACTGAGAAATCTGGCACCGTCTCCATGGAAAAATACCCCCCCCCCCCACACACACACACACACAAACACACAAAGATTTCCTAGATAATTAAATCCGGATGAAAATTTATCCCGAATAATTACCCTTAACATCTCCACACGTAAAATTGAGTCGGCAAAGAGAAAGCAAGGCAAATAAAAAAAAAAATCGTATAGAAATTCTGGCATATTCCCCCAGTGTAATATTTGCTCTGAAAAGTTCAGTTTCCGGAAACTTCCTTCCGCGTAGAAAATCCCACCTGCAGAGAGTTCACCACCCCTCCCCTACCTAAAAAATGTATGAAAACTTACCTATAACAAATACTATACGCAAACAACGGAAAACTTTATAACTTGAGGTCCTTCCACCAGGGGCTGTGGGGGTCATATATCTCCAAAGGTATCTTATTGGACCTTTCAACTATGTTTAACAAAATGTCTGTCTCAAAATTTTGATCGGACGATTTTGTGGAAAAAACGGGCATGGGAGGGATGCTAGCTGCTCTCCAGTCTTTTTGGTCAGAGGCAACGCTATAGCGTTGCCTATAGTAATGGCCATACGGCTCCAATGTTTTATTATTATCATTTATTATTGTTTTTTTCCCAGAGGCACTTCATATGGAAGGTGTTGTCGTATAAACTTCAAAGGGGGCTCCTTCGATTAGAAATTGAGAGTTCTAGTGCCCTTTTTAAGGGTCAAAAGTGATTGGAAGGCAACCAACACCCCTTCCATGCCAACCATTTCCCCATTTTAGCCATTTTGTTCTACGTAGTTTATGTCCAGATAGAAATTATGTTTTGAGGAGGGCACTCCCCCCCCCCCCAACCCTCAGGGAAAGGGTTGTAGGTTATGTCCTGGGGGCTTTTAAGGTTTTTATAGAAACCTTTGTCTTAGAAACTTCAAAAATCGCTCATTCGATTGGAAATTCAAAGGGTTAGTGCCCTTTTTAATATTCGAAAGTAATTGAAGGGCAACTAACCCCCCTCTGACGCCAACCTTTTCCCCAAACACATCCAATCAAAATTTTGAGATAGCCATTTTGTTCAACGTAGTTGAGCATTCTGGAAATTAGGTCTTTGAGGATGACACCCCCCTCAACATCCCTCAGGGCAAGGGCTGTAAGTTATTCCCTGGGGGGCATATATGATTCTTATGGTAGGAATGCTTGTACAAACTTCAGATAGGGCTCATTTGATTGGAAACTGAAAGTTCTAGTTCACTTTTTAAGCATCAAAAGATATCGAAGGGTAACCATCCCCCTACATCCATGTCAAAACAACCCCCAAGGGCCCGGGCGCAGGCGTTGTAAGTCATACCCTGGGGGCATGTATGGTTCTTATGGAAGGGATGCTCGTATAAGCTTCAAAGAGGGCTCATTTTGTTGGAAATTGAAAGTTCTAGTTCACTTTTTAGGAGTCAAAAGAGATTGAAGGGCACGTAGCCCCCCCCCCCCTTCTACGCCCTTTTTTCTCAAACCCATCTGATAAGAACTTTGAGATAGCCATTTTTTTGAATAGTTCAAAGACGATATAACAAAAAATACGAGGTCAACACAGCCCCCAGAACCCGAGGGCAGGCTTTATGCCCTGGGGGAATATATGGTTCTTATGGAAGGAATGTTCGTAAAAACTTCAGAGAGGGCTCATTTGATTGGAAATTGAAAGTTCAACTAGCCCCCCCCCAAGCCCCCCCTCCTTCTAACAAAATGTCTATCTCAAATATTTTTTCCCCCAGAGGCACTTCATATGGAAGGGGTCGTCGTATAAACTTCAAAGGGGTCTCATTCGATTGAAAATCAAGAGTTCTAGTGCCCTTTTTAAGTGTCAAAACTGATTCGAAGGCAACTAACATCCCTTCCACGCCCACCGTTTCCCCAAAAACATCCAATCAAAATTTTGAGGTAGCCATTTTGTTCCACGTAGTTGATCTCCAGATAGAAATAATGTTTTGATGAGGACACTTCCCCACAGCCCTCAGGGCACGGGTTGTAAGTTATGCCCTGGGGGAATATAAGGTTTCTTATAGAAGGCTTTGTCATAGAAACTTCAAAAAGGACTCATTCGATTGAAAACTCAAAGGGCTAGTGCCCTTTTTAATAGTCTCAAGTGATTGCAGGCCAACTAACCCCCCTCTCACGCCCACCTTTTCCCCAAACACATCCAATAAAAATTTTGAGATAGCCATTTTGATCAACGTAGTTGAAAATTTGGGAAAAGAGATTTTTGAGGATGACCCCCCCCCCCAACAGCCCTCAGGGCAAGGGTTGTAAGTTATGCCCTTGGGGCATATAAGGTTTTTATAGAAAGCGTTGTCGTAGAAACTTCAAAAAGGGCTCATTCGATAGGAAATTTAAATGGCTAGTGCCCTTTTTAATAGTCAAAGTGATTAGAAGGCAACTAACACTCCTTCCACGCCCACTATTTCCCCAAACACATCCAATAAAAATTTTGAGATAGCCACCAGTTGAAGGTTCTGGAAATTATATCTTTGAGCAGGACACTCCCCCCACAGTCTTCAGAGCAAGGGTTATAAGTTATGACCTGGGGGCATATATGGTTCTTATGGAAGGAATCCTTGTATAAACTTCAGAGAGGGCTCATTTGATTGGAAATTGAAAGTTCTAGTTCACTTTTTAAGCGTCAGAAGATATCGGAGTGTAACCAGCCCCTCCCCCTGCCCTTTTTTCCCAAATGCATTCGATAACAATTTTGACATAGCTATTTTGTTAAAAATAGTTCAAAGATCATATAATAAAAACTCCGGTGTCGAAAAATCCCCCCCCCCAGGATCTAGGGCAGGCGTTGTAACTTATGCCCTGGGGGCATATATGGTTCTTATGGAAGGGATGCTCGTAAAAACTTCAGAGAGGGCTCATTTGATTGGAAATTAAAAGTTCTAGTTCAGTTTTTGAGAGTCAAAAGAGATTGGAGGGCACCTAGCACCCCCCCCCCCCCCTTTTACACCCTTTTTTCCTCAAACCCATCCGATAAGAACTTGGAGATAGCCATATTTTTAAAAATAGTTCAAAGACCATATAAAGAAAACTCCGAGGCCGAAACAGCCCCCCAGGGCCCAGGGGCAGGCTTCGTAAGTTATTCCCAGGGGGGATGTATCGTTCTTATGTAAGGGAGGCTCGTAAAAACTTCAGAGAGGGCTCATTTGATTGAAAATTAAAAGTTCTAGTTCACGTTTTGATATTCAAAAGATATTGGCGGGCAAATAGCCCCCCCCCATGCCCCTTTTTCCCCAAATACATCCGATAAAAATTTTGAGATAGCCATTAACAAAACCTCAGGTGTCGACACAACCCCCCGGGGCCCGGGGGCAGACGTTGTAAATTATGCCCTGGGGTATACATAGTTCTTATGAAAGGGATGCTCGTATAAACTTCAGAGAGGGCTCATTTGATTGGAAATTGAAAGTTCGAGCTCACTTTTTAATAATCAAGAGATCCGAGGGCAGCTAGCCTCCTCCCCACGCCTTCTTTTTCAAAACCAATCTGATGAAACTTTTGAGATAGATATTTTGTTAAAAATAGTTCAAAGGTCAGATAAACTCTGGTGTCAATACAACCCCCCCCCCAGGTCCTGGGGGAAGGCGTTCTAAGTTATACCCTAAAGGCATGTTTGGTTCTAATGAAAGGGATGCTCGTATAAATTTCATTGAGGGCCCATTTGATTGGAAACTTTAAAGTTCTAATTCACTTTTTACGAGTCAAGAGATTTAAGGGCAACAAGCCTCCCACCCACCCCCCAACGCCCTTTTTCCCAAAATTTTCACCAACTCCATTTTTCCCCTTTTTCCCCAAACTGAATATGCAAATAAAGCTCGAAACGAACAAAAATCACTACAAAAAAAGTTTGGGTATCACCTCCTTCTCTCACTGTAAAAGTCTAAAACCTATTGCGTCATTGGCGCTTTACTGAAAACTGTATGCGTCTTGAACAGTCTTGGAAAGTATAAACAACATCGAATTGAATATTTGATGTATAATGATATTAATTGTTGAAAGATCCATCAGTTCAAGAATTTATTTCACTGCAATTTTATTTTTATTTTCAATGCTGTAAGAACTGGAAAAGAAAATATTTGTAATATAATTCATTTTCAGTTAAGCGCCAATGATGCAGTAGGCTTTTGGTTTATATTTACAGTTAAGGAAGGGGACAGTATCCAAACTCTTGTTTGTATTGAAATTATATTCGGCTTGAACAACTTTAGAAAGAACTAGTAAATGAAACTGAATATTTGATATATAATGATATTAATTGCTGAAAGCTCATCAGTTCAAAATTTTACCATAATTTTAATGTTTATTTTCAATATTAAGTACAAAAGAAAATATCTTTAATAAAATTGGTTTTCAGTCAAGCGCCGACGACGCAGTAGGTTTTAGACTTTTATAGTGAGAGAAGGAGGCGATACCCAAACTCTTGTTCGTATTGATTTTTGTTCGTTTCAAGCTTGATTTGGATATTCAATTTAAGTTTCATTCGTTTTAAGATTTATTTATTCATTTACATTAATATCTATTGTATGTTTGGTTGCATTCATTGTTTGTTTAATTTCTGTTCATTTTAAGTTTCATTTATACTTCAATAGCAAAATGTTTTTTTTCGTTTTAAGCTTGATTTTCATATTCAATCTAAGCATACCTTGCTTTAAGATCTATTTATTTATTTATATTATTACTTGTTGTATGTTTTTGCTATGATCGTTTATTTAATTTCTGTTCGTTTTGGTTTCACTTATTCTTTAATAGCAATTTCTGGTCGTTTTGAGTTTGAATTTTAACAGGTATTTGTATCTGCTGAGCTTAAGTTTAACATGACCTTTACTTTCTTTTGAAAAACTTATTTATCGGAAAGTTTTTTTTTAAATTAATCGCTTAAAAAGAGCATTAGAACTTTTAATTTCTGTTGAAATTATCCCTCTCCCGATGTAATAGGACCAGTGTTTCGATAAGATCACCCCTGGAAAGCTAAGCTAAAAAAAAAACAACAACAAATAAACATGCATCTGTGATCTTTCTTCTGGCAAAAATTACTAAATTCCACATTTTTGCAGGTAGGAGCTCGAAACCTTTACAGTAGGGTTCTCTGATACGATGAATGTGGAGGTGTGGTTTTCATTAACGTTCTTTGGCTTTCAGTGGGTATTTTCCACCATTTTCGAAAAATCAGGCAAATTTTCTCAGACTTATAGCATTTGATGGGCAACACTAGTATTATGGGGTCAATCTATACAGGGGACCAGTAAACCCACCATACAAGAGGCCCATCATTGCAGGAAGCCAGTACTCCCATCATAAAAGAGGCCATCATTCTAGGAGGCCAGTACCCCCACCATACAAGAGGCCCCTCATTCCGGGAGGCCAGAACTCCCACCATACAAGCGCAGCCCTATACAATACAAGCGCAGCCATATTGAAGTTACCATTCCCTCATATCCTCTCTCTTAACGGAACAAAATTTTCACAATGATAGAAATGCTATTACTTTAAGCGCAACCATAGGAAATCGTTTCGTTCGAGCAGTACCCAGTGGATCCCTGTATGCAGATTAAGCGCACAGTACTCCCACAAAAACCTATACAATACAAGCGGACCCATGTTGGAGTTATCAATCTCTCGTATCCTCTCTCTTAATGAAACAAAATTTTTACAACGATAGAAATGCTATTACTTTAAGGGCAGCCATAGTAAATTCAAAATAACATTTTAATTTAAAACAACAAGAAAAAAAAAAACAATAATTCATTTGTAAGATCGACATTTATCACACTCCTTACAATGATGACTTTATTGTCAATATTCGGTATATATGTGATAAATGTGATAACCCGCTCCTGCAGAAATGCTGACAATCCTGCCAATATCCGCCTTAGGATTTCTGGGAGTGCCATCACGCGTCTCCTAATTCCAGGTAACTCGACTAGTCGAATTATAAGGCGACCATTCTCTCCTGAAACATTGAATATGCATAATTAATTGATTTCAAGAATCCATCATTTTACACAAAACTAAAGGCTTCGACGTCTAAATATGAAAAGAAAGAACTTTAAATTACAGTATAAAAAAGGTTTTATTTAAAGAATTCTGAAATTTACAGTCTTTTTATGACCGAGAGTATAAAAAAAAAATAAAAAAATCGATGCTTAGCTTTGAAACCTAACCTAGTGAAAGTAAGGAAACGCGCTGAGCTATGCCAGCTCAGCACGTTTCCTTCGGAAATTCTAACCCTCACGAATACCTTTGGATCAAGTTAACTATCCCTAGCGGCAACAGCATTGTTGTAGGGGTAACCTACCAAAGTCCCAACAGCTCTTTGGAAAATGACCAGGCGATATGCTCCACAATTTCTTCTGTAGCAAGTGAGCAAGATCTGAGCCTTGTAATTGTTGGTGACTTCAATTCACCTAAGGTTGACTGGCAACAACGCTACACTGGCACTTTGAAGCATGGGCCTACATGGCTCTACATAGAAACGTTTAACGAAAACTATCTGAAGCAGCTGGTAGATGAGCCCACGACGGTGCGTGGCATCGACACCCCAAGCCTCTTAGAACTCCTCCTCGTGAGTGATATTAAAATGGTAGAGAATATCAAAGTGCTAGCACCAGTTGGAAAATTCGATTCTGCCGTTATAGCGTTTGAGACCAAAGCCAAACCACAAGCGAAATCACCATGTCAGCCGAAGATCGACTATTACAAGGGAAATTATCAACCGATGAGACAAGACCTCCAAAATATTTACTGGAAAGAAACGTTCAAGGACCAAGACTCACCTGACAAACTCAATGACATTTTCCTGTCGGTCATAAAAGAAGCTGAAGGGTGACACATTCCGCTGATCAGACGTCACTCGCGGGTAGCATTGTCGAGTGAAACAACTGACCTCATAAAAGAAAAACAAGAAGCTTGGAAGAAAATGAAATCGAAACTAAAAAATAAGCTTCCTGCTGCCTCGGAAACGGCTGGCTATCGAAAGGCTTCAAACAGAGTTCGAAAAGCAACCCGCTTTGAAGCAAATGAATGGGAACGGAAACTGGCCAATAGCCTGAAGAAAAATCCAAAATGCTTCTGGAGATACGTCAACTCAAAGCGTAAGAACCGAGGTGGAATTCCACCTCTGTTTGACAAGCAGCTGGACATCCTCATAGAAGACCCAAAGGGAAAAGCAGACCTTCTTGGCAAGCAATTTGCAAGAGTCTTTACTCAAGAACCAGACCTTAAGGAACCCATTCCCTCGACCAGCAGCCCAAACGATCACGAGCCGATCTCCAGTATCAGCATAACTGAATCTTTAGTACTCAAGAAACTGAAGGCTATAAACACAACAAAGTCCCTAGGGCGGGATAAACTGCATCCAAGGCTTCTAAGAGAGACAGCTGACTTAACTGCTCGTCCGTTAACAATCATATTCCAGAAATCATTGGATAAAGGCGAACTGCCTAGGGTCTGGAAGAGCGCAGTCGTGTCGCCTATCTTCAAATCTGGCAAAAGGGAGATCCCGTCAAATTACCGTCCGATCCGTCTCACTAGTATTCCCTTGAAGATTCTTGAGTCTAGACTATCAGACCATATTCTCGTCTATCTAAAAAGCAAACGAATTCTTACTGATAAACATTTTGATTTTCTTAAAAAACGATCTGCGGAAATTCAGATGCTCTACGCAGCAGAAGACTGTAAGACCTCTCTTGATAAGGGACTTGAAATAGATTTTTTCTACCTGGATCTCCAGAAAGCTCTCGACGAAGTGCCCCATAAGCGTCTACTTCTCAATCTTGCAAAACATTTCCCGGATAACAAACTTTCTAACGGGGCGCAAGCAAGTCATTGCTATAGAAGGTCAGATAAGCCAAATAGAATTTGACTTTATCAGTGGTGTCCCATAGGGATCTATCCTAGGTCCCCTTCTGTTCAACCTTTATATAAATGACCTAGTTGATGATATTGACTCCATAATTCTGCTTTACGCGGATGACACCAAGCTATATCGTATCAACATGTCACCTGAAGACTCTGCAAAACTCCAAGAAGATCTCGACGGTATTAGCGCCTGGATGAAGACTTGGCTGATGGAAATTAATATTCCGAAAAGCCACCACTTGACCCTCGGAGCTGAATATTCATCTGCATCATACAGCATTGGTCCCACACCACTTGCTCAAAGCACGATCAAAAGAGATTTGGGTATCATGGTTGACCACAAGTTGACCTTATCGGACCACTATGAATTGGCCATAAAACAGGCTACGCGGGTATCAGCGCTGATCAGGAGAATGTTCAAGCGTCTCGATAAAGAAATGCTCGCGACCCTCACCAAGTCGCTAGTCCGCCCAATTCTCGAATATGGTCATTGCACAGTTCGTCCATCCCTGAACAAGGATATAGATGCACTGGAAGTAGTTCAAAGGCGAATGACGAAGTTCTCCCCAAGTCTGAAAGACCTCCCACACGAACAACGTCTTCGTCTGCTTCACCTACCAGCACTCTCATACAGATTTCTAAGGGGTGATATGATCGAGCTGACAAGCTATGCCATGGCTGCTATGGCAACGTCCCCGGAGAAGCACTGTTGGTCTTTAACGAAAATCATCTACGTGGCCATCCCTTAAAGCTTAAAACTGAAAGGTTCTACAAAGATGTCGGCAAATGGGCCTTTTGAAACCGAGTCGTCGACACCTGGAACTCCCAACCCGAAGAAACCGTTCTGGCACCCTCCATCAGCTCTTTCAAGAACTCGTTTGACAAGATATACGAGAGTCGTATGTACGACTTCAGTAACTTTAGAAGATTTATCTAAATTTTTGTATTATCTTTTTCCTGTTTAATAAGAGGCTCTGGCCTACGTTTTTGCATTATATTATTATTATTATTATTATTTATTTGAATAAATCTGAAATTTGTAATTAGATTGAAGCATAAAGGGTTTAACTGAATAAATTTTAAATTTGTATTCTGTTACGACAGAAGATCTAAAAAAAAAGAAGGCGAATATCCATGATATAACTAAAAGACTTCGACGTTTAAATATGAGAATAAGTCACTATTCTGATACATTATTTTAAAAACTCATAACCCATTGAATATTTTTATCTCAATGTTTGGATACACAGTCCTAAGAAAAGTTGTTTCTTTCAATTCATTGAAAAAAAAAATTATAAGAATCATTTGCAACTCAAGAAATCTGGAACCTCGAGAAGGGGACAGGTGGGTATAACCTAACCTGGTAGAAAACCATCGAAATTTAACACATTAGATGGTTAAAGCTGAATTTAACATATCAGAACAGTAGTATTACGCTGAAACATATCAAAACCGTAGGGTTCTCAGTCATGTTGAATTTGTAAACTAGTAAAACGTGAACTAAAGCGTAAATAAAAACATGTAAAATCTTTGTTTCTTTTAATTGTTCAGGTGGTGGGACAATAAACTTCTTCTTTTGTCTCGACTTGTCTTTTGCATTCATTCAGTGAACAACAAAAAAAAACCGACTTTTCTGGATTTTAAATAAAAGCTGTTTGGCAAGTTTTTATGAACTTATTTTGAAGGTAGCTTGTAGCGATATTGTGTGAAACCTGTCTGACTAGTTTTTAGCAACAAATTAGACATTAGTAGACGCTTTGTTTTACGGATAAACTTATTACTCTTTTGGATTAACAAATTTGTACGGAAAATGGACGTTGATTTTGGACACCAAGGGACGATGGTGCTCCTATTCCAGTTGAAACGAATAAAGCGACAATTGTTATCACGAAGACACCACGTGATCTTGACAATCCGTCGAAACGAAAAGCTGGGATTGATAAAATTGCCGGACAAGAATGTGTTGAGAATATTCGCGCCTCGGGGGACAGAATAATAGTGAATATTGACAGTGTCGTGGCAAGTGGCTTTTGCGATTCAGCCCGTTTGATCTTGTGCGGATTTGATGTGAAGGTTGTGGAAAAGAATTTTTACGGAATCGCGAAAGGGATTGGCGATTCGTTTGATTTATCTCTATTCAAGAACTGTTCTGGGGTTATTGAAGCCACCCGAATTGGCAATTCACGGTGTGTCAAGATTGCTTTTAGTGATCAAGGATCTCTTATTTCGGCTCTTAGATTGGGACTGAAAGTTGAGTATGAACTGATCCGTGTCTATGAATTTAAGAAAATCCCAAGATGCTGTAGAAAATGCCAGTCTCCGGAGCATCTAATTACTAACTGTCCCAGTAAC
Organism: Artemia sinica; assembly: GCA_027921565.1. Taxonomy (NCBI): domain Eukaryota; kingdom Metazoa; phylum Arthropoda; class Branchiopoda; order Anostraca; family Artemiidae; genus Artemia; species Artemia sinica. Next base: position 21,468,639 of record CM051263.1, on the reverse strand, counting down.
TCCCATAAATGTTCCAGATGCTCCAGCCCTCATGAGTATTGCAAGGAAACCCCTGGTACGAATCCCATAAAATGTGCAAACTGTGGAAATTATCATGTGGCAGTTAGTTTTCGCTGTCCCCGTAACCAAGCTCTTATTAAGAACGTTACTGGGCGCCTTCATAAATGAACTGTCGCAAAATCTCTGTGTGTTCGTTTAATATTAACGGGACTAAAGATAAAGTGGAAGAAAAGTTGTGCCATCTAGATTTCCTTTTCCTACAGGAACATTTGCTTCCTGCCTGTAGCGTGAACTTTTTGCGAAGGAATCGTGATCACATTGTGTTTAATACCAACGCTAGACAGACTTGGGGTAGGTTTTCTGGCGGTCTCGCCTGTTATATTAGACGGACTCTTGCAGATTTATCCCCGGTGTGCTACCACTCATGTGAGCACTTTCTAGCTGTAAGACTTGGTAACACTGTCCTAATAAATGCTTACGTGCCGTATGATAAAAAGTCGGTACAGTCGTTCTCGAGCTTTGACAAGTCTTGTGATAAGCTACTAGGTCTAATTAGTGGCATCGAAACTCTTGGCTACTCATGGCTATTTGCCGTGATCTGAATTACAACATTCACTTAACATCCAGTCGTTCTGAGACCCTGCCAAATGCTCAACCAGATGTGCATAGGATTATAAATAAAGATTGTAGCTTCTCATATATCCATAATAATGGTGCAGTTTCTGATTTAGACCATTGTTTGTGTTCGTCCTATCTTCATTCCTCTGAAGTTCATGTCAATGATGAGGAGAGAGACTATGACCACCTCCCTCTTATTTTTGATCTATCTATTAGCTCTACAATCAGCTTCAGTGCTCCTCCTAAGCCTCAAAAATGGACTTCCAAACGTGGTTGGGGTAATGCAAATTGGTCACTTTCGACTCTCGCTTTGCTGCTATCCAATATCTCTGTGCCTTTTCATCTTCTTTGTGCCGGTTATTTTGTCAGTGATGTCCGTGGTCAGCTAAATGCTTACTATAGAAATATCATCTCTTCAATTAAACAAGCTGAAGCAACAGCTGTTCCGTTTATTCGCGTGTGACTTAACACCCGCAAGACTTTCTGGAAGTGTGATCCGGAACTTAAGAAAGTTAAGAACCAAGCTAAGTTTTGTTTGAAATTGTGGATGGCTTGCGGTAGACCTTCTAGTGGCTAAGTTTTTAGCATCAAGCAGAATACAAAATCGGCTTATAAGCATCATCTTCTTGCAGTTCGGTTTTCGGGCGCTAGATTCCCATCTAATGGTAAACATTGGAAAAGTGTGCTGAATGGGTCAAAACTCGAAGATTCCTTCGCCAGTGATATTATTCCCAGACTGTCGTGGATTAATCGGTTTTTCTGCTTTACTGGCAAAGGTTCTTCCTAATGAGCCAAGGTGAGCCAAGCCAAAGACATATTACTCCTCTTGAAAAATCTAATATTGTGAATTCTCTTCGACGGTTCAAGTCAAAGGCTTGTGACCTTGATAGTATTTGTGCAGCTCATTTTGATCCGCCTTCCGCTGAACTTGTATCACATCTCCAGTTATTATTTCAGCTGTGCCTTTTTAGGTCTATTGTCCCTGATTCATTTTTATGGGGAAGTGTTAGTACTATACTTAAAGGAAATGATCTACATTCATGTAATTCGTATAGGCCGCTTACTGTCGCCTGTACTCTAAGTAAATTATTTGAGTATGTATTGCTTCCACACATTGATAAATTTGCAAATTACGAGGCTAACCAGATTGGATTCAGGTCAGGTTTGAGTTGTCAACATGCTCACCGCGTTTTAGCGCACCTTATTAAGGAAGCCAGTCGAAATAGTTATAGTCTTCATTTTTGTACCCTTGATATATTTAAAGCATTCAATAGTATTTGCCATGCCCAAGCTTTCTATGCTCTTAGTCAGCTCGGTGTGACTGCGTCTCTGATCCTTGTTCTAAAATTTTGGTATTCAAATTCCTATCTAAGATTAAAGTCAGGAAGTGGGGATTTTTTCGGACATATACCAGTTAAGTGTGGAGTTAGGCAGGGGGGGGGAGTTCTCTCTCCCCATATCTTTATTGCTTCTATTGAACATGTTTTGTCTGGTATACGTAGTTCTTGCCTTACGGGATTCACAGGTGTATCATACTTAGCTTATGCTGACGACTTGCTTCTTATTAGCCGAACTGAGTTTGGTTTAGCTCGTTCTGTCCGATCCGTCGCCACTGCATTTGCAAGTATTGGGTTATTCCTAAACGTTGATAAATGTGAATATCTAATTTTTAATGGGATTAGTTCGTCTCATCCTTAGGATTACAGCTCTTTTTCTATACCTCAATTCACCTCTTTTCGATGGCTCGGGATCTCTGTCTGCAATTCACTAACTTCTTTTCGGTTTCAGACAATTCCTGATATTAAGAATAAGCTTAAACTGGGATATTCTAAAATTGTTGGAAATCGTAGACATTTCCGGCGACAAGCGCTAACAGAGCTGAACCCGAGTTTTTGCGACCATTCCGTGTTATTTTGCTCTGGTTTATATATGCTTCTGAACAAAGGTGACGTAAAAAGGGCCAAGGTGGATTACTATCGCTATAGCAAGTTTTTACTTTATTTACCGCGATCATTCCGGAACCGGAGGTTAATTAGTCAGTATCAGGCAACAAATATTGTTGTTAGTAGAATGGCCTTATTGAGTCCGAACAGAACCACATGGTCCTGTCGGCATTTTAATGCTGACGGGGCACCAAATATGGGCATAGCCTCCCTAGGGAGAAAGATTGCGTAATCGGTCAATGACCTCTTTTTCCAAGGTCGATTTATTTGATGTTTCTATGTGTAATAACCTAACCGGGACGAAGGTTGCACATGCGCATTGAATTCTAACGGGAACAATGTTATTGATCTAGGACTCGAGGGGGAAGTGAATTTCCGAGAACTTGATTTACATAATCGCTAGGGGAAATTATTGATTTACGAAGGGGGAATTAAGAAACATTAAGGCTTCTTTAATCTTAGGTCTGTGGGATAAACGTTCATTAGGTCAGAGAGAAAAATTAATATACTATTTTTAAATAGGGCTTCACGAAGGGGGAATTAAGAAACATTAAGGCTTCTTTAATCTTAGGTCTGAGGGATAAACGTTCTTTAGGTCAGAGAGAAAAATTAATATTCTATTTTTAAATAGGGCTTCATTGATCTATAGTGTCATGAATTATAAATGACATCACTTGTTATCTTGGAATTATGTGGGAGTCTAAAGAGATAGAAATTCTATTTTTAAATACGGCTTCACGGAGCTTTAAGTCGGAGAGATAAATTGATATTCTAACGAAACCATAATAGTTTAGCTAGGAAAATTTATGAGATGAAGAGATTAACGTAGGAAAGGGTTTCCTAGAAATTTGAAATGTGAAAGCACTGAGATGCCAAACAAAAGGAACACGATGAAATTACTTTTAGGGATTATTTGGGCGAAACGGTTTTAGACAGCTTATAGAATTATTTCGGCGAAACCGTTAGAGACGTTGATTTAAAAGATGATTTAAAAGATGATTTTTGAGTGTGGTCGTTATAAGACACAAGTTCCATTGAACAGTGTTGTGAGGTCCCCTACCACAACCCCAAAGAGCCCCGATCGCCCTACCCCGATCCAAAGGGTTCCAATCCCCATACCCCAATCCAGAAGGATCCCCCGGGTTTCCTAGAAATTTGAAATGTGGAAGCACAGAGATGCCAAAAAACAAAAGGAACACACAGAAATTACTTTTAGGGGATTATTTGGGCGAAACGGTTTTAGACAGGTTATGGAATTATTTCGGCGAAACCGTTAGAGACGTTTTAAAAGATGATTTTAGAAAGGGTTTTAGAAGAGGTTTTGAGTGTGGTCGTTATAGTAAACAAGTTCTATTTGAACAGTGTCGTGAGGTCCTCTACCCAACCCCAAAGGGCCCCGATCGCCCTACCCCGATCCAAAGGGTTCCAATCCCCATACCCCAATCCAGAAGGAACCCCCCGGTCCCCAAATGTTCCCAGGGCTCCCACCGGCCCCCCCCAGACCCTCAAAGGCCCGCCCCGGGCCCCCCAAAGGCCCATCGAGCTCCCAAAGGACCAACGGGGTCCCAAAGGCCCTCCACTGGTCCCCAAATGTCCCCAAGGCCCCCAACTGCCCCCCCGAACCCCCAAAGGCCCTCCCTGTGCCCCAAAGACCCTCCTCCGGCCCCCCAAAGGTCCACCGGGCTCCCAAAGGACCAATCGGTCCTCAAGTGCCCCCCAGACCCCCAAAGGCCCTCCCTGTGCCCCAAAGGCCCTCCCCCGGTCCCCAAAGATCCCCCGGGCCAGAGAAGCGCCGCCGGGATGCGCCGTGGGCCAGGAAAGCGCCGCAGGATGTGCCGCAGGGATGCGCCGCGGGTCAGGAAAGCGCCACAGGGGATGCGCTGCAGGGAGGTTAGGTTAGGTACCTATGATTTGGGATGGGTGGATTGCTACTTTTGACTTTTCTGAGCTGGATATCTTAGCCTATCATAGGTTTTTGTTGTCTGAAACCTATAGTTTGGGATGACTAGTTCGCTATTTTTGACTTTTCTGAGCTAGGTTTCTTAGCCGTTCATAGGTGAGTGTTGTCTGAAACCTATGATTTGGGATATGTAATTTGCTATTTCCGACTTTTCATAACCGGATTTCTTAGTCTTTCGTAGGTGTGTGGTGTCTGAAACCTATGATTTGGGATGTGTGGGTTGCTATTTTTTGACTTTTCTGAGCTGGATTTCTTAGTCTTTCATAGGTGTGTGGTGTCTGAAACCTATGATTTGGGATGTGTAGTTTGCTATTTTCGACTTTTCTGAGCTGGATTTCTTAGCCTATCATAGGTATGTGTTGTCAGGAAATTATGATTTGGGATGTATAGTTTGCTATTTCAGGCTTTTCTGAGCTAAGGTTTTCTAGTATTTCGTAGGTGAATGTTGTCTGAAACCAATAGTTTGGGATGAGTAGTTTGCTATTTTTGACTTTTCTGAGCTAGGTTTCCTAGTCTTTCGTTGGTGTGTGTTGACTGAAACCTATGATTTGGGATATGTAGTTTGCTATTTTTGACTTTTCTGAGCTGGATTTCTTAGTCTTTCATAGGTGTGTGTTGTCTGAAACCTATGATTTGGGATGGATGGATTGCTACTTTTGACTTTTCTGAGCTGGATTTCTTAGCCTTTCATAGGTGTTTGTTGTCTGAAACCTATAGTTTGGGATGACTAGTTTGCTATTTTTGACTTTTCTGAGCTAGGTTTCTTAGCCGTTCATATGTGAGTGTTGTCTGAAACCTATGATTTGGGATATGTAATTTGCTATTTCTGACTTTTCATAACCGGATTTCTTAGTCTTTCGTAGGTGTGTGGTGTCTGAAACCTATGATTTGGGGTGTGTGGGTTGCTATTTTTTGACTTTTCTGAGCAGGATTTCTTAGCCATTCGTAGGCGTGTGTTGACTGAAACCTATGATTTGGGATGGTTAATTTGCTATTTTTGACTTTTCTGAGCTAGATTTCTTAGCCTATCATATGTGTGTCCTTTCAGAAAATTATGATTTGGGAGGTGTAGTTTGCTTTTTGGACTTTTCAGAGCTAGGATTCTTAGTCACTCATAGGTGTTTGTTGTCTGAAACTTCGAGTTTGGGATGAGTAGTTGGCTATTTCAGACTTTTCTGAGCTAAGGTTTCTTAGTATTTCATAGGTGAATGCTGTCTGAAACTTATGATTTGGGATATGTAAATTACTATTTCGGGCTTTTCTGAGTTGGATTTCTTAGTCTTTCATAGGTGTGTGGTGTCTGAAACCTATGATTTGGGATGTGTAGTTTGCTATTTTCGTCTTTTCTGAGCTGGATTTCTTAGCCTTTCATAGGTATGTGTTGTCAGAACATTATGATTTGGGATGTGTAGTTTGCTATTTCAGGCTTTTCTGAGCTAAGGTTTTCTAGTATTTCGTAGGTGAATGTTGTCTGAAACGAATAGTTTGGGATGAGTAGTTTGCTATTTTTGACTTTTCTGAGCTAGGTTTCCTAGTCTTTCGTTGGTGTGTGTTGACTGAAACCTATGATTTGGGATATGTAGTTTGCTATTTTTGACTTTTCTGAGCTGGATTTCTTAGTCTTTCATAGGTGTGTGTTGTCTGAAACCTATGATTTGGGATGGATGGATTGCTACTTTTGACTTTTCTGAGCTGGATTTCTTAGCCTTTCATAGGTGTTTGTTGTCTGAAACCTATAGTTTGGGATGACTAGTTTGCTATTTTTGACTTTTCTGAGCTAGGTTTCTTAGCCGTTCATATGTGAGTGTTGTCTGAAACCTATGATTTGGGATATGTAATTTGCTATTTCTGACTTTTCATAACCGGATTTCTTAGTCTTTCGTAGGTGTGTGGTGTCTGAAACCTATGATTTGGGGTGTGTGGGTTGCTATTTTTTGACTTTTCTGAGCAGGATTTCTTAGCCATTCGTAGGCGTGTGTTGACTGAAACCTATGATTTGGGATGGTTAATTTGCTACTTTTGACTTTTCTGAGCTAGATTTCTTAGCCTTTCATAGGTGTGGCCTTTCAGAAAATTATGATTTGGGAGGTATAGTTTGCTTTTTGGACTTTTCAGAGCTAGGATTCTTAGTCACTCATAGGTGTTTGTTCTCTGAAACTTCGAGTTTGGGATGAGTAGTTGGCTATTTCAGACTTTTCTGAGCTAAGGTTTCTTAGTATTTCGTAGGTGAATGTTGTCTGAAACTTATGATTTGGCATATGTAAATTACTATTTCGGGCTTTTCTGAGTTGGATTTCTTAGTCTTTCATAGGTGTGTGATGTCTGAAACATATGATTGGGAATGTGTAGTTTGCTATTTTCGACTTTTCTGAGCAAGGTTTCTTAGCCTTTCATAGGTATGTGTTGTCAGAAAATTATGATTTGGGATGTGTAGTTTGCTACTTCAGGCTTTTCTGAGCTAAGGTTTTCTAGTATTTCGTAGGTGGATGTTGTCTGAAACCAATAGTTTGGGATGAGTAGTTTGCTATTTTTGACTTTTCTGAGCTAGGTTTCTTAGTCTTTCGTTGGTGTGTGTTGACTGAAACCTATGATTTGGGATATGTAGTTTGCTATTTTTGACTTTTCTGGGCTGGATTTATTAGCCTTTCATAGGTGTGTGTTGACTGAAACCTATGATTGAGATGAGTGGTTTGCTATTTTTGTCTTTTCTGAGCTAGTTTTCTTAGCCGTTCATAGGTGTGTGTTGTCTGAAACTTATGATTTGGGATGTGTAGTTTGATATTTGAACTTTTCAGAGCTATGATTCTTAGTCCGTCATAGGCGTTTGTTGTCTGAAACTTCTACTTTGGGATGAGTAGTTTCGCTATTTCAGGCTTTTCTGAGCTAAGGTTTCTTAGTCTTTCATAGGTGAATGATGTCTGAAACCTATGATTTGGGATATGTAAATTACTATTTCGGGCTTTTCTGAGTGGGATTTCTTAGTCTTTCATAGGTGTGTGTTGTCTGAAACCTATGATTTGGGATATGTAAATTACTATTTCGGGCTTTTCTAAGCTAGATTTCTTAGTCTTTCGTTGGTGTGTGTTGTCTGAAACCTATGATTTGGGATGGATGGATTGCTACTTTTGACTTTTCTGAGCTGGATTTCTTAGCCTTTCATAGGTGTTTGTTGTCTGAAACCTATAGTTTGGGATGACTAGTTTGCTATTTTTGACTTTTCTGAGCTAGATTTCTTAGCCTTTCATAGGTGTGTCCTTTCAGAAACCTATGATTTGGGTTATGTAGTTAGCTATTTTTGACTTTTTTGGGCTGGATTTATTAGCCTTTCATAGGTGTGTGTTGACTGAAACCTATGATTGAGATGAGTGGTTTGCTATTTTTGTCTTTTCTGAGCTAGTTTTCTTCACACAAAAACTTACACACACACACACACACACACACACACACACACACACACACACACACACACACACACACACACACACACACACACACGAAAACTTACACACACACACACGTCAAAACTTACACACACAAAAGCTTAGACACACAAAAACTTACACACACACACACAAAAAAACTTACACCCACACGCAGAAACTTACACCCACACGCAAAAACTTACTTGCACACAAAAACTTACATGTACACAAAAACTTACACACACACTAAAACTTACACACACACACAAAAACTTACACACACACACAAAAACTTACACACACACATGAAAACTTATGCACACACACACACACACACACACACATACACACAAAAAACTTACACATGCACACGAAAACTTACATGCACATAAAAACTTACATGCACACAAAAACTTACACACACACAAAATCTTACACGCACACACAAAAACTTACACACACACACGAAAACTTACACACACACACGAAAACTTACACACACACACACACAAAAACTTACACACACACACATGAAAACTTACACACACACACACACGAAAACTTACACACACATGCCAAAACTTACACGCACACAAAAACTTACACACACACACACACACACACACAAAAACTTACACATGCACACGAAAACTTACATGCACACAAAAACTTACATGCACACAAAAACTTACACACACACACACACACACACACACACACACACACACACACACACACACACACACACACACACACACACACACACACACACACACACACACACACACACACACACACACACACACACACACACACACACACACACACACACACACACACAAAACTCACACACACACACACACACACATGAAAACTTACACACACACGCCAAAACTTACACACACACAAAAACTTACAAAAAGCAAACTATACCTCCCAAATCATAATTTTCTGAAAGGCCACACCTATGAAAGGCTAAGAAATCTAGCTCAGAAAAGTCAAAAATAGCAAATTAACCATCCCAAATCATAGGTTTCAGACACCACACACCTACGAAAGACTAAGAAATCCGGTTATGAAAAGTCAGAAATAGCAAATTACATATCCCAAATCATAGGTTTCAGACAACACTCACATATGAACGGCTAAGAAACCTAGCTCAGAAAAGTCAAAAATAGCAAACTAGTCATCCCAAACTATAGGTTTCAGACAACAAACACCTATGAAAGGCTAAGAAATCCAGCTCAGAAAAGTCAAAAGTAGCAATCCATCCATCCCAAATCATAGGTTTCAGACAACACACACCTATGAAAGACTAAGAAATCCAGCTCAGAAAAGTCAAAAATAGCAAACTACATATCCCAAATCATAGGTTTCAGTCAACACACACCAACGAAAGACTAAGAAACCTAGCTCAGAAAAGTCAAAAATAGCAAACTACTCATCCCAAACTATTGGTTTCAGACAACATTCACCTACGAAATACTAGAAAACCTTAGCTCAGAAAAGCCTGAAATAGCAAACTACACATCCCAAATCATAATGTTCTGACAACACATACCTATGAAAGGCTAAGAAATCCAGCTCAGAAAAGACGAAAATAGCAAACTACACATCCCAAATCATAGGTTTCAGACACCACACACCTATGAAAGACTAAGAAATCCAACTCAGAAAAGTCAAAAATAGCAACCCACACATCCCAAATCATAGGTTTCAGACACCACACACCTACGAAAGACTAAGAAATCCGGTTATGAAAAGTCGGAAATAGCAAATTACATATCCCAAATCATAGGTTTCAGACAACACTCACCTATGAACGGCTAAGAAACCTAGCTCAGAAAAGTCAAAAATAGCAAACTAGTCATCCCAAACTATAGGTTTCAGACAACAAACACCTATGAAAGGCTAAGAAATCCAGCTCAGAAAAGTCAAAAGTAGCAATCCATCCATCCCAAATCATAGGTTTCAGACAACACACACCTATGAAAGACTAAGAAATCCAGCTCAGAAAAGTCAAAAATAGCAAACTACATATCCCAAATCATCAGTTTCAGTCAACACACACCAACGAAAGACTAAGAAACCTAGCTCAGAAAAGTCAAAAATAGCAAACTACTCATCCCAAACTATTGGTTTCAGACAACATTCACCTACGAAATACTAGAAAACCTTAGCTCAGAAAAGCCTGAAATAGCAAACTATACATCCCAAATCATAATTTCCTGACAACACATACCTATGAAAGGCTAAGAAATCCAGCTCAGAAAAGTCGAAAATAGCAAACTACACATCCCAAATCATAGGTTTCAGACACCACACACCTATGAAAGACTAAGAAATCCAACTCAGAAAAGTCAAAAATAGCAACCCACACATCCCAAATCATAGGTTTCAGACACCACACACCTACGAAAGACTAAGAAATCCGGTTATGAAAAGTCGGAAATAGCAAATTACATATCCCAAATCATAGGTTTCAGACAACACTCACCTATGAACGGCTAAGAAACCTAGCTCAGAAAAGTCAAAAATAGCAAACTAGTCATCCCAAACTATAGGTTTCAGACAACAAAAACCTATGATAGGCTAAGAAATCCAGCTCAGAAAAGTCAAAAGTAGCAATCCACCCATCCCAAATCATAGGTACCTAACCTAACCTCCCTGCAGCGCATCCCCTGTGGCGCTTTCCTGACCCGCGGCGCATCCCTGCGGCACATCCTGCGGCGCTTTCCTGGCCCACGGCGCATCCCGGCGGCGCTTCTCTGGCCCGGGGGATCTTTGGGGACCGGGGGAGGGCCTTTGGGGCACAGGGAGGGCCTTTGGGGGTCTGGGGGGCACTTGAGGACCGATTGGTCCTTTGGGAGCCCGGTGGACCTTTGGGGGGCCGGGGGAGGGTCTTTGGGGCACAGGGAGGGCCTTTGGGGGTCCGGGGGGCAGTTGGGGGCCTGGGGGACATTTGGGGACCGGTGGAGGGCCTTTGGGACCCCGTTGGTCCTTTGGGAGCTCGATGGGCCTTTGGGGGGCCCGGGGTGGGCCTTTGAGGGTCTGGGGGGGCCGGTGGGAGCCCTGGGAACCTTTGGGGACCGGGGGGTTCCTTCTGGATTGGGGTATGGGGATTGGAACCCTTTGGATCGGGGTAGGGCGATCGGGGCCCTTTGGGGTTGGGTAGAGGACCTCACGACACTGTTCAAATAGAACTTGTTTACTATAACGACCACACTCAAAACCTCTTCTAAAACCCTTTCTAAAATCATCTTTTAAAACGTCTCTAACGGTTTCGCCGAAATAATTCCATAACCTGTCTAAAACCGTTTCGCCCAAATAATCCCCTAAAAGTAATTTCTGTGTGTTCCTTTTGTTTTTTGGCATCTCTGTGCTTTCACATTTCAAATTTCTAGGAAACCCGGGGGTCCTTCTGGATTGGGGTATGGGGATTGGAACCCTTTGGATCGGGGTAGGGCGATCGGGGCTCTTTGGGGTTGTGGTAGGGGACCTCACAACACTGTTCAATGGAACTTGTGTATTATAACGACCACACTCAAAAATCATCTTTTAAATCATCTTTTAAATCAACGTCTCTAACGGTTTCGCCGAAATAATTCTATAAGCTGTCTAAAACCGTTTCGCCCAAATAATCCCTAAAAGTAATTTCATCGTGTTCCTTTTGTTTGGCATCTCAGTGCTTTCACATTTCAAATTTCTAGGAAACCCTTTCCTACGTTAATCTCTTCATCTCATAAATTTTCCTAGCTAAACTATTATGGTTTCGTTAGAATATCAATTTATCTCTCCGACTTAAAGCTCCGTGAAGCCGTATTTAAAAATAGAATTTCTATCTCTTTAGACTCCCACATAATTCCAAGATAACAAGTGATGTCATTTATAATTCATGACACTATAGATCAATGAAGCCCTATTTAAAAATAGAATATTAATTTTTCTCTCTGACCTAAAGAACGTTTATCCCTCAGACCTAAGATTAAAGAAGCCTTAATGTTTCTTAATTCCCCCTTCGTGAAGCCCTATTTAAAAATAGTATATTAATTTTTCTCTCTGACCTAATGAACGTTTATCCCACAGACCTAAGATTAAAGAAGCCTTAATGTTTCTTAATTCCCCCTTCGTAAATCAATAATTTCCCCTAGCGATTATGTAAATCAAGTTCTCGGAAATTCACTTCCCCCTCGAGTCCTAGATCAATAACATTGTTCCCGTTAGAATTCAATGCGCATGTGCAACCTTCGTCCCGGTTAGGTTATTACACATAGAAACATCAAATAAATCGACCTTGGAAAAAGAGGTCATTGACCGATTACGCAATCTTTCTCCCTAGGGAGGCTATGCCCATATTTGGTGCCCCGTCAGCATTAAAAATGCCGACAGGACCACGTGGTTCTGTTCGGACTCAATAAGGCCATTCTACAGTTGTTTCATTGGAAAAATTAAGTTCGAAACTAATTGATGATGCCCCAATCCGTCTTGGTCCTAACCATCGTCTTATCCGCCTGTTTAGCTAATTTGTTGTTTCTTTATGTGTATTTTTTGCTTATTTGTAGTTTATTGTTTTCTTTCCTGGTACTTCACTTTTTTCCCTTTTGTAAGTGGTAAGAAGTATATAATTATCATTCGTTTGTTTTGCTGAATGTTCTTTTTATTTGTTTATTTTTACTCTAAGTGCTGTGTGTCTTTATTTTTCTTCTTTTTTCTCTTTGCTCCTCTTTTTATCACATTGTTTGTGCAGAAGGTTATAAATAAATTATTATTATTAATTATTATTTGTCATTATGAATGACATATCGCCTTTTATTTCTTTTAATTGTTCAGGTGGTGGAACAAAAACAAACAAACAAGAACTTTAGATTGAAGTATAAAGGATTTATTTGAATTTTCCATGCTTAACTTTGAAAAGAAAAGAACTTTAGATTGAAGTATAAAGGATTTATTTGAATTTTCCATGCTTAACTTTGAAAAGAAAAGAACTTTAGATTGAAGTATAAAGGGTTTATTTGAATAAATCTGAAAATTGTAGTCTGTTATGACCGAAGGTCTAAAAATAAAAGGTGAATATTCATGTTACAACTAAAAGACTTCGACGTTTAAACATGAAAAGAAGTCACTATTCTAATACATTATTTTGAAAACTCATTATCCGTTGAATATTTTTATCTCAATGTTCGGATACATAGTCCTAAGAAAAGTTGTTTCTTTCAATTCATTGGAAAAAAAAATATAAGAATAATTTACAACTATAGAATTCTGGGAGCTCGAGAAGGGGAGGGTGGGTATAACCTAGTAAATTAAACCAGTGTAAGTAGTAGTAAACTTGTGAAACATTTTAAATGAAAAAATGCCTTCCTTCATACATGTCAAATATGTAACTTTCCATTGCGTTCATGATGGCAAGCTCCTGTTTATTTAGCGCTATATTGATAAAAATCGATATAGCGCCAAATGTCATGTTCCTTAGAAACATGCCGCTTAAGCTCGTTTTTTTCAGAGCTATATTTGTTCAAGCCTAAATAAAAAAAAAATAAAAGGTTCACAAATTAAGCTCGACCTATACATTTCTTACTTTCAACTTTCTGCTAAACAGATTGAACTTACTTTACAATTTTTATGGCTGTTGTGTTGGTCTAATTACACTTTGCGTGGGTTTAGGCATGAGGAAAAGAGGGTGGGGTGGGGGGTTCAGGGGAACAAAATATATGGAAAGAGCAAGATAATTTGTTTGAAATGAGTTCATAGAATATAACTAGCTCAACAAATAATAGGATTTTCAAAACTTTTAAACTTCAGATATTGAAACTACTCATAAGATTTGATGAGAGACACTAGGCCACTCAAAGTTTCCCTACATTAAATCCCAACATAGGAGGTGTACTCAGATTAGTCGAAATCACCCTCAAAGTTCCCTTATTAAAATCAATAATTTATTTTAAGAGGCTTCCACATAATCCTCCAAGTCTTTTAACCCACAATAATCCAGAAAAGACATACTCGGTTGCCATTGAAACTCGAAGTCTCCCTAAACTTTTTTTGAAACGTTTGGCTACAGTAAGATTTGAACCTGAGATCCGATGAATAAATATATGGCACACAAGCCAATAGAAATAACAAGCTTAGCGTTAATAAAATATTCTTAGCAATACATTCCTATGATTTCCAAAAGTCCCACATAGAGACAGGCAAATCCTTTCTCGAGGTCTTAGGAGCCTCTCAAGTTTCACTATTACTGCAACCGCTGATAGGTAGAATATAGGGTAACAGATCTAATTGAAAAAAAAAGAATTAGGAAAAAGTCGTAAAAAACGATTTACAAGAAATTACAGTTTCTTCACAGGGTAAAAAGAGTGAAGCTCTGAAAAGCTTAAGGTAAAAGCTTGCGCAAAGATGTTCGATAGTAGTCTATACCCTAAAACGATTTTCTTTTAAATTGTAACTTTCCTGTCAAATTTATTTTGTTCTGCATTATTTTGATTTAAGAATAGTCAATTATTTATCTTGATGTTAACTTAAAATCAAAGAACTGTGAAGAAGCCATAAAAAGAAATTTAGAGAAAATCGGGATTTCTTCAAAGGGGATAAAGAGCGTAGCTATGAAAAGGTTGGAGTAAAGGAGGGACGTGCGCAGGGATTTTTAATAATACTCGAATCCCTAAAACGTTGTTCTTTTAGATTTTCGACTTTCGTGTCAAATTTATTTTGTTCGACAGTCTTTTGAATTAAATCTGACAGTTTTTTGCCCTAACATTACTTTAAAGACGAATAATGTGGAAGAAGTCATAAGAAGGGATTTAGAGGAAATTCGAATTTCTTTACAGGGGATAGTGAGTGAAGCTCAAAAATAGCATTAATGATGACGTCAGCTGGACACTCTAAGTACATAAACAACTGGAATTAATGGAAATTTTCTTTAATCTTTATAAGATGCCAAACAGGGTCTTAGCCTAACCTTAATAGGAAAGTTTCAAAAACAAGCACTACTAAGAAACATATGTTTATAAATAATACACGGTATAATAATACACGGTATAGACACGCAGATACACAGAATGTGAGTTAAAAAAACCTCCTATGACCGCTAAAAAAAAGACTGCGATGCCAGAATATGGAGAAAAAGTGATATGACGCATCGAAACTTATACTTCTGAAAGTCCATGAAATTCCCCCTCCCAAGGAAAGTGCAGTCATTTGTTGGCTAAAAAAAATGACCTATGAAATTTCCTAGCCAAGATCAAGCCCTCCACTTTATTTTACGTAGACTATTTGTGAATAATGGACCCTTGGCATAATTAAGGGACTGGGGATGCACTGGCCATGTCAAACGTGGAATGTATATTTATTTGACCGTTGAACAATTTGAGAAAAATGGTTGTCCACTAATTTTGACCTCAGAGCTATAGAGTAAGCATGGTCACTGTTTCTGTTCTGTTTTTAAAGTACCTGTTTCTGTTCTGTTCTTACAAAAAAACAGAAACAGAACACAAACATATTACCTGTTTTTTATTTACCTGTTCTGTTCTGTTTCTGTTTTTATAATAACTATTTTGTCCTGTTTCTGTTTCTTTTCTACCTGTTTTTCTTCTGTCCTCGATTTTATTTGATTGATTCGAGAATAAGATATTAAAAAATTTCGAACTTACAAAATAGTGTTTTAAATCATAATTTGAAATTTTAAAGAAGCGTGGTTACGCCCCATACAGTTTTTGGAATTGTAGCGTCAATATGAAGTAGAAGTGGCAGTAAAATGATGGCACTCAGTGTGTCTAAAATATCAAATGTGCTGCTAGATTATTTCAGCTATGCAAAATTAGGGCTTAGGAGTCAGATGGGAGTAGGTAGGTGTGTAAATGGGAGAACGGTAAAGTTGCAGTTTTGTTCCACTAAAACAACTTGTTTTCTTGTGTATATTATTCAGTCAATTGAGCAGCAAAGTTGTACAGATACTGTCTAGGTGAAGCAGGATTCAAACAAATCACTTATTACTGTATATCCTGGTTCTATTGGTAGGGCCTCTGTATCCTACATTACATGGGAAGTAATCTGCAACTTTAACCGGGAAAACTTTAATTCAACGGTTTTTATGGAATTTATGCTGCTAGATAACAGTGACTTGCTATGATTACCATATTAGCCTATACATGATTAATACCGATTATTAATTGCAAATTTTCTGGAATGTTTAGTCAGAGAGGAGTGTAAATGTATTGAAGTCTTGTCCAGTAGAAATATATGTATTTGCTGGCACGTTTTATTGCATCAACATAACAAGATATACTTTTTTCGAGATACCAAGTATACTTTTTCTCATGTTAATAAAACCATCTCTAAATACAATCAATGGAAACCCTTTCAAGGAAAAGCCTAGAGTTGAAACAGTGGCCTAACTAACTGATTCTGGCCTAACTGGCTGAAGTCTTATAAAATGCTGATGCACTTTTCTCATTCTTTAGGATGCCACATCTTCCGGCGAACACGGAAGATGTAATTTTTGTCATACAACACAATAAATCAAAAGAAATTGCCACTAAGCAGTATATTATTTCTTGTATCTATCTCTTAAATACCTATTATAGACAAGTAAATTCCCGTAAAAATTAATACTGTGCTGCAAATGGTTTAAGTTTTCAGGAAACCGTAGTTAGGAGCTGTTATTTTACTTTTTTTTGCCGACAGGTTTTCTTGGCTCATTGTGCAAGCGAAACTGCTCAGGAGGATATTGGCCGCTTTCCTCCTAATTACGTCACTGAGGTGAAAGAGGTCAAATATTTGGCTGGAGGTGCAATTTTCAAAATGGTAGGCTACTAGAAGGTGCTTCTAATTTTGTGAAAAATCCTAGAATCAACCTTTGTTTTAAGACAAGCATGATATCATTTTCTGATGACGATTTGGATGCTTCAAGATATCTCTCCGGGTACCCTACGGAAAAAGGAAGCAAAGAAAGTCTTAGGTGCAACTTCTGAGGAGCGTCTCTAAAGGCTAAGGAAGTCTCTGCCATGACATTTATATACTATCTTAAAAGGAAGCACACAATTTATATGCACAAAGATGAAGTATATGCGGCTGGTGCAGCAAATAACAAACTTAAACCAAAAAAAAAAAAGATATATATCAAGTCAGGCTGCTTCCCTTGGGAAAGCTGTAGATAGTAAAGCAAGTGACCCAGAGGGCAATGAATTACTGAAATCTGGAATAAGAAGAGCAGAGATGCGACAGTTGTTTATTTCCAGTCTATCAAAACAAGCTGCTCTGAGAATGCTGTGCTGCAAAACCCTGTTTAAGGACAAATTGTCAATTTCGGTGTTTGATAAGCCAGATATGAAACAGCTTATTAAAAAAAAAACAGGGGGCTTGAAAGCACCACTTGGGGGAACCATCCATTGTCACATAAGTTTTGCTGCCAGAAAAAAAGAAGTTCAGAAGGCTGCTTTAAGATCTGCCACTCAGACTAGCTTGACTTTTCACTGCTGGTCTGCAAACAGATCTAGTTTTATAGGTATCACTGCCTGTTACCCCAGGAAGATGGAAAATGAGCAAGGGTATGCACCGCTATCTTTCACATTTCAAGAGGCATAAGTATTCTCATACAACTACTAACATCCTTTCAGCAATCCAAGTTCCAATCAGGAAGTTTTCAATGAAAGATAAGATGTTCCGTGTTGTGACTGATTCTGGGAACAATGTCACCGAAGCCTGTAGGATATGAGCCCTTTCCTTAACTTCATGTTTTTAACATTGTCTTCATTCATCTGTTGCACGCGTTCTTGGATTTTGGTCCACTAGAAGCTTAGCCAACGACATCCCTGAAGAAGATTGCTTGGAATCATTTGATAAAGTCGAAGATGTCGATCCAATGGTGAAAATGATTCAGACGGTCTTTCTGTTCGTTGCTCTGAAAACTCCGGAAATGAAGAAACGTTTGCTGAAGAATCTGAATAAACTGATGCAGTGTCTAAGGAAGAGGGTGGTTAAAGTAATGGGAAAGAAGAGTGGGGAGCTGGGAGTCTGTCAAAAACGAGGTTGCAGCACAGGCTATCCGAAGACACGTAACACTTACTTAAACATTAATAGTCATGGTTGTCACTACCGCTTTTCCTTTGGGTATGGACCATGAAAACGTGCCTAAATAATACCCACTCGTATTCTTAAAACAAAAGTTTGAAGTA
Source organism: Artemia sinica (assembly GCA_027921565.1). Classification (NCBI taxonomy): domain Eukaryota; kingdom Metazoa; phylum Arthropoda; class Branchiopoda; order Anostraca; family Artemiidae; genus Artemia; species Artemia sinica. The sequence goes on along the minus strand of CM051263.1, from coordinate 21,450,524 downwards.
GTAACACTTTCTATAATAAAGCAAGTGTATGGGTTGGAGAAAGTATTTTCTGCCGCAAAGCGGTAGAAATTTTCGAAATAAGTTATCCAAAATTGCAATTGTTCTTATATTTGAATTCCTTTGAAAACCTATTTAAGAGAAGAAAATACTTAAAGAAAGTATTGTGTGGCAAAGGGTCTAAGTTTCTTTGAAATTCAGAATTTGAGAAATTTCATTTTACATATTTACTTAAGAATGGATTCGGCGGAGGGCCTAGAACATTATTTTCTAGTGCAAAGCGCCGTAAAAATATGCGAAGTACACTTAAACCATGAATTTTCCTTTTGATCTGTCTCTGACACACATTGGCTAGGAAATAACTAATCTTAAAAGATTGTTTTAAGCCGCGAGGCAACGAAAATTTTTTACTTGGCGGTAAGAAGTGTCATTTTCCCGTGCATTTTTCTTCTTTAATACATTATTTCAGATGGCTTCCAAACATCAGGATTGGGGAAGGGGAAAGCATGGTCTGGAGGGGGAGACTGTAGCCTGCCAAAGCAAATATGGGCTCTGCTTAAACACTAATGGCTTTGATCTGACTGCGGAATTTGACGAAGAAAATTATTTTATTCTCAAAACGTCTCAAATAACTAGTAGGCTGTGCATTTCTGGGAAATTCGAGGAGATTCCGTATAAACATAAAAGCGCATTTTTGTAAAAAAGGAACGGGAAGATGGAAGAAAATAACCATAAAAAAGGATGGCGATGTTGTGTGCATAGACAGTTTTTCAACTCTTTATTGAAAAACTGTTCTTTTTGGCGAAAAATGCTGCAATTGTACTGACAATAAACCAAAACGTATCATTTACAATTTTCTCTTCTTTAAGCTTTAGGTGTTCGAAAAACAGCTGTTTTTTGAACGAAAACAGCTGTTTTCTGTTTTAACCAAAAAACAGAACAGAAACAGAAACAGGTCTTCTGTTTTTTTGTTGACCTATTCTGTTTCTGTTCTGTTTCATTCAAGCCCTGTTTATTTTTTTCTGTTTCTTCAGAATAACAGAACAGTGCCCATGCTAACTATAGAGCCTCTTGGGGGATGTGGGAAAGAGACCAGGTAAACATCAAATCCCTTTACATCCTTTAGAAGGAAACTAAAGTTTTCGATTTCTATCTCAATAAGCCCCCTAAGATATAATATGACACAAATGAGTAAATGGAAATATAATACTTCAAAATTCAGTCTTTTTTTTTACAGAAACTTCTTTGATGCATCTTAAAGTTTGATCAAAGACATTGAAAATATTTTTTATTGTGTAATTTAAATTATTGTGTATTTCGACAATTATAGGGAAATCGAATTGTGTTTTGCGCAGGGGCGTCCTGAGGCTCATTTTATTGGGGGGGGGGGGCGATCTTCGTAAATTTTACCGAATCACTACCTGATTTATGCCGAATTTTCTGCAGAAATCAAGAATTTTGCTAAATTTCGACCGATTTTGCAAAATTTCTGCAGCGGGACGCCCCTGATTTGTGATATATTTTGGGAAACATTATTTAAAATTTTTGTTCTTTTTGGAAATTAGCAGCCTTATTTACTGTTTTTCACTCTCAGAAATAGTTAGAAATTTAAACTTTTGATGTCACAAAGATCTTTGCCGTAGCTTGTACGCCTCATAGGTATTGCTTTTACTAACTGTTCCAAGATACAGCAGTGAATCACGGCAGTTGATTAGACCCATTCTACTGTCCTAGCTCAAAGTTTAGTAAAGAGATATCACAGTATCCTAAAACTGGATCCCTATAGTTTATCCGATACACGTTTTGGGGTACCTTATGATACTCTTCTTGCCCAATCTTAGCAAGCAGTGAAAGCTAGGAGCTGAGTAGGGTGGTGAAAGATTACTATGCTTAAACTAAACTGTGACATCAATGTGTCTCCAAACCTTGGCAACTTAAGAATTGTTTAGGTTTCTTTTAGAATTTGTGAGGAGAAGTTGGGTAATGCGCCAGAACAAAGATTAAAGCTAATGTGTAAAATTGCGTAAAGAATAGGATAATATTTATTTGATAAATAATTGGGGTCTCTACCCTCAACATATACTATGGAAATAAAAACAAAAGCAGTAGATGGTTTCAGAATCTCAAAATAAAGGACATGACAGTCTATTTATCATTTTCCAAGAGAAAAATTTTTCATTCTTTTCTTTATCATTTCTTGTAACATTAACACGGTTTAGCACATTCTCAAAACATTCTGCCTTTCTCTTTTAACTCTTTTCTTATCACTAATTATAGCACCATTTCTATCTTTAACTGAGACAAGTCCAGATTAACTATTCCCTCTTAGTTTTAACATGCCAATACAATATTTTCCTATTTTACGGTCTGGCTGAATATTCTAGATCTTTAGCAATTTTATCCATGGACTCCACTTCCCATCTCCTTATTCATACTTTCATGTATTCTTCACTTTCTTTACATCCCTCTTATTGTCATGTGTCCTATCACTAAGATAATTCTTACACAAGCTCTCCTCCTCTCTGTTAAACATAAAGAATTTTCACTAATTTTCCGAGCTGCATCCCCAACTTTCTTTCCTAAGACACCATCAGCAACCTCATAAATTATTTTCATAAAATTTTTCTATTTCATCTTCTAGATTGTCAAATTTTAAACTCTCCAATTTAGTTTTCAACTGTTCCTGGAAAGTTTATCTCAAATTCTCATCCTGGAGTCTACAACGTTATGGCTTCCTGGAAAGAATCTTCCTTAATTTTAGCTTTAGGTTAACCCCAGACACTACTAGATGGTGATCTTTACTTTTAACATCAATAACAGCACTCCTATATACCCTAGTATCGTACCTATATACCTATTATTATATATACTTGTATCAATTCTGGCAGTCTTCTGTTTCCGATAAGACAATCAGTAAGGTCTTACCATCATGTGAGCACATGATATCTATTCGTTCTAGCTAAAAAAAAACATCGATGAAGAAAGTAGATAATATTCTCATTTATTCAGAATATACACGTGTATTTAACTCATAAATATATATTAAAAGAAAGATAATATTACAAGTATATATATATACATATATATATATATATATATATATATATATATATATATATATATATATATATATATATATATATATATATATATATATATATATATATATATATATATATATATTTATATATATATATATATATATATATATATATATATATATATATATATATATATATATATATATATATATATATATATATATATATATATATAATATATATATATATATATATATATATATATATATATATATATAGATATATATATATATATAGATATATATATATGTATATATATATATATATATATATATATAATATATATATATATATATATATATATATATATATATATATATATATATAATATATATATATATATATATATATATATATATATATATATATATATATAGATATATATATATATATATATATTATATATATATATATATATATATATATATATATATATATGTATATATATATATATATATATATATATATATATATATATATATATATATATATATATATATATATATATATATATATATATATATATGTATATATATATATATATATATATATATATATATATATATATATATTTATATATTTATATATATATGTATATATATATATATATGTGTGGAAGAGAAAGTAAGCACCTTTAAAATTAAGTAAGCACCTTTATATATATATATATATATATATATATATATATATATATAATATATATATATATATATATATATATATATATATATATATATATATATATATAATATATATATATATATATATATATATATATATATATATATATATATATATATATATATATATATATATATATATATATATATTATATATATATATATATATATATATATATATATATATATATATATATATTATATATATATGTATATATATATATATGTGTGGAAGAGAAAGTAAGCACCTTTAAAATTCATGAGAAGACAAAAGTCTGCAAATAAATATTGCACACAAATAAGATCTAACAGAAACGCCATAAATTAAGTCATCCTACCTCACAATCTTTACAATGTGAAATCAAAGAAAAATAACAAACAATAATGCATATATTTTTGTTTGTAGAAACCAACCTTTTCCCTATCCCACTCTTACAAAATGTAGGCTATGATAAAGAGTATTTTGTTATATGCAACATCCATTTGACAGGACAGCAGTGGTGTCATTTCATGGAAATTAGAATGGGGAACAATAATATATTTTTCATAAGTCTAAGGGGGGGGGGGGAACTTTTTTAAATGAGGTTACGCCACTAAGCCCTTTTTCAATTGTAATACCACTTCTTTTTTCCAAATTGGGGGGGGGGGAATCCTGAGGTGCAAAGGACAGATCCCCTCGAACGACAAAACTGCAGGACAGTGCAAAAAAAAGAAATAATATATTATAGTTATCAATAGCTAAGAGTAATACCAATAGAGTTTATTTGTTATGAATATGAAAATTATTATATTTCAGTACAGTTCTGTTACGCAGATTAATTCCGGTAAGTCCCCCTTTCCCTTGCAATCCTTATCTTTAATACAACTCAAGAAATTTGATTTATGCGACCGAAATTACATCCAAAACCTTAAGGATCGATCTTTCTTTAGCAAAACTTATTTTATTTTCTATTGTTTGTTGTAAACCATGAGATTTTAGTGATAACATTTTGTGAAAAAGCGTGGGACTAGGCCAAATTAATTCACTTGTGGTAATGAGTCCGTTAAGAGCAAATTCAACTGGCATTATGCTACGAAACACAAATTATGCAGGAGAGAAACAACTATTGACAAAGAGCTTCTTGTTGTTGTATTTTTCTTGGGACAAAACCAGTGGCGTCAATTCAAACAAATTTACAAGAATGGGGAAATATGTTTCTAAATCTATGGGGGAGGACAAACTTGTTAAATTTTTGTCAATGAAAGTACCCAAAAAAATTTTGCACCCGAAAAGGAGTTTTTCAAGTCTAGAGGGAGGGGACAAAAATCCCCCCCCCCATCTTGCATACGTAATTTGAGCACAAGAAGCATCTCAAAAAGTATTTAAATCTGGGGGGGGGCAAATTTGTCAATTTTTCAACCAAAAAAGAAATTTTACACCCGAAAAAGGTATTTTCAAAATCTAGGAGGAGGGGGCCAAAAATGCTCCTAATCTTGCAAATACAATTTGAGCACAAAAAGCATCACAAAAAGTAAAACTTAATGCAAATCATTCTGCTATTAAGTAGTAACATAAAAGCGAAAACAAATAAATTTGTGAATTTTACCACACTTCTATTTAAGTTTTCTTCGATTGAAAAGAAAATCTCTTCTACTTCCTAAGGAAAACTGGGAACTAAGGTCACAAATTTTTGCAACCGAATATCGACCAGTAGCAAACCTATATGCATTAACATCCACCAAAAAATACTTGGATCACTTATTCCAAACCAAAGGAATGGAAAAACTTAGAAGTCTTTGACGATTTAACAAGGAAATATAGGGGGATAGGAAACACAGGGAATAAGAAAATATAGGGAATTAGGGAACATAAAGAATATAAAGTCTAAGAGCTGCTAGCATTATTGACAGTGCAAGGCGTAGTGACTTTACTAAAATAGTGGATGATTTCAAAGAAACTGCATAATCGATAAAAACTAATCAGGACTGTTATAAGGTTAAAGCAGGGATTTCTAAGCATGTAATAATTAATCAGTATCTTTTAAGGTTTTTTTTAGTCAGAATCTGGTTTGAATAAATTTGATATATTAAAAATCCAAATTATATTTGCTTAGGAAAAGTTTCGGCGTGAAAAGTAGGCTAGCTGATTTTTCCCTGGTAGACCTACTCGTGACATAATTTTGCTCTCTTTGTTTCCTCCCAGTGACGTATATTCACGAAAATGTACAGGGAAGGGGAAGAGGATAAAATTTATCATTCAAAATTCTGTGAAGGGCAATTTTGCTGCATTTTTTACTGAAAATAACAAAAAAGCCATTTTCCAATGAAAATACCAAAGAAAGGTATTTTTCAAAGCCAGAGGGGGAAAACTCAGAAAAACATACACCCTGCCTTCCCAATTGACGCATCTTCCCCCTCGTGCAAATTAAAATATATGGAGAGACAAGTAAGCAGCCGTCTTATATAGGGTAAATAAAGGAATGAAATGGGAAATTTTAGTTTTTTGAAACTCGTCTTTTTTTACTTTTCTTTTGAATTTCCTTTTCGACACTAGCATAACTTTTGACTTGTTTACCCTTCCTATATTCTCTGTTCTAAACTAAAAAGAAACATTTAAGGCTAGGTTATGAAAAAACTTCAATTTGCCTTCAATCGCCAGATTTGCAGTTACTGGAGCGGCTGATGTTGATACAATGAACATGAACGTCATTATTTAGGTGGGGGGGACGAACATTTGGTTAATTTCTGTTCTGGACCGGAGTTGAAAAATTAGCTTATGTAGCCAGAAAAATTATGCTTGAAAAAATATAAAAGTTTCCTGTTTATGCACTGTAATTCGTCTGATTGACATTCCTATTACTGGAGATGGCAATACGCAATCAATCTTAATTGACTCAAGTCCAGTGGAAGGGGAATCAAGATCGTACTTATCAATATCAATATATCAATTTTCAATAAACGTCTTTAAATAGATGGGTGAATTTCTATCTTCAACCAAAGCTGAAAAACTAATGTATATGGCTGGTAAAATGATTTGCAAATCAATAAATACTTCATATTTATGCAAGTCAAAATGGTATCATTGCCATTCTTATTACAGGAGATGGTAACACACAATCGATCTTAATTGACTCAAATTCCTTCAAACGGGTATCAAGACCGTGTTTCATATGTGGATTTTCTAGAAACTAATTCGCCTTTTGGGGGATCCAAGTTAGGTTATCGTCCTAAAATGAAAATACAAAGATAATTTAATCGATGGAACAAAAATATGAAATAAAGAGGAATCAGAAGATAAAAGTAATGTAGCTCAAAGGGCTTACCCATACTTTTTTGGGGAAAGGGGGTAAGTCTTCGGGGGTAGGGGTACAACAAAACATAAAAAAAACACGTACAAAACTTGCTTATACACATTTTCATTACTTTTTTACGAGATGAACAACAATTTCGATGGGGAATCAAACCCAGTAGCATCCCCCTGGATAAAGCTTTTAGTGGCTCCCCTCAACATTGGTCAAAATTTTAGAAAAGTCATTCTCATTAAAAATATTCAATAAATTTAAAAAGTATGCCACCGGGTGTTCCATTCCTCTCATAGCCTTGGAGTAAGGATTGTAAATAATAAAAAAAATATATTGTTTACATGAAGGACATTTCATTTTGAAAAGGCAGAATGTTTGATCCTGGGTGTGTCCAAGAAAACCAAAGCTGTTAAGGTTAAACTAGATTAAAAACACTATAAACTTCCAAGTTCGTTTTCAACCTTCCCCCTATTTCGTTTTCTTTCATATGTAATATTTTGAACATTCTCTGAGAAGAGTTCTTTCGAGTATATTTTCTAGATAATATTTTCTATTATTTAGTTCTTTCGAGTATATTATCTAAATTACTTGTACAATAAAAATCCTAGTTCAAGAAACATTCTAAAGCTTGATTTCAAATCGAACTAAATTTATACAATAGTTACACTAAATAAAATGAGAGACAACGCTCAGAAAACCTTAGAAAATTTAAATTAGAACTGATAATTTAATTCTCAAAAAAAAAGAAGAAATATTTTGCGGCGATAAAGCGGCCATATTCGCCAAACTCCTGTTTATTGTAATTTTGTTCCTTTATTTATTCAGCTATATCAATATTTGTGATCTTAATGTTTAGTTTGACTATTTTTATATTCTTTGATGGTGATTCTTGGTCATTTTAAGTTGAATTATTATAGGACTTCACTTCTAATCGTTTGGAGTTTATTGTGGCTTTTTACTTTTCTTTATGGTAATTCTTGGTCATTTTAAGTTGAATCATTATAGGACTTTACTTCTACTCGTTTGGAGTTTATTGTGGCTTTTTACTTTTCTTTATGGTAATTGTTGTTCATTTTAAGTTGAATTATTATAGGACTTACTTCTACTCTTTTGGAGTTTATTGTGGCTTTTTACTTTTCTTTATGGTAATTCTTGGTCATTTTAAGTTGAATCATTATAGGACTTTACTTCTACTCGTTTGGAGTTTATTGTGGCTTTTTACTTTTCTTTATGGTAATTCTTGGTCGTTTTAAGTTGAATTATTATAGGACTTACTTCTACTCTTTTGGAGTTTATTGTGGCTTTTTACTTTTCTTTGTAAAACCTATTATACCAATAAAAGGTGGGTACGTATATGAGAGGTAATACTGATTGGGCTTGATGTACGGGCTTGGGCTTGATGAAGATACACGAACTTCTCCCCTTCAAATGGAATAGCCTACATAAATTACGGCTTGCATCGTTGTGTCCTAATAGCCTAGCGTACCGTTCTTGGAGGGAGAAAAATTTTCGTTGGGAGCCTCCTTCAGACGTTATTATTTACACGCCACTTCAAACCATCGCACTCCGTGCTAGGCAGAGCTGAGGGAGAAAACCCCCCAGTGTGACTGAACCGGTAGTTCTCTAGCTACAAAAACTGGCTTAACCTTTAAAGCCAATTATTCAAATATTTTCTGTTGAAGAAGATAGTTCAGTCATAATATAGGATAAGTAGCCCTTCTGTAACAAAGTCGAAAATAAATTCCAAATCTATAACCTAGACGAGAACATAAATGTAGGCACTGTAAAGGGCAAGTACAGTAACTGCTGCTCTTTCTTTGATTACCAAATCTGAACTAACTATTAACTAATGGACTTTTAAAAAAGAACACATAAAATAGCCTCTGCGTATGTATATTTCTTTCGAGGTGCTGACCAATCGCAGCTGACCAGAATCAGAGAGAGAGAGAGAGAGGGAGAGAGAGAGAAAGAGAGAAAGGGAGAGAGGGAGGGAGAGAGAGAGAGAGAGAGAGAGAGAGAGAGAGAGAGAGAGAGAGAGAGAGAGAGAGAGAGAGAGAGAAAGGTAGCAGTAAACTAGTGAAACATTTTAAACGAAAAAATGCCTTACTTCATACAATTCAAATATGTAACGTTCCATTGCGTTCATGATGCCGAGCTCCTGCTTATTTAGCACCATATTAATGAAATCGATATAGCTCCAAATGTCATGTTGTGTAGAAATATGCCGCTTAAACTCGGTTTTCCCACAGCTATATTTGTTCAAGCCTAAATAAAAAAAAAATAGAAGGTTCACTAATTAAGCTTGACTTGTGCATTTCTTACTTTCAGCTTTTTGCTAAATAGATTCAGCTTTCTGTACAATTTTCTATGGCTGTTGCGTTGGTCAAATTACACTTTGCGCGGGTTTAGGCAAGAGGACAAGAGGGGTGGGGAGGGGGCAGGGAAACAAAATATGTGGAAAGAGCAAGTCAATTTCTTAGAAATGAGCTCATAAAATATTACTAGCTCAACGAATAATAGGATTTTCAAAATTCTCAAACTTCGGAGATTGAAAAAAAGACTGCGATGCCAGAATAGGAAAAAAAGTAATTTGAAGCATCGAAACCTATACTACTGAAAGCCCATGAAATTCCCCCTCCCAAGGAAAGTGCAGTCATTTGTTGGCTAAAAAGATAACCTATGAAGTTTCCTAGCCAAGATCAAGCCCTCCACTTTATTTTACGTAAACCATTTGTGAATAAAGGGCACTTGGCATAATTCAGGGACTGGGGCTGCACTGGCCATGTCATACGTGGAATGTATATTTCTTTGACCGTTAAACAATTGGAGAAAAATGGTTTTCTACTAATTTTGAACCCAAAGCTATGGAGCCTCTTGGGGGATGTGGGAAAGAGAGCAGGTAAACCTCAAATCCCTTTACATTCTTACAATTTTCCAATATATTTTGGGAAACATTATTTAAAATTTTTGTTCTTTATAAACTTTAGCAGCCTTATTTACAGTTTTTTCACTCTCAGAAATAGTTAGAAATTTAAACTTTTGATGTCACAAAAGATTTTTGCCGTAAGTTACATGCCTCATAGGTGTTGCTTTTTACTAACTGACCAAGTTACAGCAGTGAATTACAGCAGTCGAATAGACTTATTCTACTGTCATAGATTAAAATTTAGTTAAGAGATATCACAATATCCTAAAACTAGATCTTTAGAATTTATCCGATACATTTTTTGGGGTACCTTATGGTTCTCTTCTTGCCCAATCTTAGCAAGCAGTAAAATCTGGGAGCTGAGTAGGGTGGTTAAAGATAGATTACTATGCTTAAACTATACTGTGACATCCAAGCACTGGCAACTTAAGAATTTTTTAGGTTACTTTTAGAATTTGTGAGGAGAAGTTGAGTAGTGCCCCAGAACAAAAGTTAAATATAATATGTAAAATTGCATAAGGAATACTATAATATTTATCTGATAAATAATTGGGGTATCTACCCTCAACATATACTATGGAAATAAAAACAAAAGCAGTAGATGGTTTCAGAATCTCAAAATAAAGGATATGACAGTCTATTTATCATTTTCCAAGAGAAAACTTGGAGCAAAAAGAATCTTGTTTTATTGTGACTAGCAAATCCATTGATTCTGAGGTTTAGCCTAAATACAGAGTTTAATAGAGAGTTTGGTGTGTTCATACTTCCCAAGCTAAGTAAAAAAAGACCATGTATCCTAGGCAACTCATATTTTGTACAACTATAACTATAAGACTTAAAATGGTCAAATAAAATGAAATGTAAAAAAAAAAGTCGAATAGTGGAAATGACCTGAAGCTTATGATCGCACTTATACTAAGTGAAATATTTTTTCCTTATACAGTCTAATCCAAATCGAAGGGATGTGGTATGATTTTTAGATGTTTTCACTTCCAAGATTAATTATTCTAGGGGTTAACACAATTTTCAGATGATATGACAACCAATAAAGCTTGTTTATGGAGATGGGATGTTTTTTCATTATATAATTCATACGACAAAAACGCGCACAATCAATATGATCTATAAGTCCTGTAAGGAAATGAACAACCGTTTAGAAAAATACTTCAAAGGTCCCATAGCTAAGCCTCTAAGGATCGCATTACCCCCTTAATGCCCATGAGGCAAAGTTAAGTCGTTCAAGCAGTCCATTATTCACACATAGAATTATTTTTATGGAAAGCGAATCCTGCTTGAATTTAGGTCTCCAAAACAGAGCATTAGGGTGAATATTTCAAAGAAATTTTAGTATTGAACTATATCAAAACACACCATAGACATGCCAAAAGTCAAAAGGAAGTATCAGCAATATCTTAGGAGTAAATGGAGGTATACAATTGGAACTTTCAGGATGTTTTGAAGGGGTTTAAGTACTTATAGAAAATAGTCATTGCCACTGTATCAAAACTCACACTAACAAACTGGAGAGAGTCATGAGATACAACTAGACCTACCCGATTAGCCCTATTTTTGATCTTTTGGAGTGGTTCGAAACTTTTTGGGAGTACCTGCATAGAACTGGCATCCATACTTGCAAATGAGTATGACTCGAGAATTGTAAAGCGGGCTGATGAGTTAATCGGTAGAAGGTTTTGTAGCCAAGAGATAAACCCAGCTTTCTTGCGCAGGGTGTTCTTACAAGATTAAGCCAGTTGTCCGAAGAGAGATCTGTGGAGAAGTGGATTCCAAGGAGGCAAAACTCATCGAATTTCTTTATTGCTTTGTTCAAAAAGATGAAGCTGGGGATGTGTGTGTGTGTGCGTGTGTGTGTGTGATACTTTTGATCGGGAGATCGTCATCACCTTTGTTTCGATGCATTGAATCTGACTATCCAGGCATCAGACCACTTCAATTTCCAAAAGATCTGTCTGTAGTGACAGGGAGGCTTTAATTGGGTTGAAAAGCTCTGGGAGGGTTAAATCCGATGAAATGCCATCGGCAATATGATACAGAGGACTCACAAATATATCTCCTATGACAGTTATGTAAAAAATGAAAAGTGTAGGTCCCAATATGCTACCCTAGGGTACACCTCACATTACTGGATATTAGAGGGGCGTGAAACCATCAATAACAACTTCCCATGAAAGATCAAACATTCGTCAAACATTTGGTTCAAGTTGCTAGTGATCACAAAAAAAAAACAGTTGATATTAACACCACATAATCTTTTTTCTTCTATATACCGACACAGTCCACAAGACGCCTATCCGAAATGAACAATCACCTTGAAGACGTATTGAATTATATCCTAATCAGCTGCTACTAATAAAGGAATCTTTAACAAAATTAAAGTTAAATAATAACCATCTTAAAAACAGGAGGGTCAAGCAGCGCCTAACAAACTTGAGTACATAAAACCTGATATGGCTTCAAGGCTTTCCTATGAAGACACTATAAAGACAATTGCTTCGAGGAAAGCCCGTAAAGGTAAATTTTAGTGTACACAATAAGATTGGTTTTATATAACTTAAACTTACGTTCATGCTAACGGACCGAAGAATGCTCAGAGGGCCATCCCCGTTCCCAATAATTTGATGTGCGAGGGTTCCCATACAAATCAAAATTGACGTGCATGAATTTTCCACTTTTTCCTCTTCGCCATTATCTATAAGAAAAATGCAAACCTATGAGAAAAGAATGTAGACAACTGAAAACTAAGAGAGTAGCTGAAACACACTAAAAAAAAGTTAGTTGAAGTTATTTTTCATGACCTAGCTAAATTGATGTTATTATGAATTTAAGAGGTCCCTTAGTGCTCTAGTTTTTTCTTCCTTTTTTATTAACCAAAAGAGATACAAAGATCAGAGGAAGTATCACTGTTGATGTGTGATTATGGTCAAATTCCCCCCACAAGAGTAAAAACGACTAATTTGGCTAAATCATCATAATCATAGGCAGCGCCCTAGCGCTGCCTAAGTAAAGAACGATGTGGGCGCAATTAATTTTTTTTTTCTTCTTCTTCAGTCGGGCACTTCGTATCGAAGGAGTTGTCGTAGAATCTTCGAAAAGGGCTCAATCGATTGGAAATTGGAGTGGCTAGTGTCCTTTTTAATAGTCGAAATTGATTGGAGGGCAATTAGCCCCCCCCCCACGCCCGTCATTCCCCAAAAACATCCAATTAAAACTTTGAGATAGCAATTTTGTTCAGCGTAGTTGATTTCCAGATAGAAAATATGTTTTTAAGGAGGACAATCCCCACAACCCTCGGGGCAAGGGTTTAAAGTTATGCCCTGAGGGAACGATGTTGGCACAATGTACTATTTATTATTTTTTCCTTTAGAGCTTGGCACTTCATATGGAAGGGGTCGTCGTAGAAACTTCAAAAGGGGCTCATTCGATTGGAAATTGAGTTCTAGTGCCCTTTTTAATAGTCGAAAGTGATCCTCAGGGCAAGGGTTTTAAGTTATACCCTGGGGACATATAAAGTTTTTATAGAAGGCGTTGTCGTAAAAACTTCAAAAAAGGCTCATTCGATTGGAAATTCAAAGGCCTAGTGCCCTTTTTAATAGTTGAAAGTGATTGGAGGGCAACTAGCCCCCCAACGCCCATCATTTCCCCAAACACATCCAATCAAAATTTTAGAGATAGCCATTTTATTCAGCGTAGTTGATTTCCAGATAGAAAATATGTTTTTGAGGGGGACACTCCTCCACAACCCTCGGGGCAAGGGTTTTAAGTTATGCCGTGGGGGCATATAAGGTAGTTTAGTGGCGGAGCCACCATCTAAGTCTGACCATGGTGGAGAGAACAACAGAGGTGAGTGAAATTAAGTCAAAGTCTATTTGTTGTCAATCATAGGCATCGCGCTAGCGCTGCCTAAGTAAAGAACGATGTGGGCACAATGTGTTGTTTTTTTTTTTCTCCATACCCGGGCACTTTGTATCGAAAGAGTCGTCGTAGAAACTTCAAAAAGGGCTCATTCGATTGGAAATTGGAGTGGCTAGTGCCCTTTTTAATAGTCGAAAGTAACTGAGGGTGACTAGCCCCCCCCCTACACGCCCATCATTCCCCCAAATACGTCCAATCAAAATTTTGAGATAGCCATTTTGTTCAGCGTAGTTGATTTCCAGATAGAAAATATCTTTTTGAGGAGGAAACTCCCACAAACCCCACGGGGCAAGGGTTTTAAGTTATGCCCTGAGGGCATATGAGGTTTGCATTGAAGCCGTTGTCGTAGAAACTTCAAAAAAGGCTCATTCGATTGGAAATTCAAAGGACTAGTGCCCTTTTTAATATTCGAAAGTGAATGGAGGGCAACTAGCCCACCCCATGCCCATCATTCCCCCAAATACATCCAATCAAAATTTTGAGATAGCCATTTTGTTCAGCGTAGTTGATTTCCAGATAGAAAATATCTTTTTGAGGAGGACACTCCCCCATAACCCTCGGGGAAAGGGTTTTAAGTTATGCCCTGGGGGCAAATAAGGTTTTCATAGAAGACATTGTCGTAGAAACTTCAAAAAAGGCTCATTCGATTGGAAATTCAAAGGGCTAGTGCACTTTTTAATAGTCAAAAGTGATTGGAGGGCAACTAGACCCCCCCCCACGCCCATCGTTCCCCGAAACACATCCAATCAAAATTTTGATATAGCCATTTTGTTCAGCGTAGTTTATTTCCAGATACAAAATATCTTTTTGAGGAGGACACTCCCCCATAACCCTCGGGGAAAGGGTTTTAAGTTATGCCCTGGGGGCAAATAAGGTTTTCATAGAAGACATTGTCGTAGAAACTTCAAATTAGGCTCATTCGATTGGAAATTCAAAGGGCTAGTACCCTTTTTAATAGTCGAAAGTGATTGGAGGACAACTAGACCCCCCCCACGCTCATCATTCCCCAAAACACATCCAATCAAAATTTTTAGATAGCCATTTCGTTCAGCGTAGTTGATTTCCAGATAGAAAATATGTTTTTGAGGAGGACACTCCCCCACAACCCTCAGGGCAAGGATTGTAAGTTATGCCCTGGGGGCACATGAGGTTTTTATAGAAGGTGTTGTAGAAACTTCAAAACAGGCTCATTCGATTGGAAATACAAAGCGCTAGTACCCTTTCAATAGTCGAAAGTGATTGGAGGGCAACTAGCTCCCTCCCCCACGCCCATCATTCCCCCAAACACATCCAATCAAAATTTTGAGATAGCCATTTTGTTCAGTGTAGTTGATTTCCAGATAGAAAATATGTTTTTGAGGAGGACACTCCCCCACAACCCTCAGGGCAAGGATTGTAAGTTATGCCCTGGGGGCACATGAGGTTTTTATAGAAGGTGTTGTAGAAACTTCAAAACAGGCTCATTCGATTGGAAATATAAAGCGCTAGTACCCTTTCAATAGTCGAAAGTGATTGGAGGGCAACTAGCTCCCTCCCCCACGCCCATCATTCCCCCGAACACATCCAATCAAAATTTTGAGATAGCCATTTTGTTCAGTGTAGTTGATTTCCACATAGAAAATTTGTTTTTGAGGAGGACACTCCCCCACAACCCTCCGGGCAAGGGTTTTAAGTTATGCCCTGGGGGCATATAAGATTTTTATAGAAGGCGTTGTCGTAGAAACTTCAAAATAGGCTCATTCGATTGGATATTCAAAGGGCTATAACCACTATTAAATAGTCGAAAGTGATTTGAGTGCAACTAGCCCCCCCCCCCCCCCCTCACACCCTTCATTCCCCCTAACACATCCTATCAAAATTTTGAGATAGCCATTTTGTTCAGCGAAGTTGATTTTCAGATAGAAAATATGTTTTTGAGGAGGACACTCCCCAACATCCCTCAGGGCATGGGTTTTAATTTATGCCCTGGGGGTATATGAGGTTTTTTATTGAAATCTTTATCGTAGAAACTTTACAAAGGGCTCATTCGATTTGAAATTCAAAGAGCTAGTACCATTTTTAATAGTCAAAAGTGATTTCAGGGCAACTAACCCCCCTATCTTGCCCACCTTTTCCCAAAACACATCCAATCAAAATTTTAAATAGCCATTTTATTCAACGTAGTTGAAAGTTTTGGAAATTAGGTCTTTAAGGATGACAACCCCTCCCCCCAAAGCCCTCAGGCCAGGGGTTGTAAGTTATGCCCTGGGGGCATATAAAGTTTTTTATTAAAAGCGTTGTCGTAGAAACTTCAAAAGGGTCATTCAATTGGAAATTGAAAGGGCTAGTGCCTTTAATAGTTGAAAGTGATTGGATAGCGACTAAATCCCCTCTCACACCCACCATTTTCCCAAACACATCCAATAAAAATTTTGAGATATCTATTTTGTTCAACGTAGTTGAAAGTTCTGGAAATAAGGTCTTTTTGGATGATAGCTCCCTCAGAGTCCTCAGTGTAAGGGTTGTAAGTTATGCCCTGGGAGCATATAAGGTTTATATAGAAAGTTGTTGTATATGATTTATAGAATAGATTTTAGTCTTCATCAAATCCAATTTTTATTTGTTTAAAAACTAACTGTTGACTTAAGATTAAATCAAAATGCACTGTGATAATGCTAATTCCCAATAAGGCATCTCAGCAGTATCCCAAGAACGACTGAGGGTATTATGTTCAAACGTTCGGGGCTACTTCTGCTCTTAAAATTTAACCAAATCCAAATAGCGTAAGTGTATCCAAGCTATCAAAGAAAGTAAACAGATTTTTTTGCGAATGGTATCAAGTTTTCCATTACAGGTCAACTAGAGGAGTTATGAAACTAAATTAAACAGTGCTATTTGTGTCCAGATTTTTAAAAGGGTGTATGCTGTTAAAAATTGCTGAAAATTTTTCTCCGGCAACCAAACAGCAGGCCAAACTATAAAGTCTTAAAAAACGAAAAGATTTAAAGTATTATTTTCTTTTTCCCTGAAAAGACTATGTCAATATAAAACGAACAGAAATTAATTAAAAAAAACTTTTTCCGCAAAATAAGTTTTTCAAAGAAAAGTAAAGAACTCCATTAAACAAAAAATGAGCAAAACTATAATCAAATAATCTACCAAGCGTGAAACTACCGCAAATCAGCATTGATAAATAAATGAAACCCAAAACAAACAAAAATTACAATAATTAACCAAGTCAAAATCAAAAAGAGCAGAAATTAACATAAACTGGGCGAAAAACCCCTATGCCTTCCCAGGGCCTGAACAAAATTTGCACTTTACTGAAAAAATATAAATGTTTTTACTTTTATAACTTTAATAAATCAAATAATATTAACATTTTGATTACTAAATATCAGTATATGTATATTAAACTGACAATGCACATTCATTTGTATTAATTATCCAGAAGATGGCGCCAGATTTCCTCAGGTAATTTTACTTATCCAGCATTTAGTGGCGGTTCGCAATGTTCGAAATGCAATGGTAAGTTCAAGAACGTACAACTTCTACCAAAACAACTTAAAAGAGTACAATAAACCATACATTTCTAATTAATAAATGCTCCCTTGCGTGGCTGAAAGATCCAAGATTTATCGATTAAAATCATGCTGTTCAGTCAGGAGCACAGCTAAGGGGGTAGGGGGTGTTGTAAGGGGGATGAAAAAAATGGGAAAATTGACCTATTTAGCTTTTTGGTATTTGTCAGCAAACTCGACGATTTTGTCAACACATTCCTTAAATCCCTCCTTCAAACTTACAACCCTAGCTACACTTCTGTATACATTTTGCCTAGCATGGTTTCGTTAGTAAGAGACCACATCATATGAATATGAGGTTTTCACATTAATATGTGAATGACTTAAATAAAACTTTCCGTTATTGAAATTTGGGTTTCAAATAATCAATTTCAATAAATATGTTACACTTCTTTCAATCACAAATTCCTGTATTTGTGTTTATGTAACTAAACCGGTTTAAAATAGTCACCTACGCAAATATTCGTCATTTCGCATTTCGCTTGCATCAAGACATGGCTAATTATAGACAGAAAAAAGCCAAGAAAGATTGTCCAAGCAATTGATGATTTCAATTATTTTTGACAAAGAATAGTTCTTTTTTTCTATCCAGTCCTGATTCAGAGAAGAAAAAACACATCCTCTATTTCACCCCCAATTGCATACCCTCCCCTAATTGCATCGAGGTACATTTTGTGACGGAAACTGAATCCTCTTTTCATGAAACTGGTGCAGATTAAATAAAAACAACAAGTTTTTTTCAATTGAAAGTAAGGAGCAATATTAAAACTTAAAACAAACCTAAATTATTGCGTATATAAGGGGGCTGAGCCCTTTTCAATACCTTGCTCCTTACGCTCAAGTTTGACATTTTCTTAAGAATGACTCCTGTAACGCAAGGACCATTTAACTGGAATAATAGGCTTTTTTAAAGGTTCCAAGAAAAACTTTAGCGTAAACAGCATGGTATAGAGGAGAGGCCAACACCCTTAATATATTATTAGATTCTATTCGTTTGAAGTTTTAATGTTGCTGCATACATTCAGTTGAAAAAATATGTTTTTTCCACGCCAAACTCCTCCGTGGAAAGATTCTCCTACGTGAGGTTATCTATCCAGTCGTGACTTTAGACGAGGGAAAAAGATATAGTCCTTCCTGAACCAAAAAAAAAGAAAAAACTTTTTTTCAAAATTTACTTTAATACCAAGATTACAATTTTAATGTAGGCGTTAACACAAATAGATTAAATTATATGCCTGACAAGCATCGATGTAAATCTTGAACATTCCAAAAGTTTGTCGTTACTTACTATACATGGTTGCTCTTACACAATGAAAGAGTTAAGTTAAAAAAAGAAAAAAGAAGGAAGGGTTGTCTAAAAAAAACGAGCTATAAAATAAGGCACTTCAAGCCTACTGAGATATCAAAATCGATAAGAAACTTAAAATATCTCAAAAGATAACACGTCTATTTCTTATCAGCATTGTATTTAACGATAAGTCGTTCGCCGGGGCAACCAAACCAAAAGCCATCCAAACTAAGCAACTGAGTTTTAGCATTTGCTGCTTCTCTTGTTGAGTTGAAATCAATCACGAATATTGTTCTTTTTTCCTGAAAATGAAAATAAACATTTTTTCAGTGCAGAGAAATAAACTAGTTTTGCCACTTTTTCTACTGAATATGATGAATCTGATTAATATCCCTCGTACGTAATTATTTATTTTTAAGAAAAAGAACAAGGAAATAAAAACAAGTTATTTATTTTATATATCAAAGTAACATCAGGCCTTCAATGAAGATGATACGACAAGAGTATGTCCAATAAATACTATAAAATACGAGCTATTCCTCAGAGTGACATATTTCTAACACAATTGCAAATTTAACGACCTATCCTAAATTTAATGTTAAATGTAACCCATGCGTAGGAATACCATGGTCCAGGGGCGTAGCTCCAGCATTTGTTTTTTTTTCTGGGGGGGGGCAAGAGGAGGTCCACCTCCAGATAGTCGATGAGCAAGGGCTATCCTTCGGGGGAAGGCAGTGGCGGTTCTGGCCTCTTTAAGTTGCTTATACTTACAGTAAATGTTAAGTATTATTATATGTCAACTACGATCTCAACTTTGTTTTGATAAAGATAAAATTTTAAAAACTACAAAATTATTAAAACCCCTCTCGTCTAAAACCACCTGTGGAGAAAGGGTTTTAGAAAAATTAAGAAAAACAGAAGCTTAAATGTGTTTAAAGACGCCTGAAAATTATGATGATTCTGTTTCGAATTTTCTCCCGTTAGTCTAATGGAAAATCAAGTCTATGTTGAGAGGGGCCATCTCAAATATGAGCCAAAGCTGAGGTTGGATCACTAATTGAATCATGTTTCTCAATTAATTTGGTCAAAGTTGAGCTGCTTTCGCTGTTAAGATTGTCTTCACTTTCTGTAATTTGTTGCTATAAAAAGACTTAGATGGGAATCAAACGCCTTTTCAATACCTGTTTCTTCTTGCTCTAGTTCTGAGCCAAAGAAAATAAGCAAGGATATCCTTTATTGATTTTAATAGCCTGTTAGAACCACTTAATTGATACAAGTTATATTTTTAATAACGTTATTAGACACATCAAAGTTGACAGCTAGACAAAGCTGGTTTTTACAGAACTGGTTAAGGAACAGAAAGTTTGGCCATCTTGCATCGCTGAGCCTAAGGAAGCGCTTATTGTGAATTAACAATTACAGAATACGTAACAGCCCAGATGTCCCAATCCTGGAACCACATGAGCACTCTTTCACCTAATGGAGGATGGTGTACCAAGCGGTTAAAAATTATAAAATTTCCAATTTGTGAGAAAAACATATTTTGTTCAGATTCACTTTATCCTACGTGCAGCACACATTCCGAAAAAAAAATTTAAAAAAAACAACAAAATTCCACAGTTTTAAACAGTTCGTCGTAACGAACTGTAGGTAAGGAGCGACCCGGCTTAATAGTAACCGAAACTCTAAAAAATGGAATTTTGATGCCAATAGATACATCTTAAGATTCTGATTTTTATGCTGATTTCAAATATATAAGTTTCCTTACGTTTAGTCTTACCCATAAAGGGTTACGATCCTGAGGAATCGTAACTTTTTTTTATTTTCGAAAAAAGGGGAAAACACCCTCTAAAGTCATAAAATCTTAATGAAAATCACATCATCAGATTTGGTGTATCAGTGAACCCTTTTGTAGGGGTCTCAAGCTCCTGTCTACAAAAATGTGGAATTTCGTCCTTTTTGCCAGAAGAAAGATCACGGACGCGTGTTTTTTTTCAGGGGCGATTGTATCGACCCAGTGGTTCTACAGTATCGCGAGAGGGCTCATTCGAACGGAAATGAAAAGTTTTAATGCCCTTTTTAAGTGACCAAAATTGTAGGGCAACTAGCCCCACTCCCCCATCCCTTTTCCCCAAAAAATCTTCGAATGAAAATTTTTAAGACAGCCATTTTGTTTATCATAGTTGAAAATCCCAATAACTATGCCTTTGGATATAAGATACCCCCACAGCCTCAGGGGAAAGGTCTTTAAGTTATAAAAATGCATACATTTTAGGTTGGGAAAACTAATTTTCCGATGTTTTTTCACGGGGGACCTTTCCATAGGGAAGGAAGTTTTTAGGGAGTGAATTTGTCAAAGGACAGTATACACTGGGGAAATTTGCCAGAATTCCTATACAAAATTCTTTTTTATATTTCTTGCTTTCTCGTCTCCGTCTCAATTTTAGGCTTGGAGTTGTTAAGGGTAATTGCCTAGGTAAATTTTCACCAGGATTGAACTGTTTAGAGGATATATCCGTGGAGAGGGTATTTCTCCGTGGAGGTGAGGCCAGATTTCCTGGGATTAATTAAAAAATTATCAGAAATTATATTAAAAAACAAGTTTTTTCAACTGAAAGTAAGGAGAAACATTAAAACTTAAAACGAACAGAAATTATTGCGTATATGAAGGGATTGCCTCCTCCTCAACACCTCGCTCTTTACGCTGAAGTTTGAATTTTGCTCCAATTCTATAAGAACGACTTCTGAAACATTATATTCGTTTAATTGGAACAACAAGAAGCTTTTGTCAAAAGTACTAAAAATATTTAGCATAAAGAGCGAGGTGTTGAAAATTGCACAAGGAATAATATTTATCTGATAAATAATTGGGGTATCTACCCTCAACATATACTATGGAAATAAAAACAAAAGCAGTAGATGGTTTCAGAATCTCAAAATAAAGGATATGACAGTCTATTTATCATTGTCCACGAGAAAACTTGGAGCAAAAAGAACCTTGTTTTATTGTGACTAGCAAATCTATTGATTCTGAGGTTTAGCCTAAATACAGAGTTTAATAGAGAGTTTGGTGTGTTCATACTTCCCAAGCTAAGTAAAAAAAAGACCATGTATCCTAGGCAACTCATATTTTGTACAAATATAACTATAAGACTTAAAATGGTCAAATAAAATGAAATGTAAAAAAAAACGTACTGCATATACAACATTCCGAAATTTTTCGTGTTGCGCTGGGCTTAGCCATTTGGCTAGCCCAGCATAGACGACAGATCCAATCACGCTTAAACTTAGCATTGTAGTGCACAACCTCAGACTAACATCGTATACTAAACGCCAGATGTAGTTTGGATCCTAAAAACCAAAGAGCAAGAGACTATGTAATTTTAATCGAATCAAGGGCATGGAACAACATAACAAATAAAAACCTCAAAACACAGAAACACAAATAAAGAAAGGCAAGACACCCATTGTCTTAACAATAACCTTACAACCTACAGCACTCGTTGACGCAGCAGATTATGACCTCTACAATGAGAAATATTACACTAGAAAGAAAAATCTACGAACTTCAACGCATCAAGGAGAGCTAATAAGTTTTGGCTTAATGTCCTGCTGGATGTACAAGTAAGTAAGCTCCTCCTATTGTTAGCTGTCTAGTAAGAATTTACGTCGGTGCATATTATTTTTTTTAGTCGGGTTTTGAGTCCTAAGACTCATAAAAATCATTGACAGAAGCTGTCAACTCACAGAAAAAAAAAACATTAATAAGATTGTAATTAATAAGAACCTTAGTACTCGTATATACTGAATCTATATTGAATCTTTCAATGATAATAAAGGTGTTTTGAACGCTATTTTTCTTTTCCGAGTCAGCAACTGACCCAGCTTTCATAACCAACCCGGGTCCATCACTCAAGAGCCTCAAATTATTTCTAAACTAGAAATCTCTTAGTTTTTTAAAAACTAGATTTTTTGTTACACAAATCATCGCCCTCTGCGCGTCCCATGTAATCTGTTTCAGCTTGGTTTACCTAGCTTCAGCTCTTCTAAACATTATTAAGTTTGAATCTCTTTTATCCTAACTATAAATGTTTTTTCGTCACATGTCATTATATGCCTTCAGGATTCTTGATGGTTGCAAAAAATGCTTCACCACAACGAGACACTATTTTCTCTTCCTGTGCTGCTCATTTGATTAAACTTTACTAAAATAGCAAAATTACCAATAGCAAAACATTCTGTTCCCTGTATCTATAGTATCCCTTACTGCAGATCCTTCTCAAGTGCATTGCTCAAAAGTGGTGACACTCGTAATCTATTTAATAGTTAAACTTTCTACATTATTCAAGAGGAGAGGCTGTTTTTTTTCTTGTCGTGGATGGAACATAAACTAATTTCTTTTTGAGTCAAAAGTCAAATGGTGGAAATGACCTGAAGCTTATGATCACACTTATACATATGCTACCCTAGGGTACACCTCACATTACTGGATATTAGAGGGGCGTGAAACCATCAATAACAACTTCCCATGAAAGATCAAACATTCGTCAAACATTTGGTTCAAGTTTCTAGTGATCACAAAAAAAAAACAGTTGATATTAACACCACATAATATTTTTTCTTCTATATACCGACACAGTCCACAAGACGCCTATCCGAAATGAACAATCACCTTGAAGACGAATTGAATTATATCCTAATCAGCTGCTACTAATAAAGGAATCTTTAACAAAATTAAAGTTAAATAATAACCATCTTAAAAACAGGAGGGTCAAGCAGCGCCTAACAAACTTGAGTACATAAAACCTGATATGGCTTCAAGGCTTTCCTATGAAGATACTATAAAGACAATTGCTTCGAGGAAAGCCCGTAAAGGTAAATTTTAGTGTACACAATAAGATTGGTTTTATATAACTTAAACTTACGTTCATGCTAACGGGCCGAAGAATGCTCAGAGGGCCATCCCCGTTCCCAATAATTCGATGCACGAGGGTTCCCATACAAATCAAAATTGACGTGCATGAATTTTCCATTTTTTCCTCTTCGCCATTATCTATAAGAAAAATGCAAACCTATGAGAAAAGAATGTAGACAACTGAAAACTAAGAGAGCAGCTGAAACACACTAAAAAAAAAGTTAGTTGAAGTTATTTTTGATGACCTAGCTATATTGATGTCATTATGAATTTAAGAGGTCCCTTAGTGCTCTAGTTTTTTCTTCCTTTTTTATTAACCAAAAGAGATACAAAGATCAGAGGAAGTATCACAGTTGATGTGTGATTATGGTCAAAATCCCCCCACAAGAGTAAAAACGACTAATTTGGCTAAATCATCATAATCATAGGCAGCGCCCTAGCGCTGCCTAAGTAAAGAACGATGTGGGCGCAATTTGTTTTTTTTTCTTCTTCTTCTTCAGTCGGGCACTTCGTATCGAAGGAGTTGTCGTAGAAACTTCGAAAAGGGCTCAATCGATTGGGAATTGGAGTGGCTAGTGCCCTTTTTAATATTCGAAATTAATTGGAGGGCAATTAGCCCCCCCACGCCCATCATTCCCCCAAAAACATCCAATCAAAATTTTGAGATAGCCATTTTGTTCAGCGTAGTTGATTTCCCGATAGAAAATATGTTTTTAAGGAGGACAATCCCCCACAACCCTCGAAGCAAGGGTTTTAAGTTATGCCCTGAGGGCATATAAGAACGATGTTGGCACAATGTACTATTTATTATTTTTTCCTTTAGAGCTTGGCACTTCATATGGAAGGGGTCGTCGCAGAAACTTCAAAAGGGGCTCATTCGATTGGAAATTGAGAGTTCTAGTGCCCTTTTTAATAGTCGAAAGTGATTGGAGGGCAACTAGCCCCCCACGCCCATCATTCCCCCAAACACATCCAATCAAATTTTGAGATAGCCATTTTGTTCAGCGTAGTTGATTTTCAGATAGAAAATATGTTTTTGAGGAGGACACTCCCGCACAACCCTCAGGGCAAGGGTTTTAAGTTATGCCCTGGGGATATATAAGGTTTTTATAGAAGGCGTTGTCGCAGAAACTTCAAAAGGGGCTCATTCGATTGGAAATTGAGAGTTCTAGTGCCCTTTTTAATAGTTGAAAGTGATTGGAGGGCAACTAGCCCCCCAACGTCCATCATTTCCCCAAACACATCCAATCAAAATTTTGAGATAGCTATTTTGTTCAGCGTAGTTGATTTCCAGATAGAAAATATGTTTTTGAGGGGGACACTCCCCCACAACCCTCGGGGCAAGGGTTTTAAGGAACAGAAATTACAATAATTAACCGAGTCAAACTCCAATCGAGACCAACATAAGTTGGGCGCAAAACCCCTATGCCTTCCCAAGGCCAGAATAAAATTTGCACTTTATTGAAAAAATATAAATGTTTTTACTTTTATAACTTTAATAAATCAAATAATAAATCAAATTTTGATTACTAAATATTAGTATATGTATACTAAACTGACAATGGACATTCATTTGTATTGTTTTAGTAAAGTGCAAATTTTGATCTGGCCTTGGGAAGGCATAGGGGTTTTGCGCCCAACTTATGTTGGTCTCGTTTTGAGTTTGACTCGGTTAATTATTGTAATCAGGAAAAACAACACTCAAAATCAAAATTTTGAGATAGCCATTTTGTTCAGCGTAGTTGATTTCCAGATACAAAACATCTTTTTGAGGAGGACACTCCCCCACAACCCTCGGGGCAAGGATTTTAAGTTATGCCCTGGGGGCATATAAGGTTTTTATAGAAGGCGTTGTCGTAGAAACTTCAAAAAAGGCTCATTCGATTGGAAATTCAAGGGCTAGTGCCCGTTTTTATAGTCGAAAGTGATTGGAGGGAAACTAGGCCCCCACGCCCATCATTCCCCCAAGCACATTCAATCAAAGTTTTGCAATAGCCATTTTGTTCAGCGTAGTTGATTTCCAGATACAAAACATCTTTTTGAGGAGGACACTCCCCCACAACCCTCGGGGCAAGGATTTTAAGTTATGCCCTGGGGGCAAATAAGGTTTTCATAGA
Organism: Artemia sinica; assembly: GCA_027921565.1. Taxonomy (NCBI): domain Eukaryota; kingdom Metazoa; phylum Arthropoda; class Branchiopoda; order Anostraca; family Artemiidae; genus Artemia; species Artemia sinica. The sequence goes on along the minus strand of CM051263.1, from coordinate 21,424,729 downwards.
AGACATTGTCGTAGAAACTTCAAAAAAGGCTCATTCGATTGGAAATTCAAGGGCTAGTGCCCGTTTTAATAGTCGAAAGTGATTGGAGGACAACTAGCCCCCCCCCCCCCACGCCCATCATTCCCCAAAACACATCCAATCAAAATTTTTAGATAGCCATTTCGTTCAGCGTAGTTGATTTCCAGATAGAAAATATGTTTTTGAGGAGGACACTCCCCCACAACCCTCAGGGCAAGGGTTTTAAGTTATGCCCTGGGGGCACATGAGGTTTTTATAGAAGGTGTTGTCGTAGAAACTTCAAAACAGGCTCATTCGATTGGAAATTCAAAGCGCTAGTACCCTTCCAATAGTCTAAAGTGATTGGAGAGCAACTAGCCCCCTCCCCCACGCCCATCATTCCCCCAAACACATCCAATCAAAATTTTGAGATAGCCATTTTGTTCAGCGTAGTTGATTTCCACATAGAAAATTTGTTTTTGAAGAGGACACTCCCCCCCAGCCCTCAGGGCAAGGGTTTTAAGTTATGCCCTGGGGGCATATAAGGTTTTTATAGAAGGCGTTGTCGTAGAAACTTCAAAACAGGCTCATTCGATTGGAAATTCAAAGGGCTATAACCACTATTAAATAGGCGAAAGTGATTTTAGTGCAACTAGCCCCCCCCCCCTCACGCCCTTCACTCCCCCAAACACATCCAATCAAAATTTTGAGATAGCCATTTTGTTCAGCGTAGTTGATTTTCAGATAGAAAATATGTTTTTGAGGAGGACACTCCCCCACATCCCTCAGGGCAAGGGGTTTAAGTTATGCCCTGGGGGTATATGAGGTTTTTATTGAAATCTTTATCGTAGAAACTTGAAAAAGGGCTCATTCGATTGAAATTCAAAGAGCTAGTACCATTTTTAATAGTCAGAAGTGATTTGATGGCAACTAACCCCCCATTTCTCGCCCACCTTTTCCCAAAAGACAGCCAATCAAATTTTTAGATATCCATTTTGTTCAAAGTAGTTGAAAGTTCTGGAAATTAGGTCTTTTAGGATGATAGCTCCCTCAGAGTCCTCAGTGTAAGGGTTGTAAGTTATGCCCTGGGGGCATATAAGGTTTATATAGAAAGTTGTTGTATATGATTTATAGAATAGATTTTAGTCTTCATCAAATCCAATTTTTATTTGTTTAAAAACTAACTGTTGACTTAAGATTAAATCAAAATGCACTGTGATAATGCTAATTCCCAATTAGGCATCTCAGCAGTATCCCAAGAACGACTGAGGGTATTATGTTCAAACGTTCGGGGCTACTTCTGCTCTTAAAATTTAGCTTCAATTTTCGAGCTCAATTTTATATATATATATATATATATATATATATATATATATATATATATATATATATATATATATATATATATATATATATATATATATATATATATATATATATATATATATATATATATATATATATATATATATAGATATATATATGTATATATATAATACGAGGCGTATTTTTCAACTAAGGTCCGTTTTATCAAACACAACGAATGATTATTTTCAAAAAAAGTAAATTTATTTTCAAAAAGTACATACTTTACTCTATTTAACAGCATAATTGCCAAGTTTGTTGTAACACTTATATTACCTCTCAACTAATTTTAAAGTAACCCCTGTATAGAAATTTGCCGCCTGTTCCGCTAACCAGGAATTCACTTCCGTTTTCACTTCGTCATCATCATTATAACGTTTGCCACCGAGGTGTTTATTGAGGTGGAGAAACGGATTGTAATAACTCGGCGCAAGATCAGGACTGTGTTGTGGGTGATCTAAAACTTCCCAGCCAAAACTGTCCAACAAATTACGGGTCTGAACAGCAGTGTGAGTCCTTCCATTGTCATGAAGAAGGACAATTTCCTTTGTCAGCATACCGAGTTTTTTTTTTTTTTTTTTTTTTTTTTTTTTTTTTTTTTTAATTGCTCTTCGGAACTTTCTGAGGGTTAGGCAGTATGCTTCTGCAGTGACAGTGGTTCCTACTTTGCAAGAAGTCGACCAAAAAAAAAAAAAAAAAAAAAAAAAACACCATGTCTATTCCCAAACACCGACGCCATGATTATGTGCTGGAAGAAAGGATATTCGGCCTTCAAATTTTCAGGGGAGTGTGTGTTTCCATTCCATGTTCTGTTGCCTCGATATAAGTATATTATATATATATATATATATATATATATATATATATATATATATATATATATATATATATATATATATATATATATATATATATATATATATATTATATATATATATATATATATATATATATATATATATATATATATATATATATATATATATATATATATATATGTATATATATATATATATATATATATATATATATATATATATATATATAATATATATATATATATATATATATATATATATATATATATATATATATATATATATATATATATATATATATATATATATATATATATATATATATATATCAAAGACAAACTAATAGGGAACCCAGTTGCGCGGTACTCACATTAGCACCAGCATTGGCCCAATGCCACAACATCTACGTTGTGATTATTAAAACATGTTGGTAAAGAGAGACAGAAATAGAGAAATTGGTGGAAAGAGACGGGTGGGGAGAGAGATAAAAAGAGAGAGAGAAGACAAATAAGAAACTCACAGTATTTTTGAACAAAGTGATCTTGAAAAAAGAAATATCCGGACACAGAAAAAAAATTGATCGACGCTAAACCAAAGCATACTATTCCGAATAGGCCTGCTCCAACCGAACATCCATAAATAATCAGCCCTCTGATAATTTCTAGATGGATCTGAAAAAGAAGAAATATTCATAAGCGAAAGAACAAAATAGAATGTAAATAAACCATTTGCCAGGCTCTTAAAATTAGCGATATAACGCGAAAATGCCGTATAGAAGAGTAAAACAACAAGAAAGATAGACAGACAGAGAAAGTTTTCGAGGAAAAGAAAGAGATATGAAGAGGCAAGAGAGAAATTCAGTAGTTTACGATTCTTATCTACACAAAAAGAGAACAAGAAATATTTGTTTCCCCACGCTATACTGAGGTTAGTGTAGGAAATGGATAGCTGCCAATCCAAGGAACACTAATCCACATAGCCCAGTTCCAACAGAACATCCATGGATACCTTTTTTTTTATAAGGAAAAACTACTAATTTAGAAATTTTTGGTTCAACAATCAATAATAAAGGTATATATTTTGAAGAACTTGAAGAAACCCAAAAACAAGAAATCGTAGACACTATTCCGGTCAAAAAAGCACATGATCAAAATCTCTCAATCAAGCTTGGTACATATTTGATGTTACTCTTTATCCTTGGAGTCACAGGTTCCAGATTTCCATAAGGGATCTTTAGCCAAATTTGAAATATATGCGGCTATTAACGCCAACAATAACCGTCATTACCAGAAAATAACTTTTAATTGTGTATGTCAGATGAATGCAACTTCAATTCCAATGAGCGTTGTAGGAGCTGAGCTCTCTTACAGAAAAGTAAGTCAATCTCTTGTTCTAAATCTCCTGTCGACTGAGGTGCGTTATGCTTTAGTCATATTTTGCAAGGAAATGCATATTTTTGAAAATGATCAAGAGTATAAACTTTTTTTTTCCAAAAATGCAAACATTTTTCTGTTCTCGAATTGCAGTACTTCTTCAGACAAGTGTCTTGATTTTCTAAGGGCTACTGTAAAAAAATGTAAATGTCAAAACTCTTCTAAGAAAGGAAATGTTATATGAATGATGTATGAAAAATAAATGATGATATTTACCAGAAATCCATTCCAGAAATAATGGTGTCCTAGTCCTAGTCCAGCAAAGACTAGGCCTAGGGTACTCAGCGGGATCAACACCCAATTTTGCCTCAGCAAAGATGTTTCGAACGCCCCAGGAAAGAGTAACAGTAAAAAGTGGATAGTCCGAAGAATCACCTAGACAAAATATATTCATCGATAAGAAAATAACAACAAATATATACGAATGTATATTAACAGATTTACAGATAAAAGTACACTCATGTATTATAAAGGGAAGATCATAGGTTTTTTTTTTTTAATTGGGTTGCTACTCTGGATCTTTTTCCTCAGGCCAAGATTAATTTAACCGTAGTGTTAACAGTTACGTAGTTACGTTTACGTATATAGTTACGAGTTTACGTAGTGTTAAAGTTACGTTACAAACAAATTTCCAACAGCACAACAATCCTCATTTGACAGAAATTACTTCAGCGTTCATCCCATCGCCATAAAACCTTAGAAAATTGTTGAGTACTTTCTTATGTAAGTTTCAGGAATAAATCCCCTCCGACATCCCAAATGGTCGTCTTAAAAACATTTGCACTGAATAGAAATCAACATATTAACAAACACAAGAGCTTTTTGACGCGTCACGTAAGATAATAGAAACTGCAACAATAAAAAGAGTAATACATGCAAAATATGTTTGCGTTTCAGCTAAATGTTCAGGTTTTTTTTTTCATTTAATGAGCTGAAAAAAAAAGTGTGTAATGACAACGAAGGTCTTCTTCAGGGGAGGGGATAGTGGGTTTGAACCACAGTTTATATAATTATCCAGTATGATCTTTCCCTATCTCACCCATTATAAAAACCCGGACCAAGGTGCGAGTGCTCCAGAGAACGTTTTTGCAGATAGAAACATAAGCGGCATCAGATCTTTTCACGGGTAGACAAGTCAGACGCGAAACAATCGGAAACAAGTGGAAACCCGCTATTACGAATAATGCACTTTGTTGGAAACAATCGGAAACAGACTAACCCGCTAATGCAGAAAGAAGTGGGAGGAGCTTTTTGTTCGTACCGAGAATGAAGACCAGAAATGATCTGCGATAAACTTACTGGATAATTCTATAAACTGTGGTTTGAACAGAGAACAAGGTGGGTTTGAAATGTTTGTCTGACTCATAAAAATGTCTGATAAATATATGAAAACATATTTTGGAGGAACAAAATATGTTCCCCCCCCCCCAACGAAAATCCTAGATACAGCTCTGGTGGCAACCTTGATTTTATTGGTCTTTGGGAAAATTTCCTCAATCCACAAACTGAGTCTCTATTGCATCTCCTCGGGGTATAAGATGGAATATTTGAATTGAAGCAGGATGGCTAAAGATGGCCCTGCTGTTTATATTTGGGAGTAACTTCCGAACTCTTTAAGAGATGACCTTTCAAAAGTGAAGAAGGGATTTTTGAATCCATCTTTAGCATGATTAAAACCCAATTAAAACATTGGTAATATAAACTGATCTCCTAGTGCATTTGTTCCATCTATCCTGAAGATTCTTGATGAGACTTTGGAAGAAACCCACAGTATTAATGTGAACTTGTCATTATGAGTGACGTTCAACAGTAATTTACGTGAACGGAGATTATCATGGTCCCAGAATTTTCTTTCAGCAATACTTGCTCGTGGCACATTACCTTCTGAATGAATTCCAACTCGCACAAAAAACACCATTTGCTATTTTGTCCATGAAAGATTTTTCTGATTCCATACCTACGAGGCACCAGGGAATTACCTTGTCTTCTTTAAAATTTGATGATCAGGAGTTGGTTATTCATAAGTCACAAATAATGAGTCATTCATGGAGTATTTTTGAAAATGAATCTTATGTAGATTCTCTTTTCAAGATGTTTATGATTGTTTAAAAGAAATTATTTTGGACATGTGACGCACCCCAATTGAATCGAGGACCGTAGAAAACAACCCGTTTGAATTTTTTGATGACTTCTGGACTCCTAAAAAGAGGGAGGAAAAATAATTTTTGGACGGTTTAAAGTTCCTTTAAGCCATCTTTGCATAATTCTCAACTTCAACGTATCAAAGCTAATAGAATAGTTTACAATACGCTTTGCCTGAGAGTCGAATCATCATTTTACCATAATGAATTCTCTGCAGGCGGTAAACACCTTAAGAAAGATGGCAATTAATCAATTCTGATGTCCATTCAAATGTGATTAACCTTTTTGAAAGAGTTACTCAGGGGTTTGATGTTAAGGTACTGTTCTATTATCTGTAACCCACGCGAGAAGTGAAGTTGGGTTAATGCTAATGAAATAAAACAAAATAGGATGAAAAAATAATAGTTTAGAAACAAATTTCAGCTATATATTTGCACATCAAGAATGGGGGTAAAACATAGCATATATTAAATACTTAACTTAACCTAACCTAGTTACCTTTTTCCCCCCTAAACCCCAAAAAACAAAAGTTTAAATATTGTAACCGCACTGATCAAACACTATTTTCAATCCTGAACACAGGAAATCTCCGTTAAAAAAACCTGTTTGACTAGTTTCTTTAGTATCTTCGCTGTACATTATCGCGCATGGGTTACAGATAATAGAACAGCACCGATGTTAATTACCTTACCTTAAGTGTTGGAAACTCATGTTTAGTAGGTTTTTTAGGAGTTTTAAAGGCTCCTTCGTCATTAAATGAAATACACGTGTTGCCCTTAGTAGACTCAAGAATTGATACATTCGATTCCTAGATATTTTGTTTGATGAAGATCTTCCTTTTAAGTTTCATATTGACGCGAGTAAAATGAAAGTCTCCAGAAGCCTCGGGATCCTTAAAAACGCACATATTTCCATGGCAAATTCTTGGTATCCTATTCTACAGCCTAGTTCAGTCTTATCTCTCATACTATTCTATTTATTTAAGCAAACTTTTCTTCGTCAAGGAAGCTTTCAAAAATTTACGATAATGGAAGGACTCTTACGCATGACACTAGCCGTTCCCTACTTAAACCCTTGCTGGCCTTGAAGTCACTTTATTTTCTGTGTTGCGCTTCTTTAAATTTTTAAAGCATCATGACCAGCTTCCTGAATCCCTGTGTAGTAATATGTCTTTTATTTCTGAGAAATCAACTTACAATTTCCCTAATTCCATTAGCTTCCAGATAACTTATGGTCCATGAATATTGTCTTAGCTTGTAACATTACGTGGAACACATTCCCAGAGTCTGCACGAAGCTGCTCATGCCACTCGTTCGGTATTTTCAAAAAGTATGTTCGAGAATATCTAGTTAATAGTTAAGTTTGCCTCGGTTTCTCTCAAAGTTAATATCTCCGGATGGGAGGGATGTTTAATTGAGATTGTTGGAATCCTATAGTAATCATCTGTCTAACTTGTGATTTTTGGAATTGTTGACGTGGGTGACTGGATTATGGATTTTGTTTTTGTTGTGTTTGCGTTGAATCTCTTGAAGGTGTGACTGCATTACACTGGATTTTTTTTTCCTTTCTGTTTATTTCCTATTTTTCTTTCCTGGCAAAAGAGCTTTGCGGGGGAGACTATGATAAAGTGTTTTCTCTGTTTCAAATTGATTAATGAATAAATAAACTCTGAACTCAACTCACTTCAACTTAAATTAGGTTACAAGTCAATCATTACAGATGACTAGGTAAGCAAGGTTAGAAAAGGTTGAATGAAGGTTAAAATGAATGAAAATTTAGTCGAATAGGAGCTGACTTGCATGCGGTTGAATTAAATGGAGGTTAGCTTATACAGGGCTGAATGTAGGAAAGGTTGAGATGAACGAGGGTTGCGTAACAAAATACAACTTAGATGAATGGGTAAGACATAATAGCATAAACAATTGAAGATAAAAATTACAATGCAGCTGCATCTCTCACTACCATTTCCTTTACTAATAAAAAGAATATAATCTGAATTATTAGAGGTCCTATTAAATGTCCTTCAATAAAAACAGAAGTTGATTATTAATTCTATTAAACTTACGTTTGTGAGGCAAAGGCCATGAATCCAGTCACAAATTTTGGCATCCGGCCCTAAAAATAATAAAACACAAATATATATATATATATATATATATATATATATATATATATATATATATATATATATATATATATATATATATATATATATATATATATATATATATATATATATATATATATATAATATATATATATATATATATATATATATATATATATATATATATATATATATATATATATATATATATATATATATATAAATATATAATCCTAGTAGCAATGCTACTACTACTACTACTTTTATTGCTAAGATGGAATGTTAATAGTTTTGATAAGGTGGAACTTTAAAATATTGTAGTGAGAGATTTTGGATTAAATAAGACAATACTATGTTCATGCGTGTTATCAAAAGCGCGCCACAGCAATAAAAACAAAACCGCTTAAAGTATTAAGCTTAACCTATCAGGCCATGTTGAGGTGATGTTGAACTAATAAATAGACATATAAGAGTACTACAACTCCTACTACTAGTACTAGTATTACTAAGGCTAATGTTATTGAAATTAAACTTTCAGTGATTGTTGGGGGAGATGTTGGAACAAATCGAAATGTGCAGGATCAATTAACATCGAACCACTTGCTACTATAGAGTCGTTGTCTTAAACTAAAAGCACAAGTGGCCCAAGAACAGAGCCTCGGGGAATACCAAACTCAACTTTAGACCAAGGACAGAAAAGAGAAATTACAGATATAATTCTACCTTGTAAATAAGTTTCAAACAAAGAATTGACCCTTCCCTCTTATTCGGTTATGTGATAGCTTACAAACCAAAATTCCATGGGTTAAGGAACAAAAGTCTTTACAAAAACCTGGAAAACAGCACCTGAATTCAAAACAGAGTCAAGCCTAGCATAGAGACAATTCAAATGACACGTCCATGTTCCGTTGAAAGCATGGCCTAACTTTTGAAAATTACAATTTTCAAAAGATAGATTTATAAGCGTTCTCAATGTATAAATAACTGAAGGAAGAATGAACTTGACTATCTTAGCAGGAATACAATCAGGGCCAGATGACGGAGAGCTTTTCAAAGTATTGACAATCCTGCTGATTCAACATTATTGAATAAAGACAAGGCGGACCATGATGAGATTTTTAATCCAAGTGCAAAGGTGAATACTGGACTGAAGAAGCAGTATGTATTTTTTTTTCAGTAAAAAAAAATTCATCGTCTACAATATTTCATTAGTAATCAGCTGTCTGAAATCTGAAGCAGATCAGTTCATTCAGACCAAACCTAAGAGAAGGCGAATCAGAAGCTGGGGTATTCCTATTCATCATTGTTTCAAAACTAGAAAGTACAGAAAATGGTTTGAAATGACACACCAGACTACAGAATTCTGAACCAGATCAGGAGACGAAAAATTGTATTGGGAAAATATTGTGAAGACTATTATTACTACTGTAAATAGCAAACTTTATTCTACTACTTCTACTACTGCTAGACTCCAACTACCAGTGAAAGAGACAGTCAATACTTGTGACTGCGATTTCTATTACACACGGACTAGAAATCTCGAAAGAAAACATCTTGAAAAATGTATTGAAGAAAAAACGTGTTAAGGGGGTGCTACGATCAATTTTTTTACATGCAGGGGTTTTTCACTTGACTAGCGGATTGGAGAATACCCTTGAGAGTTTTTCCGACCGGACTTGTAGGTTTTTACACATCTAAATTTGCAAAAGCAAACAATACTGTATGTATTCGTAAACTAAGATGTAACAACCGTATATAACAACCGTATATGTGTAAAATGTACACAATAATACCTATGTATTATTTTGTATTATTAAGGGCATCGTAATTGCTAAAATGATATTAGTGCAAAATCCCAGAAATTAAACAAATTACGATATAAAGACTGTTTTCATAAAATCAGTGATTGACCCACGTATATAAGCAAGGGTTTTTTCTGTGCATTTTCCTTATATGTTTGTTTTCTGTAATTCATCTTTGTTTGTTTATTTTTTTTTTCCTTTGATAAAGACTTCTGGATATGAAACAGAAATATTTGAGCTTTTATATCATTAAAAAAACTAAAACATTTCTGATTTTTGACTGTCTTATTTGAAATATTATCCACGTTTGCTTTATTTTTAATTTAATCTTTAATTTACCTTAAAAAACTTGCTTAGTGGAAAAAGTCATTTAAATTAATTTCTTTTTGGTTTTTATTAACATAGTCTTTTTCATGGGAAAAAAAATTTTTTTTATCTCTTTTCGTTGTTTTTCTGCAAGATGAAACACCGAAAAGATATAAAAAAATTTCTTTCCATGAAAAAGACTATGGTAATAAAAACCCAAGAGAAATTAATTGAACTTACTTTTTCCACAATGTAAGTTTTTTAAGGCAAATTAAAGAGCTCCATTAAGCCAAAAATAAGCAGAAATACATTTAAAAATATTCCAAGCGTAAAACTACCTCAAATCACCATCAATAAATAAATGAAACCCAAAATGAACAGAAGTTACAATAATTAACCGAATCAAACTCAATACCAGCAAAAATTAGCATGAGTAGGGCTGATAACCCCATGCCCTTTCAAGACTAAAACATAATTTGCGCTTTACTGAAAACAAAACTACATTTAAAATGCTTAATTTTTTTTACTTTAGTAAATAAATAGTTATTAAAACTTTAAGAAAAAAAAAAATCAGAATATATATATTAAACTGACAATCCATGGTCATTGGTTTTTTTTCAGTGAAAAACAAATTATTTTCTGATCTTGAGAAAGCACGGGAGTTGTCAGCCCTAATCATATTAATATCTGCTGGTTTTGAGTTTGATTCGGTTAATTATTGTAAGTTCTGTTCATTTTAGGTTTCATTTATTTATTGATGATGACTTGTGGTAATTTTACATTTGGAAAAAGAAATATACCTATTTAAATATAGGAAAACATAGGAAAAAATAACCATGCAGCCCAAAGGTAAGGGTACCAAATTATTAGCCGCATATTTTTGGGATACATAGTATACATAAAACCACCAAAAACAAGTAGAATGTGCATAAACTGGCCCCCCTGCTCTCTTTTCGCCAAACCTTTTGTTCAAAGTAGTCAAAAGATCAGATAAGCCTAACCACTACCCTTACTAAAAAAAAAGTCTTATTAACAATATTTTATTCCAAAGCTAAAGGCCTCTTCTGCAATAGACCCCCCCCCCCCAAAAAAAAAAAAATAAAAATACTGACGATATCCTATTGAAAAACTATGGGAAATCACCCGTGGCCCTCTATGGCCCGATCCTCCTTCTCCCGCAAAAAAGAATCTTATTAACAATATTTTATTCCAAAACTTATGGGAGCTGAACTTTGCATGTCCATAGCCCAGCCCCCTTCCCCCAGAAAAATATTAGCGATATTTTATCCAGAAACATATGGAAGCTAACCCCTCGCCCTCCCTCTATGGCCCGACATCCCCTCAAATAAAATAATTATCAACAATATTTTATTCTCTAGATATGGGAACTGACCTCAGGTCCTCCCTTCCTGCCCCCCCCCCAAGAAAAAGAATACACAACTTATTAATGATATTTTATTTCTATATCGTGGAAGCTAACCGTTGGCCCTCCCTTCATATCCCCCCCTCCACCCCCCCCCCCCAAAAAAAAAAAAATTAAAAATTAACAATATTTTATTCCAAAATTCCTGGCAATTTAGTTTAATTTTATTAGGTCTTTCAAAGATTGTTCAAGACTCCTATAGCATTCACTACAATAAGTTTGGCTACTGCCGGCCTCCCTCATGGTAAAAGCATATAGTCTACTACATATTTGGTGCTTTACTAAAGCGAATTACATTACAAATGTTTACTTTTGCACTTGTTAAAGCATTAAAAATAATATAAAAATTGCAATGAAACAAAATCTTGAGCTGATGAGCTTTCAGCAATTAATATCATTATATATAAAATATTCATTTCAATTTTACTAGTTCTTGCCAAGACTGTTTAAAACACTAGCTTTATTTTGAAATTTATTTGGGAATACAAAATCATTTTGCAATAGGGAATTTTGGAAAATTGGAAACTTTGGCAATCAAAACAAACGGAAATAAACAAAAAAAAACTTTCCAAAAAGGAAACTAAAGACCATATTAAACTTGAGATCAGAAGAAATAAAAACCTATACTAACGCAAACTCAAAACGACCAGAAATTATAATAAAGAATGAATGAAACCCAAAACGAACAAAAATTAAATAAATAATCACTCTAAAAAAACAGATACTAATAAAGACACATATACTAAACAGACACTCTTAAGAGTGTCTGTTTGGCCTTTACGAGTATCTGAAACAACCCCACTCCGATACAAGCATCGCCACTCTGAATGTGGTTGAAATTTGATTTACTGCGGCATTGCTAGAGTAAAAATCACGAACATTTTTAAAGATCTTATAAGGAGAGAAACACTTACCAGAGGGGATGAACCCAGGGCTGTTACATTGTATGGGGCTGTTGTAGGAGATGGCACCATTAACTGCTATCGATATAACAAAAAATAGAAACCGTCAATATAACTTCAACCTTTTTGGAATAGTGTACCCAAGCTGCAAATATAAACATACTGAAACATGAAAATCGAAAAGAAATTTTATCTTTTTGAAAAGAAATCAAAAAGAGATTTCAAATTTTATTGCTTAGAAATTTCACTGGGACAATATTAAGACAAAATAATTGAAAATCAAGTATTTTGCAGTAGGCATCAAGACATGGTTAATTGTAAAGAGAAAAAACCAAGACAGATAGTCCAAGTAATTGAGAGGCAACTGTTTAAATGGCTGGGGCACGGGTAAATGGTGGGAGTCAGTATGACTCTCTTATTGGACAAATACTTGTTTGTTACTTGCTGGAAAGGCCCGCCAGCCGGCCTGCCTAGAGTCTCAGGCAGGTTGACCAAATTTAGAATTGACATAGGGCCGTTAGATTGCCTGGAATGTCAGGCAAACAAGGCACACCCACCTATGGTCTTAAGAAGGTTGGCCAAAAATTTATAATTGACATAGGACCATTAATTTGCTTGAAATATGAGAAAAAACAAACGTTTAAAGCCATTTTCCAAATAGTACCTATTCATTGCCTAAGCTCAGCCCCGTATTCTGAGAAAATTTCAATTTTTCACAAATTTTTCAAATTTTTGGGTCACTTGCCCGAGACTCTGTGCGAGTGGGTGCCCCCTAATATTGTCCCAATATCGGACAAAAGCAGCTTTTTCCATCGTGACGGCGTACTTTAAAAGAAATCAGTAATATTGCCAATGCTAAATGGAAATTTAGTAAAGAATTAAAATTAAATATTCCTCCCTCTAAAAGAAAAAAAAACAAGCAAAACTATCTTTTTATATTTATATTAGCTAAAACACGTGCCAAACAAATCAAATTAGAATCAAATTCCAACATCCTTAAACACCGTGCTTTTTTACTGTAACAGGCTTCTAAACCACTAAATCCTAAAGATACAGGGAAACATTATCAATGGCTTTATTTGACTTAGGTTTATAATTGTTTCAATTATAAACCTAATTGTTATTAGGTAAGAAATTGACAAGAACAACGGAGTTTTATATCGATTTTTGCGGCAAAACTATTGTAACAATATACTGCGATTTTTGTGAAATATTTACGACACACATTTAATAACTCTCTCTAAAAGAGTAAGAAAAATCCGGATGAAAGACAGAATAAATTGCAATAAAAAAAAAAACAAAAAAAAACACTAAATTAGAATAAGCTCTCACGAAGATAAGGCGAAAAAGTAACTACATAAAATATCAAAGATTGAATTGCTATTTCAACTTAGGAAGTAATTTTTTGTATAAATGGGAATAATCATGGTTAAGTTTAACAGACATACATTACAATAAATGAGCGTAAGACCCCCCCCCCCCCTCTTCTCCCTAAGGAGATATACTAACATAGCATAGGTTAGATTGTTATTTGCGCTTTACTTTTAAAAGAGGGCGAGAGGGAGATATAGAAAGAAAGAAGGGAAGGAAAGAAAGATAGAAAATGCGAAGAAAAAGTGAAAGAGTAAAAAAGACAAGGAGTGATATAAAGAGAGAAAATGATAGACAATAAGAAAAATGGGTAAAAAGAGAGAGATACAATTTGAACTTTGTTAGTATTAACTAATGTATAAGTATAAAACTTTGGTACGGCTCATTTAGAAGAACTTAAGCTGACACTTTTTTTCTATCCTTGATTCCCTCTGGAGGTCGGGGGCGCATTCAATAAAACTTTCGAGTTTTTTTTCCCTTGGGTAATTGGAATCAAAATGCATCTTCATGATTTCCTCTTTCCTTATTTTCTTTAAATGTTTAGTTCCCTCTCTCGGCGATAAGAACAAGTATTTCGCGTGTTGCCCATCCTTCAATTCAATCTATAAAAACACAAGAAATCAAACTCAAAACGACAAGAATTTTACTATTAGTAACTCAAATCTGAAATTACTTCATTGAGGTCACTGAGTGATTCAAGTTTATTGGGCTGTTTTATGCTAAACGACGATTGGACTCCCTTGTCACTTAAATTGACACTTCAAAATAGCATTTTCTAATCTTCTACTTATTTGTTACAATAAATAACTGAGGCAAACTCAGAACGAGCAAAAATCAATATGAGTAGGGGTAATAACTCCCATGCCTTCTCAGGACTGGAATATAATTTGCACTTAAAAAAAAAAAAAAATACCGTAGATTGTCAGCTTAATTTACATGTGCTGATATTTATACCTTGAAGGTTTAATAATTTTATTTATTGAAGAAAAAAAAAGTGAAAACATTTAAATTGTATTTTGGTTTCAGTAAAGTGCAAATTATCCTCGTATAAATTTTAGAGAGGCCTCATTTGATTTGAAATTAAAAGTTCTTGTTTTTACTTTTTCCGAATAAAAAGAACGGTGGACAACAAGCCCTCCCCCCCCCCCTCCCTCGCACCCTTTTTAGATAATTGCATCAGATGAAAATTTTGAGATAGCAATTTTGTTAAAAATAGTTTAAAGGTAAGATAACGAAACTCCGATGTCAACACAATCCCCCAGTACCCGGGGGCAGGCGTTGCAAGTTGTGCTCTGGGGGCAAATATGGTTCTCATAGAAGGGATGCGCGTATAAACTTTAAAAAGGCCTCATTTGATTGGAAATTAAAAGTTCTTGTTTTTACTTTTACCGAATAAAAAAGAACGGTGGACAACAAGCCCCCCCCCTCCCTCACACCCTTTTTAGCCAATTGCATCAGATGAAAATTTTGAGATAGCAATTTTGTTAAAAATAGTTTAAAGGTAAGATAACAAAACTCGGATGTCAACACAACCCCCCAGTACCCCGAGGCAGGCGTTGTAAGTTGTGCCGTGGGGGAAAATATGGTTCTCATAGAAGGGATGCACATATAAACTTTAAAAAGGCCTCATTTGATTGGAAATTAAAAGTTCTGCTACACTTTTTCAGAATCAGAAGAGATCGGAGGGCAACAAGCTCCTCCCCCCCCCCACGCCACTGACCCCCAAACCCATTCGAGTAATGGTTAAATTGAATATGCAAATCAAGCTTAGAACGAAAAAAAAAAATATATTTTGCTAGTGAAGCATAAATAAAACCCAAAACAAACAGAAATTAAATAAACAATCAATGCAAACAAACATACAATATATACTACTGTAAATGAATAAATCAATCTTAAAACAAGTGAAACTTAAAATGAATATGCAAATTAAGCTTGAAACCAACAAAAATTACTATAAATAAGCGTTTAGGTAACGCCTTCTTCTCTCACTGTAAAAGTCCAAAACCTAATGCGTCATTGGTATCGACACAACCCCCTAGGGCCCTCGGGCAGGCGTTGTAAGTTATACCCTTGGTGCATGTATAGTTTTATGAAATGGATGCTCGTGTAAACTTCAGAGAGGGCTCATTTGATTTGAGCTCAGTTTTAGAGTCAAAAGTGATCGGAGGGCAGTTAGCCTTCTCCCCTACGGTGTTTTACCCCAAATACATCAGAAAAAAAAAATTTGAAATAGCCATTTTGTCAAAAATTGTTCTAAGGTCAGATAACAAAAACTTGTTGTCGACACAACCCCACGGGGCTTGGGGGCAGGCGTCTTAAGTTATGCCTTGGGGGCCAATATGCTTCTTATAGAAGGATGCGTGCATAAACTTTAGAGAGGGCTCATTTAATTGGAAATTCAAAGTTCTAGTTAACTTTTTTAGATTCAAAAGAGATTGGAGAGCACCTATCCCCTCCCAATCAACGCCTTTTTCCTAAAACCCAAGCGAATAATGTTTAATGAAACCCAAAACGAGCGGAAATTAAATAAACAATCGGTGCAAACAAACATGCGATAAATACTAACATAAATCAATAAATAAATCTTAAAACGAGCGAAACTTAATTACAATATGCAAATTCACCTTGGAATGAACAGGAATCACTACAAACAAGAGTTTGGGTATCGCCTCCTCTCACTGTAAATGTCTAAAACCTACTGCGTCATTGGCACTTTACTGAAACGAATTATATTTGAAGTATTTTCTTTTGCACTTAATATTGAAATTAAACATTAAAATCACAGTAAATTTTTGAACTGATAAGCTTTCAGCAATTTAAAGATTAATTTAAAAAACTTTTTCCATAAAATAAGTTTTTTAAAGAAAAGTAAAGAACTCCATTAAACAAAAAATGAGCAAAAATAAGATCAAATAACCTACCAAGCGTGAAACTACCACAAGTCAGCATCAATAAGTAAATGAAACCCAAAAAGAACAGAAATTATAATAAATAACCGAGTCAAACTCAAAACAAGCAAACATTAACGTAAGATGGGCGCAAAACTCCTATGTCTTCCCAAGGCCAGAACAAAATTTGCACTTACTGAAAAACAACAAATGAATATGCATTGTCAGTTTAGTATACATATACTGATATTTATTATTCGAAATGTTAAAATTATTTGATTTATTAAAGTTATAAAAGTAAAAACATTTATATTCCCCTCCAATCACTTTCGACTATTAAAAAGGGCACTATCCACTCCAATTTGCAATCGAATGAGCCCTTTTCGAAGTTTCTACGACAACTCCTTCGATACGAAGTGCCCGACTGAAGAAAAAAAACACATTGTGCCTACATCATTCTTTACTTAGCCAGCGCTAGCGCGCTGCCTATGATTGTTCAAGGCGAATGTAGTTTCACTACAAACAAGAATTTTGATACTGCCCTCTTCCTTAATGCAAGAACTTAAATTCTATTGCGTCATTGGTGCATCACTGAAAACAAATTATATTACAAACCTTTTCTTCTCCAGTTTTCACAGCATTGAAAATGAAAATAAAAATTACAGTGAAATAAAAACATTTAACATCATTATGCATCAAATATTCTTTTTGATTTGGTTAATAATTTCCAAGACTCTTCAAGACACATATAGATTTCAGTAAAGTGTCTATGACGCAGTAGGTTTTAGACTTTGACAGTGAGAGCAGGGGTCGATACCCAAACTCAGTTTGTAGTGATTTTTGCTCATTTGAAGTTTAATTTACATATTCAATTTAAGTTTCACTCGTTTGAAGATTCATTTATTCATTTATATTAGTATTTATTGCATATTCGTTTGCATTAATTGTTTATTTAATTTCTGTTCGTTTTGGGTTTCATTTAAGCTTCAACAGCAAAATATATTTTTTCGTTTTAACCTTCATTTGCACATTCTATTTAAGCATTACTCACTTTTAAATTTATTTATATTATTACTTGTTGTATGTTTTTCTGCTATGACTGTTTATTTAATTTCTGTCCATTTTAGATTTCATTTATTCTTTGATAGTAATTTCTGGTTGTTTCGAGCTTCAATTTTAAGTTATTTGTATCTGCTGATCTTGAGTTTAAAATGGCCTTTAAATTTCTTTGAAAAATATCCTTTTGGGAAAGCTTTTTTAAATTAATAAATTAAAGTGATTAGTGCTATATACCAGAGTAACATAGCTGTGTTTAAGGTAGGAAATGAGGTGAGTAGATGGTTTCATTTTAAATAAGGAGTTAAGCAGGGTTGTGTTTTATCGCCCTTTATATGGATCATTTTGATAGAATTTGACTTAAGAAGCACAGGAGAGGCAATGGGAGACCACAGAATCAAATGGGGAGGAAACACTCTCCTCCCTTGGACTTAGATTATGCTGATGATTTAAGCATCCTAGACGAAATTGTAAGCCAAACGAATGAGCTTTTAGAGGTTTTGCGAGTTTAGGGGGCTAGAATAGTTTTAAAAATCAAATAAAGAAGACTAAGTCACCGAGGCTAGGAATAAGTGAAGATGAAAAGGTTATGTTGGGAAACAAAATGGTTGATCAGGTGGATAGCTTCACTTACCTTGGTATTATTATTAGTAAAGACGGTGGGAGTAGTAAAGATGTTAAAAGTAGAATAGCCAAGGTTCAAGGTGTTTTTTCACAGTTAAAAAGGTTTGGAAGAATAGGAAGATAAGCGTGCAAACCAAGATTAGAATATTGGAAGCTAGAGTGATGACAGTTGTCAAGTATAGTTCTGAAGCATGGGCACTCTGGAAAGCAGATGGCAATTTTCTAGATGTTTTCCAGAGAAATTACCTACGGATTGGTCTGGGTACCCGGTTGACTGACCGGATTTCAAACAGTAGGCTGCATGAAAAGTGTGGTTAAGTCCCGCTTTCTAAGGCTATAATGAGAGAATGGTTGAGATGGCCAGGGCACGTTCTGCGGATGAAGGATGACAGATTACCAAATATTGTCCTTTTTGGCGAACCGTATTATGGCTAAATGGAAAACAGATCGTCCGCGGTTGGATTGGGAGGATGTCATAAGGATTTGAAGGAAATGGGAACTTCCTGGGAGGGTGTAAAGAGAGAGGCTTTGAATAGATTGGGATGGAGGAGGAGTATGCGTAGCTGTGCTGGCCTCAGGCGGCTTGATGCTCTGGTGAGTTGTTAGTAGTAGTAGAAGTAGTAATAGTAGTAGCCCCGTAAGTTTCAGCTTAATACCCCACGTTGTTCTCGAAAAATTGCTGAGATGTCTTATTGGCAACCATACAAACAATGTCTTTTCATCTAGTTTTAGGAGCAAAATTTAATTTTAAAGCATAATAGATCAACTGCATAATAGTGGGGGGTCAACATATCCAATATCCCTAGAGGTATAGTTACTGAGCCGTTTTACAATGCTGAACAAAATGACAGTCTCAAAACTTTTGCTTGATGTTATTGGAAAATGAATGGACTTGGGAGAATGGCTACTTGCCCTTCAGTCTCTTTTTACTCTTAAAAAGGCATTTAGACTTCTAATTCTGATTCGAATCAGCTTCTTTAAAAGTATCAGTGATATTTCTTGCTATTATGGAGTAGAGTAGTAGAGTAGAATATTTTTCTTTACAACACATACATAAATAAATGTCACAAAGCAGCGCACATGCCTGGTGGCATACTTTATCGCTGAAAATATTGCCAACGAAAATAAACACCCATCTTCTAACTAAATTTTACAATGACGAAAATAAAAACCATAATAAACAAAATGCTTAGCTTGTCGTAAGATATTTCTTCACTAGTCTTAGGAAATGTCGCTTGTTGCTGCATTCTTGAACTAATGCTGGAATTGAGTTCCAGATTTTTGGCCCAATATAACAGATGCTGAATCCCGCTCTCGATGTCGGGTGAATATTGCACGAAAAGTCTGAACGATACGCAGTAGGATAATTATGAAATTGGGAATTAGTTGGATACCTGAGAAATTTACAGGTAAATTACTATATTGATAATCGTGACATATACTAGAGATAGAAATTAAAAGAAGTTGATCCAAAGAATAAATTCCTGAAGTCCCATATAGGTGTCTAACTGAAGATCTGCAACCAACATTAAACAGAATCCTCATTGCTTTATTCTGAAATATTTGGAGAGATTTGAGAACAGAGGAAAAGGTAAATACACAAACCGAAAAGCAATAGAGAAAAAATGAGTCGACGAAAGAATAATAAATAGATTTTAGAATAGTTTTAGGAAAGAAATGACGGAGTTAGCATGCCAATATTTTGGCAAGTTTTTAACGATAGTGTTTTTACATATTCATGAAACGACAAATTTTCATCTAAAGTAATCCCAAGATATTTAGACTGATATACCCGAGTGGCGCTACCTCTTATATTGCTTATATACTATTTTGAAAACCTGCATGAATATAGATTTTTTGTTTAACTGAAACTCTCCATACGTATTCCCCCCTAAAAGTATCACCTTATTACCCCTAGTGTCATTAATTACAATAACTGTAGTGGTAGTATTAATAGCATACATATGATGTTTAGTTAAGCAGTGCTATTGTGCTGTTTATTAAATCATATCAGCTTGGTTCTGGTCAAGAAAGAAAATCCCTCAATGATAATTTATTGTTTCTCCTGTTATTGCGCGCCCCTAGGCCTAGAGGGTCTATTGGTAAAATCTGGCCTGCCTGCTAGGAAAACCTTTCAAACTTGATGGAAACAGTGAGGCCTATCGACAGTTAGCAACTATACTCAGAGCATATTACAGTGGTCATTAGAAATTTTCCCCAAGTCCCTTTTACTTTGACTACATTTCTGATACAATATTTATTGAACATGAAATAAAAAATCCCTTGTCCTGGTAGGGATAAATGCATACTAAAATCTTACCTCAATTTGAGATCTACGAGAAGCGAAAACGTTTAAGAACGGTATCGTGGAAGAGAAATCGTGTAATTCTGTAATCGTGGAATTCTGTCCTGTCAGCAAACTTTTACAGAGAGATTGTACAAAATCACTTATTCTTCAACTTTACAAATCAGCAAATATAGGTCATCGCATAACGCGGCTGTCAGTTTTTTGTAATTGCTAGATGTTGTTCTATAGGAGCGTATCCCCATTTCCCACACATCGTCCATCGAAATACTTTCAGCTTTAGTTTTTGCACTGCAGACGCTTTTTAGTGCTGCCATCTGAAATTTCAAAATATTTGTAAAACCTAATGAACTTGATGACAAGACATGGCCCTTCAATATGAACAGAAACCGTTCAATATGGCTGTTTGACTTCAAAATGCTGTTTTTTTAGGGTTAAACATGAAACTCATACCTAATCATAAAAATCACTAACTTCTCACTTACGAAAAAATATGAACTGATATCAGTACAACAGTGTTCTATTTTAATTGTTTATTAGATTAAAAATAAAGCGAGCATTAATTTAATTTTAAAGATTTCACTGCTTAATTAACTCGTTAAATAACTCTTGCGCTTAATTAGTATTTTTTGCTTAAAGTATTATTTCGAAAAATAGGTATGCCAAGGATTAAAATGGCGT
Source organism: Artemia sinica (assembly GCA_027921565.1). Taxonomy (NCBI): domain Eukaryota; kingdom Metazoa; phylum Arthropoda; class Branchiopoda; order Anostraca; family Artemiidae; genus Artemia; species Artemia sinica. The sequence continues at coordinate 21,403,506 of CM051263.1, read as the reverse complement.
CACAAACAATAGATCATACGGATGAAGCCTGGCTAAGAAGAAAACTAATAAAAATATTAAAAAATCATACAAAACGAATTAAATTATAAAATAAACATTCTGATTACCCACAATATTCGAAAGAAAAACTACCCAACTACTATTCTGATTGTTCCATTTGTGGTTGGAAAACTGTGACCAGGCTCAAAATCCTACCTTAGCATTTTTCTTTTTAAATATTTCACCAAGTGAAGAACATGAATTTCCTGTCTATCACTTGTTTTTTTTTTCTTTTCCAGTATGCTCTTCTTCTATTTTATTTTTGTAATGAGCCACTTTTTATGTGAACCACAGGGCTTTTTCCTGTGTATAATTTCAGCAAAGAGCCGATCTTTTACATATTTTATAGTAAAGAATGAACAAAAACAAACTTTAAATTATGATTGCAGGTGTAGCTGCAACCTAGAAAAATGCAAAACGCAGCCCATATAAACCAAAAGCTAGAAAACGCGTTTCGAAAAAAAATTGCCTAATGAAGAAAATTACATAAGAAATCCGTATAGTTCATTAAAAATGGGGATTAATCAAGTTTCATTGGTATCTTGGTTGTATAAACTCATTACTAGAAAGGATTTTATGATATAAAACAGGAAAGAGCATATGGCCTTTTCGTATTTGGAATAGTAAGAGATGTAATTCAGATCTAATCAGGCAGCTAAGTCCAAAATGTTCCGTGGTTTGTTCTTTACTAGGTTTTAGCTGTCTCTATAGTCATGATACCGATTAAACTTTTTAATCCCCATTTATAATTAGCTATATCGATTTCTCATACAATATCCTACTATGGGCTATAGTTCATTCTTTAATTTAATTTTTGAAGGATAATTACAAACAGGGAGAAGTTAACGGCTTTTTCTTAATTGGAATAATCAGAGACGAACCACAGAGAATCAGGAAGCTAAGTAAGTTAAATATGGCACCACACAACAGAAAAACAACTTTTGAAAAGATGCTTGTATTACGGACTGTACCCATAATATTATGGTTATAACATATTATGGGCTTCATTTATCAATAATAAAAAAAACTTACAAAAATCAGATATTTTGTGTTAAAATTCTAAGAAAATTATTGCATTTTATATAACTATATCTACGTGTTTTTTATAATGTTAAGAATAATCCATTTTATATAAATATATCTATGTGCCTTCTATAATGTTAAAATTGAGATCATTTTCGTGGTAACTATATCTAAGTGCCTTTCCTAATACTATTGAAAACGAAATCCCACTTTGATCTTTGTATGCAAGATGATGTTACTAACATTTGTTACTCCAGCGTTTACAATATGGTAGCCTACCCTAGAAAAGTTTACCGATAATAATACTGCCAGTAAATCAAAGGCTATTATTATTAATTAAGATTTCAGTTACTGTGAGCTAGCGTTCGTTCCTTATTAAAAAACCTTTAAAGGATGATTTTATTATATCAACGTTTAGTTACTATTGGATTCCATAGTTACCTAGGTATGTTCTCTGTTAGGTTTCACAAATCTTTATAACCATGATACTGATGTCTACATTTACATTGTATTAACAGCTATACAGATCGCTTACATAATTTTAGGTAGTATATGTCTTGGTTTCTTATTTACTAGGTTTGAGGTTTTTCAACAACCATGATACCCAGGAAACTTACATAAGCACCATTTATAAAGAACTATCCCAAACCTTTATGTAGCTGCAAATACAATCATATTTTGACCTTCGCATGTAAGACTATGTTAATAACATTTGTTACTCGAGGGTTATACGAAAAAACAGTTTTTCATAAAGATTGATTTTATTTTTAAAACTATTTTTTGTTAACTACAAAAGGATGCTGCAATAACCTTAAAATGAGCCATTAAACAGCTCTCTATGATGTTCCAGTGCCCTGCAAGCAAGGCTGCCACAGATTCAAATAGTGAAAAATAGGGACATTGGGATCTCTTTCATAGGCAGCGCTATCGCGCTGCCTAAGTAAAAAACAATGTTGGCACCATGTATTATTTTCTTTTTTTTTTGTTTCCATACCAGGGCACTTCGTATCAAAGGAGTTGTTGTAGAAACTTCGAAAAGGGTTCATTCGATTGGAAATTGCAGTGGCTAGTGCCCTTTTTAATAGTCGAAAGTGAGTGTAGGGCAACAAGCCCCCCCCCACCCATGCCCATCATTCCCCCAAACACATCCAATCAAAATTTACAGATAGCCATTTTGTTTAGCGTACTTGATTTCCAGATAGAAAATATGTTTTTGAGGAGGACGCTCCCCCACAACCCTCAGGGCAAGGGTTTTAAGTTATGCCATAAGGGAATATAAGAACAATGTTGACACAATGTATTATTTATTATTTTTTTCCTTTAGACCAGGGCACTTCGTATTGAAGAAGTTGTCGTAGAAACTTGTTCATTCAATTGGAAATTGGAGTGGCTTGTGCCCATTTTAAAAGTGGAAAGTGATTGGAAGGCAACTAACACCCCTTCCACGCCCACCATTTCCCGAAACACATCCAATCAAAATTTTGAAATAGCCATTTTGTTTAGCGTAGTTTTTTCCAGATAGAAATTATGTTTTTGAGGAGGAAACTCCTCCACAGCCTTCAGGGCAAGGGTTGTAAGTTATGCCATGGGGGCATATAATGTTTTTATAGAAGGTGTTGTCGTAGAAACTTCAAAAAGGCTCATTCGATTGGAAATTCGAAGGGCTAGTGCCCTTTTTAATAGTCGAAAGTGACTGGAGGGCAACTAACCCACCTTTTCCCCAAACACATCCAATCAAAATTTTGAGATAGCCATTTTATTCCACGTACTTTTAAGTTCTGAAAAGTAGGTCTTCAAGAATGACACCCCCCCCCCCCCACAGCCCTCAGGGCAAGGGTTGTAAGTTATGCCATGGGGGCATATAAGGTTTTTATAGAACACGTTGTTGTAGAAACTTCAAAAGGGGTTCATTTGATTGGAAATTGAAATGGCTAGTGCCCTTTTTAATAGTCGAAAGTAATTGGAAGGCAACTAACACCCCTTCCACGCCCATCATTTTTCCAAACACATTAAATCAAAATTTTGATATAGCCATTTTGTTCGACGCAGTTCAAAGTTCCGGAAATTATACATTTGAGCAGGACACTCCCCCCACAGTCTTCAGGGTAAGGGTTATAATTTATGCCCTAGGGCATACAAGTTTTTATTGAAATCTTTGTCATAGAAACTTGAAAAAGAGCTCCTTTGATTGGAAATTCAAAGGGCTAGTGTCCTTTTTAACAGTCAAAAGTGATTTGAGGGCAAATAACCCCCCTCTCACACCCAGCTTTTCCCAAAACACATCCAATCAAAATTTTTAGACAGCCATTTTATTCAATGTAGTTGAAAGTTTTGGAAATTAGGTCTTTAAGGATAACAACCCCTCCCCACACAACCCTCAGGGCAAGGGCTGTAAGTTATGCCCTAGGGGCATGTAACGTTCTTATAGAAAGTGATGTTCTAAAAACATCAAAAAGGGCTCATTTGATTGGAAAGTGAAAGGACTAGTACCCTTTTAATAGTCAAAAGTGGTTAAAGGGAAACTAACCCCCCTCTCACGCCCACCATTTCCCCAAACACATCCAATAAAAATTTTGAGATATCCATTTTGTTCAACATAGTCGAAAGTTCTGGAAATTAGGTCTTTTAGGATGATAACCCCCTCAGAGCCTTCAGTGCAAGGGTTGTAAGTCATGCCCTGGGGGCATATAAGGTTTATATAGAAAGTTGTTGTAGAAATTTTAAAAAGGGCTCATTTGTTTGGAAATTTAAATTGCCCTTTTTAATAGACGAAAGCGAGTGGAGAGTAATTGACCCCCCCTCCCATGCCCACCATTTCCCCAAACACATTCAATCAAAGTTTAGGGATAGCCATTTTGTTCAACGTAGTTGAAAGTTCTGGAAATTATGTATTTAAGGATGACAAACCCCCCAGAGCCCCCAGGGCAAAGGTTGTAAGTTATGCCCTGGAGACATACAAGGTTTTTAAAGTTAGAGTTGTTGTAAAACTTCAAAAGAGGCTCATTCAATTGGGAATTGAGAGGGCTAGTGCCCTCTTTAATAGTCGAAAGTGATTGGAGGGTAACTAATCACCCTCTCATGCACACCATTCCCCTAAACACATCCAATGAAAATTTTCAGATAGCCATTGTGTTCAACGTAGTAGAAACTTCTGGAAATTAGGTCTTTGAGAGTGACACCCCCCAGCCCTCAGGGCAAGGGTTGTAAGCTATGCCCTGGGGACATATAAGGTTTTCACTGAAAGCCTTGTCGTAAGAAACTTCAAAAGGGCTTATTTGGTTGGAAATTGAAAGGGCTAGTGCCTTTTTTAATAGTTGAAAGTGATGGAAGAGCGACTAACGCCCCTCATACGCCCACCATTTTCCCAAACACACCCCCACAAAATATTGAGATAGCCATTTTGTTTAATGTAGTTCAAAGTTCTCGAAATTATGTCTTAGAGGATGACAACAACCCTCACAGCCCTTAGGGTAAGGGTTGTAATTTATGCCCTGGGGGCATATAAGGTGTTTATAGAAAGCATTGTCATAGTTACTCAAAAAGGACTCATTCAATTGGAAATCGAAAGGCCTAGTGCCCTTTTTTAGTAGTCGAAAGTGATTGGAAGGCTTGAAATTTTTATAGTAAAGATCAATGTGGGTCTAATGTATGATTTTTGTTGTTGTTGTTTAGACCAGGGTACTTCATAACGAAGGAGTGGTTGTAGGAACTTCAAAAAGGGCTCACTTGATTGAAAATAGAAAGGGCTGATGCCCTTTTTAATAGTCGAAAGTGATTGGAGGGCAACTAATCCCCCTCTCGCGCCCACCCTCCCATTTGCCTTTATGTTAAAAAACTAAATGTTGCCTTAAGATTAAATCAAAATGCACTGTGTTAATGCTAATTCCCAATAAGGCATCTCAGCAGTATCCCAAGAACGACTGAGGGTATTATGTTCAAACTTTCGGGGCTACTTCTGCTCTTAAAATTTAACCAAGTCAAAATAGCGTAAGTGTATCCAAGCTATTAAAGAAAGTAAACAGATTTTTTGTAAATGGTATCAAGTTTTCCATTTCAGGTCAACTAGAGGAGGTACGAAACGAAATTAAACACTACTATATGTGTCAAGATTTTTAAAAGGGTGTATGTTGTTAAAAATTGCTGAAAAATTTTCTCCAGCATACAAATAGCAGGCCAAACTATAAAGTCTTAAAAAAAAAAATTAAACAACTATTTTCTTTTTCCCTGAAAAGACTATGTCAATATAAAACGAACAGAAATTAATTAAAAAAAACTTTTTCCAAAAAATAAGTTTTTCAAAGAAAAGTAAAGGACTCCATTAAACCAAAAATGAGCAAAAATAAAATCAAATAATCTACCAAGCGTGAAACTACCACAAATCAGCATCGATAAGTAAATGAAACCCAAAACGAACAGAAATTACAATAAATAGCCGAGTCAAACTCAAAACGAGCAGAAATTAACATGAGTAGGGCTCAAAACCTCTATGCCTTCCCAAGGCCAGAACAGAATTTGCACTTAACTGAAAAAAATACAAATGGAATGAGCATTGTCAGTTTTTTATACTCATACTGATATTTGTTAATCAAAATGTTAATATTATTTGATTTATTAAAGTTATAAAAGTAAGAACATTTATATTTTTCTTTAGTAAAGTGCAAATTTTGTTCTGGCCTTGGGAAGGCAAAGGGGTTTTGAGCCCAACTTATGTTAATTTCTGCTCGTTTTGAGTTTGACTTGGTTATTTATTGTAATTTCTCTTCATTTTGGGTTTCATTTTTTTTCAATGCTGATTTGTGCTAGTTTCAAGCTTTGTAGATTATTTGATTTTATTTTTACTCATTTTTGTCTAATGAAGTTCTTTACTTTTCTCTGAAAAACTTAATTTGTGGAAAAAGTTTTTCTAATTAATTTAGTAAAAAAAGAGACCTCTCTAGGGACCATTCTGGAAGCAAAATGGACCCCTAAACTAAATTGTCAGAAAGCTTTTTTCCCAGTGCCCCGCTAGCTGTGGAGGGAAAAATAATTGGAAAATAGATGTCTTTGATGCAGAATATTGTAGTTCAAGCTACTTTTTTTTTGAGCCAATAGATTTTAAACGTTATTCACGTCAAGGAAATGTAAGCTTCCCACATAGGGATTTTGGTCAATCCTAATAGCATACTTTGTGTTTCAATTTTACTCTATTCTTAGGAGTTATGGGCTATTCTATTTCTTAGAATGGGATGTGTTCATTTCTTTCTAGGCTGCTAGCTGCAACTAAGACTGCTAACTAACAGTGCAACCCGGATTACTATGGGACGTGATTGTCTCTTACTAGGTTGCTAGCTACCTGTAAAAAAACGGAAAAAAAGATACTGTCAATGCAGAATATTGTAGTTCAAGCAACATTTCTAGGTTTCAAGTCAATGGATTGTTTTCGTTATTCAAGCAACAGAGCTGTAAATTACCTACAAAATGTTTTCAGAGAAGGTGATTCTAATAGCATTGTGTTTTGATCTGGCACTATTTTTAGGAGTTCTGGGCTATTGTATTTCCTATTATTGGACATCATCGTCTCTTACTAGGTTGGTTGGTATCTGCAAAAACTATCAGATGAGAAAAAATTGCCATATAACACTGATTTAGGAATTATAAATAATATTTTGAATTGTTGAAAAAACAAGAATTCATTTGTGGTTGCACCAGTAGCTACAACCTATTAAGAGGTATAGCAAAGAGCAAACCCTAGCGTTAGCATGAAATGAGTCATACTGATTAAATTTTTTACACAGATCAGAAATTTAAATTGAAACAAAGTGGTTAAAAAAATCCTTTGAGCCAGATTCAAACCAGCAATATTTGGATCTAGAATCAATAGCTCTGCCAATTGAGCTATTGAAGGCTTATATATATAATTCACTTAAGACTATACTATGAGTATAACACCAGTATAAAAATACTAAAATATAAGGCAGTCAATATCCTTTATAGTTAGGTGCAGTTTTAGTCTAAAAATTAATTTTATATTTAATGTTGTTTGATGTGCCAATGTCTTAAAAAAAAAGTATTTAAACCTCATAGTATATCTTTGATAAAAGATAGCTGTTTAGAAGATACCAATCAAAAATGGGGTTTTTTAAGGCCAAACAAGATTACTGAAAAACCATACAAAGCAAAAATTTCGAGAAGACAACCACCTCTCTTCTTCAGTGCAAACAAAATAGTATATTCACAGAAACTGCCAAAGAAAAAAACAACAACAAAACAAATGCAGAAAGTCAATTTGAAAAAAACAAAACCAATGAAAAAACCTAAAAATTTAAAGATAAATAAAATTCAATAAAAGCCAAAAAAGTATAAGAATTAAAACAAATAAAACAAGTCATTTGCCAATATCTACGATTTGCAAAAAATAAAAAAAATAGAACTGCCATCAACAGATACTAAGAAAAAACAACTGAGAAATAAAAGAAAAATTTCATTCACTCAAAACAAAACAAACCAGCAATTAAATAAGTTGGAGAACTAAATCATCTGATTTCTGATTTTATTAATTGCAATCCTTACAGACACCCTTTGAGATCCAAGGGGTTGCTGATGTGTTTGATTATGTGATTAGGAACGTGGTTCAAGGCTTGTTTCAGGGACTACTAAAGTATTGGCTTCTCTTTCAAGAAAACCGAAATATGACTCATCTATTTTAAATCATCCCAATCTCTGCTCAAAGCTAGACCTAAATGTTGATATTTAAAAATTTCAACAGCTTCTCTGTAGTGCTGGACAATACCTTTGTCATGTGAAATTAAGCTAGCTTAGTTAAATAAAATAGTATGTTCAATGAGACCAAAGATGTGTTCTGCAAGGGCAGAGTCACAATTTTCTGTTTTTTCCGCTTTTTAAGGGTGTTATTGATTGAGGTAGAGTTCTGAGTTGATCTATCCATAAGCCATTGATCAGTTCTTTTGATGTCTAAAAAATTATCTTAGAAGATACCAGTTTGGCATGAACTATTGTGATCTGGGTTGCAGCAGTAGACCAGGTTGTGACGGTAGCTAGCAATCTAGTAAGAGACAATCACGTCCCATACTAAGAAATACAGTAAACCCTAACTCCTAAAAATAGTGTCAGATTGAAACACAAAGTACACTATTAGAACACGTTTTTCAAATTTTGGTTTTATCTATCTAATTGTCCAATACTAAGAAACACAATAGCCCACAACTCCTAAAAAGAGTGTCAGATCAAAAGAAAAGAAGTATACTATTAGAATCGCCTTATCTTAAACCCCTTTATATGAAACTTACCGTCCCTTAGCTTGAACAACAAGGAAAATCTATCTGCTTGAAAAACAAGATAAGTGGTTTCAACTATGATATTCTGCATTGATGGCATAATTTTTCCATTTTTTCTGCAGCTAGTGGGGCACTGGAAAATCATGAGCTGTTTAATGTCTCATTTTAAAGGATATTTATGTATTTAAAAATCTTTTGTAATTAACAAAAATAATTTTTAAAATAAAACCTATTTTTACAAAAAAACTGCATTTTTTTCAATACTGTAGCAGAAAATCATCTTGCATACAAATATCAAAATTTTGGTGTTTCAAAAACAAAACTTGCTTCAAAATTTTCCAGTATTTTTCTAGTTAAAATCAAAACATTAAATTATTGCTAAGACACCATAAATATTTTTGCAGTTTCCATAATAACTTCACCAATTCCAAAAACTAATGCAAATTCATCTTAATTTTTTTTTTTTTTTTTTTTTTTTTTTTTTTTGTCTATGGAAATATACCACAATGTTATAAAGATGCTCAATTTAGGAGCTAAGCCAAACAAAAGTTTGGTTCCAGGAGACAATTATAACCTTGAACTGACAGATGAAATAAAATTATTTTATTTAAAATTTTCTGGAATCATTCTAGTTTCAATTGAAAAATCATTTTTTTTGTTAAGACCCCTACAAAGTTAATGCATTTTATACAAGTAAATTTACATGCTTTTTATAATGTTAATTATCATATTTTGATCTTCATGTGCAAGATGATTTTTATAACATTTGCTACTACAGTGTTGAGCAAAATCAAACAAAAATGCAATTTTTCACAAAAATTGACTTTATTTAAAAAAAAAAAAATTATTACAAAAGACACTACATGTAAACCGTTTTCCAACCATTTCAAGTTTTTCAAATGCCATCAACAAAAATAGCACTGAATTTTGTGATTCAAAACTTTGCTGTTGACAATTCAAGAGGTAAAATTCATGGTAAATTTGCAGTGGGCCAAGTAATTTAGCTAGGATGAAAGTGAAAACATCATTTGATGCTTTTTTATGTTCTTTCAGAATTCATATTAATACCTTTGAGGTCCCTTTAAGGGCTCAACATGTAATTAGTCTCAGAAGGGACTACTGAATTATTAAAGAGCACAAAAAAGACATCAAATGATGTTTTCTCTTTCATCCTAGTTGAATTATTGCACCACCTAAAAATTTACTGGAAGGACTGATGATAACAACCAGAAAACCCAGGAGGAATAGGCCAATATTATTTGGGCTATATATTATAGTGCATCTGTAGTTGAAATGTTTCAAACTACAATTATTCAGCATATTCTGAAGACAGAATCCTTTCTTTTATCCTTTTCTATAAGCAAAATAAGAAAAAATGTAAGGGTCCATAAAGGCCTTGAATTGAAATTCAAAATAGGCTAAAAGGATTATTATATTCAACTCACTGTAAAAGCCTAAAACCAACTGCATCATTGGCACTCTACTGAAAACCAAATTTATGACAAATATTTTCTTTTGTACTTAATATTGAAAATAAACATTAAAATTATAGCAACATTTTGAACTGATGAGCTTTCAGCAATTAATATCATTATGCATCAAATATTCAGTTTAATTTATTAGCTCTTTTTAAAGTTGTTAAAGACAAATATAGTTTCCCTATAAACATGTGTTTGGATATTGCCTCCTTTCCTAACTGTAAATAAAAACCAAAAGCCTACTGCTTCATTGGCACTTAACTGAAAACAAATTATATTACAAATATTTTCTTTTCCAGTTCTTACAGTATTGAAAATAAAAAAAACAATTACAGTGAAATAAATTCTTGAACTGATAGATCTTTCAACAATTAATATCATTATACATCAAATATTCAATTTGATTTTTGCTTTACTTTCCAAGACTGTTCAAGATGCATATAGTTTTCAGTAAAGCACCAATGATGCAGTAGGTTTTAGACGTTTACAGTGAGAGAAGGAGGTCATACCCAAACTCTTGTTTGTGGTGATTTTTGTTCATTTCAAGCTTGATTTGCATATTCAATTTAAGTTTCACTCGTTTTAAGATTTATTTATTAATTTACATTAATATCTATTGTATGTTTGTTTGCGTTGATTGTTTATTTAATTTCTGTTCATTTTTAGTTTCATTTATACTTCAATGGGAAAATATTTTTTTCCTTTTAAGCTTGATATTCATATTCAATCTAAGCATTATTTGCTTTAAGATCTGTTTATTCCTTTATATTATTACTTGTTGTATGTTTTTGCTATGATTAATTATTTAATTTCTGTTTGTTTTGGGTTTCATTTATTCTTTAATAGTAATTTCTGGTTGTTTTGAGTTTGAATTTTAAAAGGTATTTGTATATGCTGAGCTTAAGTTTAAAATGGCCTTTACTTTTCTTTGAAAAACTTATTTTTTGGAAAGTGTTTTTTAATTAATTTTTGTTTGTTTTTGATTGCAAAAAATTTCCAATTTTTAAAAATTCCTTATTTCAAAATCAAACTTAAAAAAAATAAATCAAATATTCATCAAAGTAACAATATCAAAGTGAAAAAATGGGTTTGTGTCAACCTTGGAGTTTTTATTATCTGATGTTTGAACTATTTTTTAAAAAAATTGCTATCTCAAAATTTTTATCAGATGGGTTTGGGGGGAACTAAATTAAGCTTCAGTCTCTTTTGACTCTTTAAAAGTGAACTAGAGCTTTTTATTTTCAATCAAATGAGCCCTCTCTGAAGTTTATACAAGTATCACTTCTATAAGATAAGAACCATATATATCCCTAGAGTATAACTGACAACGCCTATCCCTGGGCCCTGGGGGGTTGTGTCAACCCTGGAGTCTTAATATCTGATGGTTGAACTATTTTTAACAAAATGGTCACCTGAAATTTTCAGATGGGTTTATCCATCCAATACACCTAAAAGTGTAGAGGGTGGGAGGGGCTAGTTGCCCTCTGATCTTTTTTCACTCTGAGAAAATGAACTACAAGTTTTAATTTCCATTAAAATGAACCCTCTCTGAAGTTTATACAAGCATACCTTCCATTTGAACTAAATATGCCCCCAGAGCAATACTTACAACGCCTGCCATGGCCCTAGGGGGGGCGGGTGTCAACACAGGAGCTTTTCTTATCTGATCTTTGAACTATTTTTAACAAAATGGCTACCTCAAATTTTTATCAGATGTATTTGGGAAAAAAGGGCTTGGGGGGCAGTTGCCCTCTGATCACATTTGACTCTTAAAAAGGGCACTAGAACTCTCAATTTCCAATTGATTGAGCCCCCTTTGAAGTTTATACAACAAATCCTTCTATATGAAGTGCCTCTGGGAAAAAAATAAATGGAGTGTGGGGAGAGGCTAGCTGCCCTCCAATCACTTTTGACTCTTAAAAAGTGAACTACAACTATCAATTTCCAATCAAATGAGCCCTATAGGAATTTTATACAAGCATCCCTTCCATAACAACCATATATGCCCTTAGGGCATAACTTCAACAGGGCGTTCCCCTGTGCCCTGGGGGGCAGTGTCAACACTGGAGTTTTTTGTTATCAGAACTTTGAACTATTTTTAACAAAATGTCTATCTCAAAATTTTTATCTGGTGCATTTAGGGCATGGAGGAGGGGGGCTAGTTGCCCTCCAATCTCTTTTGAATCTTGAAAAGTAAACAAGAACTATCAATTTCAAATCAAATGAGCCCTCTCCAAAGTTTATATGAGCATCCCTTCCATAAGAACTATATATGCCCCTAGAGCATTACTCATAACACCTGCCTCCAGGCCCTGGCAGGTTCTGTTGACACAGGAGTTTTTTTTATCTGACCTTTGAACTATTTTTACTGAAATGGCTATTATAAAAATTTTATCAGATGGGCTTGGGGAAAAAGGGTGTGTGTGTGGGGGGGGGGGGGGGTTAGTTGCCCTCAAATATCTGTTGACTCTTAAAATTTGAACTAGAACTTTCAATTTCCAATCAAATGAGCCCCACTGAAGTTTATACAAGCATCCCTTTCATAAGAACCATATATGTCCCCAGGACAACTTACAATGCCTATCCCCTGGGCTCTGGGGGGGCGTTTTTGTTATCTAATTTTTGGACAATTTCCAAAACACTGGCTATCTCAAAATTTGTAGAGGACAGGTTTGGGGGAAAAATTGCAGGGGGGGGGGGGGGCTAGTTTGACTCTCTTGACTCTTAAAAAGTAAACTAGAACTTTCAATTTCCAATCAAATGAGCCCTCTATGAAGTTTATACAAGCATCCCTTTCATAAGAACCATACATGCCCTCAGGGCATAACTTAGAATGCATTCCCCTGTGTCCTGGGGGGTTGTATTGACACTGGATTTTTTCTTATCTGACCTTTGAACTATTTTCTTTAATAAGATGTCTATCTCAAAATTTTCATCAGATGGGTTTTGAAAAAGAAGGCATGGGGAGGGGGGATAGCTTCCCTTGGATGTCTTTTGACTATTAAAAAGTGATCTTGAACTTTCAATATCCAATCAAATGAGCCCTTTCTGAAGTTTATACAAGAATCCCTTTCACATGAACAATATATGACCCAGGGCACTTACAACACCTGCCCTTGGGCCCTGGGGGGTTGTGATGACACCTGAGTTTTTATTATCTGACTTTTGAGAAATTTTTAACTTAATGGCTATCTCAAAATTTTTATTGGATGCATTTGGGGAAAAAGAGGCATGGGCAAGTTGCCCTCCAATCTCTTTTGACTCTTAAAAACTTAACTAGAACTTTCAATTTCCAATCAAATGAGCCATCTCTGAATTTTGTACAAGCATCCCTTCAATAAGAACATTATATTCCCCCAGGGAATAACTTACAACACCTGCCCTCAGGCCCTGGAGGGCTGTGTTGACCCCTGAGTTTTTGTTATATGGCCTTTGAACTATTTAAAAAAAAACTATCTCAAAGTTCTTATCAGATGGGTTTGAGGAAAAAAGGGAGTGGAGGGGGGGGGGGCTAGGTACCCAATAATCTCTTTTGACTCTTAAAAAGCAAAGTAGAACTTTCAATTTCCAATCAAATGATCCCTCTTGGAAGTTAATACAAGTATCCCTTCCATAAGACCCATATATGCCCCCAGGGCATAACTTACAACACCTGCCCCCAGGCACTGGTGGATTGTGTTGATACTGGAATTTTTATTATATGATCTTTGAACTATTTTTAACCCAAATAGCTATATTAAAATTTTTATTGGATGCATTTGGGAAAAAAGGGTTGGGGGGGGGGGGGGGGAGCTGGTTACCCTCATATATCTTTTGACGCTTAAAAAGTGAACTAGAACTTTCAATTTCCAATCAAATGAGCCCTCTCTGAAGTTTATATGAGCATTCCTTCCATAAGAACCATATATGCCCCCAGGGCATAACTTATAACTGTTGCCCCTGAAGACTGTGGGGGGAATGTCTTGCTCAAACATATAATTTCCAGAAATTTCAACTACGTTGAACAAAATGGCCATATCAAAATTTTGATTGGATGTGTTTGGGGAAGTTGTGGGCGTGGAAGGGGTGTCAGTGCCTTAGAATCACTTTCAACTATTAAAAAGGGAACTAGCCATTTAAATTTCCAATTGAATGAGCCCTTTCTGATGTTTCTACACCAATGTTGTCTATACAAAACCTTATATGCCCTAAACTAATTCAGGGTATATATTTGCACATTAGGGGGTTGAGGGTAAAGTTTATTTCTGATGCAAATGAGAGGTAAGTTTAAACTTTGCCCCCACCTCCCCTAATGTGCAAATATATACACTGAATTGGTATATATAGGGGTGGGGGTAAATTAATTTGCAATAAAAATGATTATTATATTCATAAAGAGCATTGAAATCATTTAAAGAGCATTAATAATCATTTTTATTGCAAATTAATTTACCCCCACCTTATTGACGCCGTGGGAGCCCCGCTTTAGAGTCAAATCAGGACGGAATCTTGGCAAGATTTTTAAATGAATTAAATCATGAGAATGGATTATCAAAAACCACACGATCTTATAACTTTGGTTCAAGGGTACACCTAGCTTCTATGATCCTGCGCACCCAGGCTATAAGAAAACTAAGAAAAACGGTCTCATTTGGCTCGCTATTGTTCAACAGCTTTCAGAAGGGGGTGAGAACATAGGTCATGCTGTTCAATAATTTGAAATCTTCGCCTTAAAACGCAGTGTTATTTTAGCCATTGTTCGAACAGATACGGATGGATTACCGCATGGATTTCCGCAATGTGTAAACGAACCATTAGCAATCCGTGCGGAAATTCCGTCCGTTTTTGTGCTAGAAAAATCTCTAGCTTTCCGCAACGTTTTGGTCAAACCAGGACGGAATCTTGGCAAGATTTTTAAATGAATAAAATCATGAGCATGGATTATCAAAAACTACACGATCTTATAACTATGGTTCAAGGCTACACCCAGCTTCTATGATCCTGCGCACCCAGGCTATAAGAAAACTAAGAAAAACAGTGTCATTTGGCTCTCTATTGCTCAACAGCTTTCAGAAGGGGGTGAGAACATAGGTCATGCTGTTGCAATAATTTGAAATCTTTGCCTTAAAACGCAGCGTTATTTTAGCCATTGTTCGAACAGAAACGGACAGATTCCTGCATGAATTTCCGCAATGTGTAAACGAACCATCAATGTATATTTTTACATACTTTGGTTTTTTGTATGCATTAAAATTTCTGTTGATGTGTGTCACAAAGCATAAACAGCAAAATAGTACCAATCCTGTATTACCAATCCTCTAGTAGTACTATAAACAGCAAGTAATACTAGATCCTGTGTGTAATGTGCTTAATTCCTATTTTTGTTATTTGAGTTTTAATGGGTGCAACTGTACTGTTTTGTTGTCAACAAGTTTTAGTGTTTGTTGAAACTCTTTTGTGGGTTGCACTCTTTTCCTATATGTTTATGATATATTGTATTTTTGTATTTATTTGCTTAATATCAAGTGATGTTGCTTGTAGGTCTTTTTTTGTTTGGTTTGTCATGACCCTTGTTAACTTATTTACAAATAAATTATTACTGTAGTTATTATGCTTATTATGAGTGAATATACAAAAAAAAGAATAAAATGTCAAAACCATGGAATTGCTTTTGAGAGTTGGCAGTGGTTTTTGTTATTTAAGAACCATCTCTTAAAATATAGTGATACGTTTTTTAGGTAGTATTGGTTGTAAGAATGAGTATCAAGAAAAGATATGTTGAATCCTTTAGCAGTTTAATATGCTTTAAATAGTTAATACTGAGTAACTCTTCACCAGCTGCATAAAATTAACTTGAGAGGTAAGTAGGGGAGAGCAGGGCATTGTGGACACTTTTTCACAGGATTGCAAATAACTTTTCAGTAAGACTTCTTTGCATATCCGATTTTACCACCATAACTTCTGTATGTTAGCTTTATTTGAGCTATTCATAACAAACTTGTACCTCTTACCAGATTCTCATGGGAAGTGATCAAACGAAAAGTTGCAAAACTGTCCATATACCTGGATTACAGGGTTATAATGAACATTTGGTATGGATAATTCGGATACTGATGTCCATTATACCCTGGGTTGCTAAAGTCAGAAATAGAAGAGTAAAAATCAGAAGTAAAAAAGAGAGTCAAAGTGAAGCATAAGAAATCAGAAAGAGAAGAGTTGGTTGTTTATTAAAAATGTATACAACTAAGTATGCAATATCAAATTTTACAAGAGGCCGATTTGGCACCAGCTGGATTTTAATCCTTAAACTGCTGGGAATAGGTGATTTGAGTATTGCACTTCAAACATTTTTGTCTACCTCGAGAATTTTCAAGGTAATAATAGAAAAGATATTGGCTGAAAAAACATACTTAGAAAAAAATATTGACATATTGGCTTTCACATAAATTTTATATATTGGGGACCTCCCAAGAGGAGTTATAAGTAAGGAAATTGTATATATTACCCTGTTTTGTGCATACATTTTGACCAATTGTATATAACTATACTTTTGTATAGCTTGAGTCCCCCTCAGATAAATAACAAATCATGAATGACAGACAAACCAGGAACAGAAACCCACCTAACTACTACAGTCCATCCAGGGGACCTTGCCAAGGTGAAAAAAAAACAACTCCTTCCGTTTGGAGATCTCGGCAAGGTGAAAAAGACCCAACTAGACTACCAAACACTACCGCCCCAAATCTGTCCCCAGACATTCAAGAACTGTATGACTTGATAGCAGGGGTTGATAGTTCTGTGAAGCAAGATGCACAACTATGTAGACAGTGCATTCTTAGACTTCAATTCAAAGCTTGAAAACATCCAACAGAATTACTCACAGGCGGTTGTCAACACAGACGAAGTGAGAAAAATTGTGAGAGAAGAAGCTTTCAACCTACAGGAAACAGAGTGACGGAAAACAAACATCATTGTGAAAAACTTGCCAGAGAAAAAAAAATGTTGATGACCTGTCAGAGGTTAAGCAAATAATAGAAAACAAGCTTGAATTACCGGTGTCCACTATTGTGAAATCCACCTGGCTCGGAAACAAGAACAGAAATGAAGCAAACGCTAGGTCTAGAGGACGACCATTACTGATTCAGCTCCCTGAATCAAAACTACAACTGAAGAGGGACATAGTCCAAAAATCATATGAGAAAAGGCAAAGCCTTCAGACCTTTTTCCGACATGACGTAGCTAGACGACTGATAGCCTTGGAGAACAGTAACCAGACATCAACTGAAAAACCCAAGGAAACCTAAAACTCTCAGAACAGCAGAACCACCAAAAAACGACAGACTTATCACGCTGTAGCTGACTACATCTTCAATGACAAAGGATCCAAAGACCCTGCTACCAAAGGGCTAACCAATAAGAAATGTGACAACTTTCCCGGAAAGAAGATCTGGAAATCTGTCGAAAAGCTCAAGGAGTTGTGTATTCTGTATACCAATGCTGGCCAACCGTTAAACAAAATGGGTAAACTGAAGCTCCTCGTTCGCGATGTGAAACCAGACGTGATCTGCATAACCGAAGTCTGTCCAAAGCAAAACAAGCTATCCAGGATTCAGAAATACAGATCACCTACTATGAAGTTGCAGCATCAAACCTACAGGAGTGCGGCAGAGGGTGCATCATCTATGTCAAAACTGGGTGTGAATACCAGCAAATCTCTCCAGGAGCAGATAGCACCAAGATTGGACTAGAGACACTCTTCATAAAGGTGCCCGATGTAGTTTTTGGTTGTGTCTATAAGTCAACGTCACCAACAGTTGAAGAAAAAAAACAGAATCCCTACACCTCCTTAACACAGCTCTCACTAAGCTCATAGACATGAAACACCCAATATACATACTAGGCGACTTCAGTTTCCCAGAAATCAAATGGGATGAAAACCAAGTACCTAATCATCCCTTTTTCTGTATGCTCAAAGACCATTTTCTGACTCAGTTGGTAAATGGACCAAACAGATTCCGCCAAAACGCAAAGGAAAACATCCTGGACTTAGTGCTAACCTGTAGTCCTGAGACAGTATATCAACTAAGATCACTCCCCCGACTAGAAAAAAACGCGACCATGTCACTCTACTTGTCCTGTTGAACCTGAATCAAACAAAACCACAGTACCACAACAGAAAGGAATTCAGAAAGCTCAATAAATCAAAGCTTAAAGAAACAGTTTGCCAAGTGGATTGAACTTGCTTGTAGATGGGAGAGACCTGTGACCAGAAATTTGGACTTTTCGGAGACATCATGATTCGTAGTGCCGAAAGCTCAACCAAAACAAAGAAAAGCTGTCAGCCGCGAACACTACCACATATTAAGCCTCAGCTGAAGCGGCTGATGAACATTAAGAGTCGAAAATTCAAGAAAATCAGAAAACTGGAATCTCTAAGCTTGGACACACAAAGCGCTAAGATGCAGTACAACAGAGCCAGAAACAAACTCCGCAATGCAACAAGATACGCTGAAAAAGAACATGAGAACAAGATAGCAAGTGAAGCAAAAATAGCCCCTAAAAAGTTCTGGAAACACGTCAACTCCAGACTCACATTGAGGAGACAAATACCAACCCTAGTCAACAAAGATGGATCGACGGCGACAACACTGTCAGAAAAGGCAAATGCCTTAAACTCCTTCTTCAGCTCAGTTTTTAAACCAAAACAAGACGACCCAGATGTCACAAAGGAGAGACTAACCCCTGAAATTACGCTCACAAAAGAGGAAGTAATAAACCAACTTAAGAAATTTCTGACAGACAAGTCAAAAGGCCCAGATGGAATTGAGGCAGTATGGCTAAAGAAATGCGCTGAGTACATTGTTGAGCCACTGCTGGAGATTTTCCAGACATCTATAAACGAAGGGGAGCTGCCAAAAATCTGGCATGAAGCAATTGTTGTGCCCATCCATAAGAAAGGGGAAAGAGCAAATGCAGAAAAGTACAGACCAGTATGTCTCGCGTCACTGGTCTGTAAACTAATGGAAGGGTGTATCCGAGACGGTATGCTGCACCATGTTTTAGAGAACGAACTGATAAACCCAGATCAGTACGGTTTTTTTTTTAAACAAAAGTTGTACCACGCAACTATTAGACACGCTGAACGAATGGACCCAAGATCTGGAAGAAGACCACATTATCCTGGTAGTATTGTTTGATGTTGAAAAAGCATTTGAGAGCATCACCCATCCACATCTCGTCGAACAACAACAGAATCTCGGTCTCCAGTCACAACTACCAAACTGGGTTGAGTCTTTCCTGAAAAACCGAACGCTGAGTCAGGGTTTGTGAGATTTTTTCTGAACCAGTCAGAGTGACGAGTGAAGTCATTCAAGGTAGTGTTCTTCGGCCCCTCCTGTTCATACTATTTATCAACAAAATTAACAGCGGTATTTCAAGCTCTAACAAGACTTTTGCAGATGACACCAAACTCTATATAAAAATGGCATCACACACGGACGAAGTCATCATTCAAGAAGACGTTGACAAACTGACAGAAAACCTGAAAAACCTTGGGCTAAGCTTCAACACAAGCAAAACAAAAGTCATACAGATCGGCAAGAGAAAACAAACAACCCCACAGCTAACTATAAAAAATAGAACAGGTGCAAGGGTACCATTTGAGAGAGTGGAATTAGAGAGAGACATTGGAATTATTATTGACTCTCAGCTTAAGTTTCATAACCACACAAACAAAGTAGCTTTGAAGGCCTCTCAACTCACTGGTCTCATTAGGTGGAGCTTCAAGCATCTCGACCAGCAGACCTTTGTAAAGCTATACAAAGGTTTAGTAAGACCTACTATTGAGTATGGTAATATCATAAGGGGCCTTACTATAAAACAGACTCAGCCGAGATAATAAAAGTTCAAAGACGAGCCAAAAAGCTTCTTCCAGGCTTCAAAGAGATGAGTTATGAAGAGAGGTTACAGGAACTGCAACTTCCAACACTCAAGTACAGAAGAAAAATAGGAGACCAAATCCAGATGTACAAAATGAAAAAAAGTTGGAAAAACCCAGCTTCAAAAATTACTTTCAACTCCCAAAAACCCAGACTACACGAGATCACTCGGTAAAAGTGTTCAAGCCCCATGCCCTAAATAAATCAAGGGCCGATTTCTGGAGTGTAAGAGCTGTAGACGACTGGAACAGTCTCCCAGAAAGTGTTGTGAAAGCAGATACCCTAAACGTATTCAAAAATGGACTCAGCCAATTCTGGAAAGAACACATGTACGCACACGACTCTTAAACATCTGACTTTAGTGACTTAAAGCTGTTTACACTACCATCTGTGAACACTCCTCCGAAGTTGATGTTGTGCCGAGGCTCCGCTGGCCATACATTCTGGAGAGACCTTTACCCACAGTTTAAATTGAGGAATTTCAAATAGCCAAGTATAAAAGAAACAAGACTTGACGAGCCAACTAACAGCCATCTATAGAGTGCCATAACAGGGATGTTTCCCCAAAGGCACTGAGGATCCTGTAAGTTAAGTTAATCCTGTAAGTTGTAAGTTTAATGGCTGGGCTAACATAGGATAACAATGTAAGTAAGTGCTGTTCATAGCACTATTCAACATTTGCTTGTAGTGCTACCAATAGCCCTTAATATCAATACCATTCCAGCCCTTGCAATCTAGCAATTGCACCAGTAGCAGTTGTATACCTCAATGCAAGTGAGGGAATATACAGAAACTAAGCCAACAGCCAAAACCAATGCTTCTAAATCTTTTATTTTTCTTTTACTATTTTATTACAATAGCTTGTTGTCCCTAAATGCACATATGACCATAACCGCCCTCATGAGTCACTGGGTGTGTTCCAGGTGAAAATTGGTAAATTTCTAGGTGGTGCTATAATTTAGCTAGGATGAAAGTGAAAACATCATTAGATGCCTTTTTTATGCTCTTTCATAATTCAATAATTGCTTCTGGGGCTAATTGCATCTTGAGCCCTTAAAAGGGCCTTAAATATATAGCCACAATTATATACTTCCGACTATTTTTCCTTTGCGTCTCTTTTGTTTCAACTGGTGTACCTGTAAATTGAATCAATTGTGAAAAAACAAGAGCCAGAAAAACATGTGATAGGTCGCAGAATGCATCAGAAATATATAATTTGAGCTATATAGTTGCACATTAGAACGAATTGGGGGTAAAGTACTTTAGGGATGCATCCGAAATATGTTAGCTCCAATTATTCTGCATGCATATTGTGAAGCATGAATTGTTTACTTAACATGTTTCCTTCTCTACAGGTCTTCTCTAGGTTTATACCCTTCATTATTGACACTTGTTAGAATATTACTAATGACTTTCAGTTGAGCTATTAAGGTTAGAATTTTAGACTAAGCTAGTTTGAATTCTAGATAATGGCCATTCACTCTCTGAAAAGTGGTGAAGATTGCTATACAGCATTTTAGACATGGATATAATGTCCAAAGGCGAGATTAATTTAGGGGTCATCCCCAGGTTATGGGACTATCTGGGAAGCTTTGAAATGAAAATATCTGAAATTGCCATGTTGACTTTCTTTGGTAAAACAGTAAGAAAATTAAGTGTTTGATTCACTTCTCTGTCCAATTCTGAATTGACAGATTTTGATGACATTTTTGTTATCTCTTTCTTACAATTAAATAAAACAAAACAAGTTTTTTTTACCTGAAAGTAAGGAGATACATTAAAACTTGGAAATTATTCCGTATATGAAAGGGGATGCCCCCTCCTCAGCGCCTTGCTCTTTACGCTAAAGTTTGACTCTGTCTCAAAACTTTATTTTTTAGAAAAATAAAAACCTTTAGCGTAAAGAGCGAGGCGTTGAGGAGGGGGCAGCCCCTTTCATATACGGAATAATTTCTGTTCGTTTTAAGTTTTAATGTTGCTCCTTACTTTCAGTTAAAAAAACTTGTTTTTTTTTATTTAATTTTTGAATTTTGTTGGCTTAATGCAGGTTATGATTTCGGCTAACCTTACATGAATAATTAAAACACAATTTGCATACTAATTTTACTTTTATTAGATTAATTGGCTTTCTCGAATGTTGTTTAATTTTATTTACGAACGTTTTTATTAGTATTAAATATACGTAACTTACGAATCAACTTACGTAACGAACTTCTATATTCATATACTTTTAATACGTATATTAGGGGTTTCACCCACTAATCAATACCTAACTCTTTACACTAAAGTTCGAATTTTTTCTAATTCTTTAAAAATGACCCCTTAATCACAAAGGCCGTTAATTAAAAGAAATAGCTCTTATGAAAGTAATAAAAAAATCTTTGGCTTAAAGAGCGAGATATTGACTAGGGGGCGAATCCAATCATATACGTAATAATTTCTGTTCGTTTTAAGTTCTGATGTTGCTCATTACTTTCAGTTGGAAAACTTGTCTTTTAATTTAATTTCTGACCGTTTTATAAATACTGCTGGGAAATCCGGGGCCCCCTTCATAGCAATGTCCCTTCCCCCATGAAAACTTCCTTAATGGAAAGATCCTCCCACATAACCCCCCCCCCCCCTCCCGCTACCAGAAAAAATCCCCCTTGAAAATGTCTGTATACTTCTCAATAACCAATACTATATGTAAATATTGGGTAATGTTCATAACTTTCAGCCCTTCCCCCGGAGACTTTGGGGATTAAGTCATCCTAAAAGACATATTTATTATATTTTTGACCATGGTGGACAAAATGGCTATCTCAAAATTTTTATCGGGTGACTTTGGGAAAAAACTGAGCATGGAAAGGGGGCCTAGGTGCCCTTCATTTTCTAAAAAAAAACTTTTCTTTAAAAATGACCCCTTAATTACAAAGGCCGTTAATTAGAATAAATAGTTCTTATGAAAGTACTAAAAAATCTTTGGTTTAAAGAGCGAGGTATTGACTAGGGGCGAACCCAATGATATACGTAATAATTTTTGTTCGTTTTAAGTTTTGATGTTGCTCCTTACTTTCAGTTGAAAAACTTGTTTTTTAAATTTAATTTCTGATCGTTTTTTAAATAATGCTGGGAAATCCAGCACCCCCCTTATTTGCCATGTCCCTTCCCCCATGAAAACTACCTAATTGGAAAGATCCTCCTACATAACCCCCGCCCCCCCCCCGTTACCAGAAAAAATCCCCCTTGAAAATGTCTGTATACTTCCCAATAACCAATACTATATGTAAACATTGGGTAAAGTTCATAACTTTCAGACCTTCCCACGGGGACTTTGGGGATTAAGTCATCCTAAAAGACATATTTATTATATTTTCGACCATGCTGGACAAAATGGCTAACTCAAAATTTTTATTGGGTGACTTTGGGAAAAAACTGACCATGGGAAGGCGGCCTAGTTGCATGGACGTAGGGAGAGGGAGACAGGGGGCAGATGCCCCTCCCCCCTCTTGACCTTCAAATTTACATTAGATATGGCTGAAAAAGCAGATGGTTGGAAAAGTAGTTGATAAAAGGTAGACGGTTGAAAAAACTGGAAATAAACAGAAATGTCCAAATATCGGTTCCGATATCGAAATGGCATCACGTCAAGCGCAAATTTTTGTTTTTACTGTAGAACCAAAAATCACTGCTTAGCACGCAAAATTGGGCAATTTTAACACTTTAGGAATTAACCGTTGTGGCAGCCCTATACAAATTACTACCTCTTGGTATATCAAATAAGTCTGATGAAAAGAAGCAGCCTAAGTGTTCAACAAGTTTGAGTGTTTTTCTATATATCAATGGATATCCGAAAATGTTTTCGGAAGGGTAAGTACACCTGTCCTAAATGACTAAAATACGTAGTCAAGCAGCTACGTAGGCCCATACCGACATAACTTCATCTCCCCCTCCATCACACTATCGACTCCCCCCCCCTAGACAATATGCTGCCTACGCCCATGCCTAGTTACCCTTCATTTTCTAAAAAAAACTTTTCTTTAAAAATGACCCCTTAATCACAAAGGCCGTTAATTAGAATAAATAGCTCTTATGAAAGTACTAAAAAATCTTTGGCTTAAATAGCGAGGTATTGACTAGGGGGTGAACCCAATCATATACGTGATAATTTCTGTTCGTTTTAAGTTTTGATGTTGCTCCTTACTTTCAGTAGAAAAAGTTGTTTTTTTAAATAATGCTGGGAAATCTGGGACCCCCTTCATAGCAATGTCCCTTCCCCCATGGAAAGATCCTCCCACATAACCCCCGACCCCCCCCCCCCTCCCACGACCAGAAAAAAATACCCCTTGAAAATGTTTGTATACTTCCCAGTAACCAATACTATATGTAAACATTGGGTAAAGTTCATAACTTTCAGCCCTCCCCCCGGGGACTTTGGGGGATTAAGTCATCCTAAAAGATATATTTATTATATTTTCGACCATGCTGAACAAAATGACTATCTCAAAATTTTTATTGGGTGACTTTGGGAAAAAATGAACATGGGAGGGGGCCTAGTTGCCCTTCATTTTTTTGGTCACTTAAAAAGGGCACTAGAACTTTTAATATCCGTTCGAATGAGCCCTCCCACGATATTCTAGGACCACTGGGTCAATACAATCGCCCCTGGAAAAAAAAACAAGAAAAAACAAATAAACACGCATCCGTGATCTTTCTTCTGGCAAAAAACACAAAATTCCACTTTTTTGCAGATAGGAACTTGAAACCTCTACAGTAGGGTTCTCTGATACGCTTAATCTGATGGTTTGATTTTCATTAAGGTTCTATAACGTTTAGGGGTTTTTCCCCCTTTTTTCGAAAATCAGGCAAATTTTCTCAGGCGCGTAGCTTTTGATGGGTAAGACTAAACTTGATGAAACTTATACATTTAAAAATTATATAATCAGCATTAAAATCTGATTCTTTTGATGTATCTATTGTTATCAAAATTCCATTTTTTTTAGTTTTGGTTACTATTGAGCTGGGTTGCTCTTTACTTACAGCTTGTTACCACGAACTGTTAAATTTTGAACATAAATTAAACAGAGGACTTGTAGGGTTACACAGCCCAAAGAATAAATGCATTTGTAGATTTGTTTTAGAAATGAGGCCTTGCCTTCTTTGATAGAATGATTATTGTCTGTATCTAAAATTTTCATTTTTTAAACTTACTAAAACACTGACACTAATTTTTATTCTTGAAAAACCACAAGAAACCTATTGAAGATGCATCAGATCAAAATAAAATATACATCATTGGAATTGTCATGACTGAAATTGCTTATCCAGAGGTTTACACCCTCCAATACTTTGAATGATTTTAATAATAAGATTAAGCAACTAAATGCATAAAGAGACCTTACATATCCTACCCAATCACATAAGCTCAAGCTACCGTCTCTCACATATAGATGTAGGCAGGGAGATGTAATAATGACATACAAATTAGTACATGACCAGAGTGTGAGGCCCAGCCTGTTCCAGATAGTCATTCACCAAGTACTAGAGCCAAAACGTGCTAACACCAGGCTGCAGAACAAATTCTCTTCTAACTGCGTAGTCAGCCTATGGAACTTCCCTAGCCAGAATGTTATTATGTCACCCAGTGCTGAAGCCTTCAAGTCTGCAGTTGATAAAGACTGGTGCAAGAAACCTTGGCGCACAATATGGGATGTACCTAACAAGTTGAGATATTGTTATCAGTGAATTGCATTCACAGGACTTGCCCCTATTACTGCCAAGTGTGATTAAAAGTAAGACGAATGTCTGTACTAAATATTTAAAAAAAAACATTAAAATTTAATTTGATTCCAAACAGTATAGAAAATTTCTCCGTACAAACATTTAAAAGGCTTGCTGAAGAAATTAAAATCAAAGTTCTTACATAAACATTTTTTCTTTTACCAAGTAATGCTCAGGTACTAACTAAACTTAAGGCATTAACTATTTAAGTAAACAAAGTCTTACAATAGTTATTGGAGATGTAAATTAAAGCTTTATATAAAAAAAATATTGACATCAACCCAGAGAGCATCTGGTGACTTTAAGGGAAAAGATTATAGAGCTAGAAAGAAAGTGCAAACAACAGTAAATATTAAAAAGGCACCTAAAATGCTTCTGACCTGATAAAGTAGGTTATAGGGAAAGGCTAATTGTAATACAAAATTACAAATGCAATATTTATTTCAAAAGTTTTAATGATACTTGCTACAAAAAACAATTTGTGAAAGGTTGCAAAAAGTCATGAATTAACACCCTGTTCCAGATTTTC
This sequence comes from Artemia sinica, assembly GCA_027921565.1. NCBI lineage: Eukaryota > Metazoa > Arthropoda > Branchiopoda > Anostraca > Artemiidae > Artemia > Artemia sinica. The sequence goes on along the minus strand of CM051263.1, from coordinate 21,377,486 downwards.
AAAAAATATATTCATTTTCTGTGAATTCTTTGAAACTTTTGTTTGTTCAACAGTAGATGTAGTATTAGGATTTATAGTAGGTGACTACATGTTTACTAAACTAGTGTACAGCTGAAAAATCATAAAATCACTGCAGAGCTGGTAAGGAACTTTAAAGAGAATTTCAAAAGTTTTTATTCTTTATATCAATCGCTTAACATGAATTCAAGCTTGAGCTATGTTAGTGGTCAGCTTAACCTATTTTCTTTTTAACCGTCTACCTAATAAAAAATGGAGGTATACTAAGATCCAAATCGAATGGCATTATGACATGGACATTGAGCCCTTTATCAGCAAATTTCAGGTCTCCACTTAATACTTTTGACTGGCATATCAGCTTTTTTGTACTGACAGATCCAGGAAAAGGTTCACTGACAAAAATCACAGCATTGGACAGAGCTATTCCAACAAGGCCCTTGTCTAACAGGGGGGGGGGGGTTTGATTGGTTGAGTGGGGACAAATTTGTGACGGTTGTTACTGCATGAATTCTTTTCGACTGACCCTCAATTCTACTGTTAAAGAACCTCACCACAAGGCATTGCCATAGCATCTAGGGTCCTCGCACTACTAGGTTTCTACTTATTACCTGTACATTAGATCATAAGGATCAGATTCCTTAGGGAGTGATTTGAAGACACCAAGGACTAATGTTCTGAGATATACTTACATGAAGAGACAAAAATAAGAAACTAATGGATTTATTTTTACTCACATGAGTAGTACAGGACTGTTCAGGATTTTCAAATATAAGGGCACTTTTTACAGTGGTAAAGGCACTATGGTTACAGAGCACAATTGTTATTGCATCATGTCCGAAACTAGTCTTATAATAGACTGAGAATTAACTTCATAAAAACTGACAATAGATTTTCCATACACCGAGAATAGACTCCAATTGGACTCTATCTAGACTGTGGATTGACTGATTTATTAGCTACTCATCCTAGCTACTATACTTTCCGAATTTGTTTAGGGTTACATTAAGGCGTCACTTGAGATATTTCACCCGTATTCCTACTGGATTATGAAACACATAATTCAACAGCTTTAAATTCCACGTAATTAATTACTATGATTCTGACATCTCGGATTTTTTCCTATCAAACACCATTACTTTTATATTTATTTCTAATTACATGTCACCCAGTTTCAAGATAACTTGAAATTTATTGAGATGAAATTTTTTTTCAGACAATGCAAGTTGAATGCATTTAATACATTGTTTCTTTCGTGGCTATTTTTTGTCTAATAAATTCTACCTTCTCTTGACAGTTTGGTGATTAAGGTTCCTAAAAATAAGCTGTATTGCTGACCGCCTGTCGTGCCAGATTTAATTAAACTGATATTTATCTCGTACTCTTGTGACCGTTAGTCTTTTTGCTACAAGACAGATTACTGTTTATTGCAATCGAACATTCGTTCCGGGCAATAAAGGTGCTACAATGTTCCTTCAGATGAGATACATTGTTTCTTTAACGGCTATTTTTAAATCATGGCGTGAGCGGGCATTATTTAATTGACTTCTGTGGGTTTCGTGATTTTAGGTTAATAGATTAAGTGGTTCCGTTTTACATACGTACTTTTAAGTTGAAAGCGAAAGAAGTTTACAAAGTAACTTGCTGCTTATGAATTTTAATCTTGTCACATATTACCCTTCCCATTGTTTAATGATGTCCCCATCATTGTTTCATTAGGTCTTCTTAATTTCAATTAAGTTTCGTTATTACAGGTTTTATTGATTTAACAAATCAATTTTACATCTGACAAAAATTTTACATATTCCTGACTACTTCATGATACTGATGTTTTTGATATATTACTTAAAGTCCCTTCACCAAATAGAGTTTCCTCCTAATTATAATATTATTGATTATATGAATATACATAGATATTGTTTTCCTCCACATAATACTGAAAATACCTTCACCTGATCTGCTAACATTTCTACTTGACTTAAATATTCTTCTCTTGTTTTTAACACTAAAATTATGCCTCCACCTGTCATGATAATGATTCTTCATGAATGAAAATACACGTTCCTCATTTCTAATGCTACATTATACTTCCATCTGAAGCTTGAGTAATATGATCTGACATATTCTAATAATAGCTTGTACAAATCAGCTGCAATATATATATATATATATATATATATATATATATATATATATATATATATATATATATATATATATATATATATATATAATATATATATATATATATATATATATATATATATATATATATATATATATATATATATATATATAAATATAAATATATATATATATGTATATATATATATATATATATATATATATATATATATATATATATATATATATATATATATATTATATATATATATATATATATATATATATATATATATATATATATATATATATATATATATATATATATATATATATATATATATATATATATATATATATATATATATATATATATATATGTATGTATGTATATACGAATCAAAAACAACTGATAAAAGAGTTAATTAACGCGCGCTATTAAAAGGTTTTAACTGGGAGTAGCACTGGAAAAATGTCACTTGTTTCATCTGTTTCTTGATCTGTTTCTTTAATATTCACTAGAGGTAAAAGATAGAAACATAAGACTTCAAACTTACTTCATCATCCAACGGGTTTCTATAATACTCACATATTCTGTCACTTTATTTTGGCTTTCATTTAATTCATGTCTGGATTCGCTAATTGTTTATGGGTTGTCTTCTTGGTTTTCCATTTTTGGCACTTTATGCTTGGGAAGAAGAATTTCAAAACATTTATAAATTGCATTTCCCGTATAAAATGGTTCGGGTATGGTTTTTCTTATCATATACGATGGCTGGTTTCACCTTTTTCTACAGGTGAATTGGAACTTCATTTCATAGCTCTGTTTCAATATCCTGTCCTTGATTTGTTCTTACGTTACATAATTGTTGAGGAATTAACCACTGGGATTATTACGTTAATAGTTGGGTTGGATTTCTCTTCTTGGCACTTTACCCTCGGGAAAAATTTAAAACACATACAGTTTGTGTTTCCCGTAAAAAAATGCTCATGTTTGGTCTTCTTTTTATGGACAATGGGCTGGTTTTGCAACATACAATAATATTTACGAATGGGTGGAAACCTTATTTTGGGGTTTGTATCAATATATTGTCTTTGATCCTTGGTTAGGATACACAACTGTTGAGGAATTAGTCCTTGGGGTTACTTTTGGTCCCCAGGATTTAATGTTTGGGACCTTGCCGTCTAAAGTTACTCAACGAATATTATGAAGTTTTCCGACATGCTGGTCGACGTGGGTATCAAGATAATTTTTATTAGTTAGTTATGGGGTATGCTGAGCGATGATATTATTCAGGGCAGTGTTACCTGGTAATAGGTTGTGGTAACCTCGATTATCATCACAACATTGTCTTGTGATTATCATCACAACATTGTCTGGGATTTTTCATGTGAGTACTCTTCGTTGGTTGACGAATAATGAAAGTAGATGCTGCTAGGTTGTATCTGTGCTGAGTTGCATATATGCAATGATTGATTTTCATTAGATTACTCCAACTCCTAGGACAGAAATGCTGAGGCAAAATCATATGCTCTCTATAACGGTTATATTACAATACATGAAACGATAGTATATAACATAATTAGATATATTTAACGGTACTTAATGTTAGGCGCAATAGTTTGACGCAAAACTGATTACATTAATACGGTTAAATCAACTAAACGATATTAAGCTCAAAAGAAATCTTTACATATGTCTTGGTATTTGTTTTCTGTACTTATTGCAAATATATTGGATTATTGTTAGAGTTCAGTAATCGTTAGAAAAATAACCAAGTAAAAAAGACTAATATAATATTAAATTTGGGCAAAAATTCTAATATACACTTTAGCGTACATTAATGCGTTTATTTCATTTTATGCGTCCTTTAACGCTTCTCTAACTCTATATTAAAATTTAAACTATCTAGTTGAACATGAGGTAGCTTACATGGTTAAATGTGAGGTCTTAGTTTACAATACATTTTCATGCCTTTATTGTCCACGCACGTCCAAGCTGTTTAAGAAACGCATAATGCAACGCCATAGCCGCACGGTTGTGCGTAAACAAATTTAGAGATGGGACTGGATATGACATGAACGAATGAGGACCTCTATACCCACTCGCTTGATTATGTCCTCCCTTTTTAATTGGCTTAAGCGTTTTCTGAAGGTTCCGGGTTTTGTTTCTGCATTTCAATTGGTTCAATATTATCACCCTTTGGGTTTTGTCTTCTCGGTCTCAGAATTTTTCCATAATTCAGAGTTAACAACATCCTTACAGTCACGGGAATTAACAAGCTCCAGTCTCGTAAGCAACAAAATTTTCCACTTGAAATGAACTGAAGACACTCCATATTGGCTTCCCGTATATGACAATCCTTGGTCTCTATCGTGAATAGAAGAATCCAAACTTTTCATACATTACGGCTGTTTTTGGGGTAGTTCCCATGCTTAGGTAAGGTTCCATACTTTACAAAGTCTTGGGTTGCTGCGTGAACAATGGGGATTATCATGATATTCATTAGTTGCATCTTCCTGTTTTTATTCTAGAATTAATATGTATTAATTTATATTGTAAACTATTTTTTCAACCCCTTTCCTGGTTTACCCAGATCGTTTACTTTAGAAACAACTCCCTTCAGTTGGTTTTGCCCCTGCCTCCAACTCTTACGTTTTCTATCACCTCATCCTCCTTCTAGTTTCCCGGATTCTGATCCCCGACCGCTGTACCTGCTTCTTGCTCTGCGCCATGACCTGATAGGTACATCAAGTCCCAGTTGAAGTTACTTATTTCTCCACCAGAGATGGGGCGAAGTTCTGGCAATATGACCCCTATATTATCGGTCCTCTTGATGATTTTTTTTTCTCACTGCCCCCCATTCACCTGTGCCAAACACACCAGCTAATAGGGTTGGTGCGAGTGTCGTGTCTCCTAACCATTGGTAGCTTTTGATGTAACCTTGGATAAAGATGTTGAGTACCCCATTATAGTCAGCTGCCCCGAAGACTGGCGCTGCTACCGGTGCGTCTGGCGTTGAAAACGCGTAATGTGAACGTCTCCATGGCCAGTGCGATATTACGTACCCCGCTGCTCGATTGAAATATTGTGAATAAGCGTTCAAGACTCGAGCGCCATAGGATGTGAAAGACCAGACTGGGTATTTGTCACCTGCTACTGAAGTTATCTTGCGATATGTTGTGTCCCCTTGGTCTGCGTACCATACGGCTTGCACTCCATTGTGTATGGCCTCTTCTTCTAAATTTATGTTCACTTCATTCTCAAATAAGGCCCAGGATTCAGGCCATAGCTTCAGCATCCAACTAAATATTAGTGGATTTATGATGTAAGGGATTCTGTGTCCCCATACCCCTTGCCATGGGTTGACGGCAGCGAGGGAACCAATGCCTGCCCAAGTGTTGCACCAATAGTCCTGGTCAAAAGAGGGATAATCCATGACTATATCGCTCACCCCTGCTAGCTCTCCTGCTGTTATGTGAAAAAGTGGAACCATGTCATTCCCTTGCTTCCTTTGGAGTAATTACTAACCATATTCTCTGACAGTCCCATTATTAGCTATGGCCAAACCTGCCATAGCATTGAGCTCCTCACTACCAATGTTATTAGAGAGGAAATCTAGGCTTACTGCTAGGGATGTTGCTTAGGCAACCCCAGCTCCCACTAATATCAGCTCTGATATTATCTGGCTGCATAACAAATCAAATTCAGGGTTGTGGATGGGTCCGCTAGCATCTTGATCTAAATTTTGATTTACCACACCCAGCTATCTCCAGATGGGGTTGTAATCTCTGGGGGCGTTCCATTCGGTAACTGTACCACGCTCCAATGTAGCAGTAAACCAATGGACTACCCCAGGAGCTGCTCCTTGGACTTCTCTTCGTTGCATTAGCAGTGAACATGCCTTCATAAGCCTCTTGACCACTGCTACTTGCTCACCTCGTGTGGATGCCAACTGTATCAGAGTCGAATGCAAGTCATCTGGGTGAAGTTGGCGATAGTTGGGGCACCTGGAGTGGACCCGTAGTACACGGCAATTGGGATTCCGAACCACTGAATTTGGTTTAACCGGGGCCATTCTTCTACCGGGTCCAATTGCATCGGAATCCCAGTCCGTGCTATGTGTCTTAAACAAGCGATTTGTCTTGGTGAAAAGTCCTTAGCCAGGCATGTGACCCTTCTCTCTCGAATATCATCTTCTAGGTCACCCAGTATGTTTCCAGCCCTCCAGTTCCTTCCTATAAAGTTGGCATCAACCGCATTCCAAACCAAGGGGTAAGCGGGATTGACGGCTTCTCTTCGTGCCACCAGTTGTCTCTCAAATGCTAAGCACCACCCTTTAGCATACAGGGATGTCATGTCACTGACTTCTCTGTTGAGAAACAGATTAGTCCCGATGCCCAAACATATAGCATAAGCCAGCTCCAATTTACTTTTTAGGGTGGAGGCCACTGCCCTAGCGTTTACATTAGTTGCATCCTTCATAAAGTTATTAATTAGCGTGGTGCTAAGATGCCCAATCGTATTGGAGTAGCTGATGGAAATTGCTATAGCAGGCTCTCCATTGTCTGCAAATAGCGGCAAATTCACGGCTAAACTGTCTGCCCGCCGCACGCCCCAAGCGTCGTTACAAATTAGGGGGCACGTGAATTCTCATGTAGTTACGGTTGCATTTATATTTATATATTGGGACTGGCCTTTGAGGTGCGTGTGCATCCACTCTATTATGTTCGCCTTAACCCTTTGTCCTACCAAGGGTCTTGTAGGGCCTGCTGACCCCTGTCCGAGTATCGAATGATCCCCTAAACCCGTCTGAGCTCGGGGGATTACAGCTTATCGCAGGGACCATGCTCATCGTTAGCCGGCGTGAGCTCCACAGAAGGTGCATCGTTAGGTACCCTCTCATGCCGAGTATCTATTTGAGGGCTCTCTGCTAAGTGCAGAGTACTATCTATGAGAAGAGTGGGGTGATTCCAGTCTTCTTCCGACACACCCGTGTCGGACCTGTCGGGGTGATTCATTTCTTCCTTTGACTCACCCGAGTCAAACATAGCGTGGCGATTCCTTTCTTCCCCTGACACACCACAGTCAGGCCTAATAGCGGTCTTATTTTCCGACGGTACCACTGGGCACCCGTCGGTGGGTGGACTGTGCCAATACGTCAGTTAAGCCGTTGTAGTCTCTCGGCATTTAGGTTTCCCATTTAGCACGCCCTGGCCCGACCAAGGCTTGACGTTGTGGCACGCATTGCTGCGCTCACGCACGAGTGGATTTTTTTTCTTGGCTGGATCCATAAACAATTACATGCTGCGAACCTAACCGTGGCGCAAAAACTAATCTAATATCTTAGCGAGTGTCGGGTTGTTCTTGCAAGCATCTACAATAGTCCCCTATACAATGGGGAAATGTTAGACAAATTTTCACCTAAAAGCCCTGGATGGGTATATAAAAATTTTATACTCGCCTATTGGCCGCCACTGCGCAGGTTTCCCCCTTGCCACACGAGTCCGGGGTACACCTATGATTTGGGGATCCAAAGTGAGAGCACTTAAGCCCATCAAGCCACCAATCCACTGGGTACTGAAGAGCCGAAGACCAAAGAGATCCGTAATGCCTTTCTCTTCTCGAATCCTACAAACCGCGCCAATTCTAAGGGAGGGGGGGTCGATTTGTTGAGTGAGGGAAATTTTAACGGTTGTTACTATGTGAATTCTTTTCGACTGACCCTCGATTCTACTGTTAAAGTTTCTACAGTAGCAGTTATATACCTCAATACAAGCGAGGGAATATACAGGAACTAAGCAAAGAGCCAAAACCAATGTTTCTAAATCTTCTATTTTTCTTTTACTCTTTTATTACAATAGCTTGTTGTCCCTAAGTGTACAAATGACCATAACTGCCCTCATGAGTCACTGGGTGTGTTCCAGGTGAAAAATTCGTAAATTTCTATGTGGTGCTATAATTTAGCTAGGATGAAAGTGAAAACATCATTAGATGCCTTTATATGCTATTTCATAATTCAATGACTGCTTCTGGGGCTAATCGCATCTTGAGCCCTTAAAGGGGGCTTAAATATATAGCCACAATTATATATCTCCGTCTACTTTTCCTTTGCGTCTCTTTTGTTTCAACTGGTGGACCTGTAAATTGAATCACTTGTGAAAAACAAGAGCCAGAAAAATATATGATAGGTGGCAGAATGCATCAGAAATACATAATTTGAGCTATATATTTGCACATTACGGGGAACTGGGGGTAAAGTACGTTAGGGCTGCAACCAAAATATGTTAGCTCCAATTATTCTGCATATTGTGAAGCGTGAATTGTTTACTTAACATGTTTGCTTCTCTACAGACCTTCTCTATGTTTATAACCCTTCATTATTGACACTTGTTAGAATATTCCTAATGACTTTCAGTTGAGCTATTAGGGTTAGAATTTTAGACTAAGCTAGTTTAAATTCTAGATAATGGCCTTTCACACTCTGGAAAGTGGTGAAGCTTGAAATACTGCATTTTAAACAAGGATATAGTGTTCAAAGGCGGTATTAATTTAGGGATCATCCCCAGGTTATGTGACAATCTGGGAAGTTTTGAAATGAAAATATTCTAAATTGCCATGTTGACCTTGTTAGGTAAAAGAGTGACAAAATTAAGCGTTTGATTCACTTGTCTGTCAAATTCTGAATTAACAGATTCTGATGAAATTTTTTTATCTCTTTCTTGCAGTCATAGGCAGCACAATCGTGCTACCTAAGTAAAGAACGATGTTGGCACAATGTATTATTTATTTATTTTATTTTTTCCATACAAGGGCCCTTCGTATCAAAGGAGTTGTCGTAGAAACTTCGAAAAGGGCTCATTCGATTGGAAATTGAATTGGCTAGTGCCCTTTTTAATAGTCGAAAGTGATTGGGGGTAACTAGCCCCCCACGCCCATCATTCCCCCAAACACATCCAATCAAAATGTTGAGATAGCCACTTTGTTCAGCGTAGTTGATTTCCAGATAGAAAATATATTTTTGAGGAGGACAATCCCCCACAAACCTCAGGGCAAGAGTTTTAAGTTATATCCTGGGTGTATATAAGTAGAAAGGCCTCATGAGGTCCCAGTGCTCACCCCTCCTGCCACCTACAACTTTTTTACATAATTTATTCAAGGATTATCGATATGTTGTTGTTTGGCCACGTGTAATGACATGAGGGGTGATTTACATAATTGCTCGAGAAATTATTGATTTATGACACTGGGGGGGTGGTTTGCATAATCGCTAGGGGCAATGTATTGATCTAGGACTCGAGGGGGAAGTGAATTTCCGACAAATTGATTACGTAATCGAAGGGGAGAATGTATTGATTTACGAAAGGGGAATTAAGAAACAAACATGGCTTCTTTGTTGTTTGGTCAAGTGCACGCTCGGGGCGAATGTTAAGATCCAGGAATAGGAAACCGGAAGTACATGCATCCTTCTCAGCCAATCGAAGTGGGTCAATGACCTCTTTTTCCCAGGTCGATTTATTGTTGTTGTTGTTGTTCGGCCAAATGCACGCTCGGGGCGAATGTTAAGATCCAGTATTTAAAAAAAGAATTCTATCTCTTTAGACTCCCGCATAATTCCAAGATAACAAGTGATGTCATTTCTAATTCCTAACACTAAAGATCAATGAAGCCCTATTTAAAAATAGAACATTAATTTTTCTCTTTGACCTAAAGAGCGTTTATCCCTCAGACCTAAGATCAAACAAGACATACTTGTTTCTTTATTCCCCTTTTCGTAAATCAATAATCCCCCTAGCGATTATGTAAATCAAGTTCTCAGAAATTCTCTCCCCTTTCGTGAATCAATAATTCCCCTTCTTGTTGTTGTTTTGGCCAAGTGCACGCTCAGGGCGAATGTTAAGATCCAGGAATAGGAAACCGGAAGTACATGCAACCTTCTCAGCCAATCACAGACTCGGTTACATCTCCTTCTCAGCCAATCAGAGGATCGCTTACATATGATTTTCCCCATTACATAACAATTTGCCCTTGAGATTTCGTATATAACAGACATGCATTGTGATTAAATTCTCAGAAAGTTCCAGGACACAATGGATATAACACTAAATATTATTGATGAGCTTGAAGCCTTGGTAGCCACAATTAGCAATATAAGTTCTGTTTTAGTACATTTTCATTTTCAAAATAAAATTATTTTCCTTGATCACCCTCCAGTATAGCGGGGTAAGTCCCCCCTCCCCCACAATACAAACTCACTAGAAAACATAAAATATGTTCTTTTTACCACATAAACCCCCTCAAACCCCCCACTGTTTTTACAAGTATAATTCTTCCAATAGAAATAAATTTATTCTTTCTGTAAACCTATTTAAAAGTGACAGTCAACTTTATGTCAATCCCTTAGCCATTAAGCCGCTAAATTGACACAACATTTCCGCAAGATTATAATTGGTCACCCTCTACTATATCTAAGTAAGTCCCCCCTCCCCCACAATACAAACTCACTAGAAAACATAAAATATGTTCTTTTTACCGCATAAACCTCCTCAACCCCCCCCCCCCACTGTTTTTACAAGTATAATTCTTCCAATAGAAATATTTCTCTTTTTTCGATAAATTTATTCTTTCTGTAAGCCTATCAAAAAGTGACATTCAACTTCTTTCTATCCCTTAGCTATTAATATACCGTTTCCATTTAAGCCGCCGCCGCTTACTTGACTTAAAAACATTTTTCCGCAATGATTTAAACAGATGACACCCCACAATTGCACTTCCTGCTTGTTTATCCTTTACGTTAACGACTTAACCAAAAGGTTTCAATGAGAAAACTTATTGTTTCTCTCTTTCTCAAATTAAAACGGTTTTAAGCAAAAAGAGATTGCTGTTTATTAAGCTTGTGGATTCGCAACCTGTTTTTTTGGAGGAGGGAAACGGGATTATTTCCAAAAATAATTACTAACAATATATTTAGGACATTGGTGAAAGGGGGGGAGGGGGGCATGTCTCAATTCTCCGCCATTATTGTAAAATGAAAACAAAGTGTTTCTTTGCATGAAAAGTAAGGGGCTGGAATGTCTATGAATAAGCTTTTTTAATTAATTAAAATAGCATTTGATTTCTGAGTTTAGTATATTTTTACTTTTTGCTTTACTGAAAATGCTGGCGTAGGGGGGCTTTCTTAGTGATAAATGCTTTTCTAGACAAAATTATGGTTAGTTTGGGTGGGGATACTAATTTTCCTTCTGTAAAAAAGGGGGAAATTATTTTGATACTAACTTTTTTCTCTTCTTTTAAGGCAAATTGTGAAGAATGCCCGTCGCCTCCCAGTAAGAGAGCTAGGGTCCAAGATAAAACCCATGTGAGGGCGTCAGTTATACAATATTGCCGCTGTCCGATTTTCTCTAGCTCTACACTGCCTGCCCAAGCTTACTCTGCACAGGCAACAATACACCCAGGCCGAAAACCCAAAAGAGAGTGGATGGATGCTTTCAATGCCGCAGTTGCGGAAAATTGCGAGGTAGCTTGCCCGTAATCCTCTTATCCTACATTGTCGAGGGTCTCAGGAACTACACAAAATCATGAGGTTGCCCTCGAACACACGCTACCTGGACCATCCGACACCCAAGCCCAGACGGAATTTGGAAATGTGAGCATTTTTACCCCTAGTTATAGAAATATCTACCTATTTCTTCCAATTTTTTTTAGGCCTTTTCTTTTCACCATTTTTGAACACAGTAAAAGTGTATCTCAGAGATATTAAAAGATTTTTTCTCCCCAAAGGAAATATAATGTTCTCCCTTTTGAATCATGTCAAGTGCATGCATTCACCCTGCTAAATTAGATTAGTGAAGCCAAAAAAGGCACTATATTCTGGTCATAGTTAGGTTATGTAATTTCTATTGCGATATAAACGAAAGGTTAATCTTGCCTCTACAAATTTCTTAAAAAACAACTTTCTATCGGAACGAGTTGTGTATCATGACAGGAGATGGCTATCCATTTCAAATCATGTTTTTTTTTCCAAAGCAGATAAAGAGTATTAATATGAAATTTTATTTGGAGGGATTGTTTGAACAAAATCAAAACCCACTATGTCATGCGTTTTAGATTGTAAATATCTTATATAAAGGTGGGGCCAGCTCGGAGTCCGGGAAGCGCCGGTGGGCCCGAGAAGCGCCAAGGGAAGCGCCGCGGACCGTGGAAGCGCTGCGGGAAGCGCTGCGGTGGCCCGCTGGGCCGACTCGGAGGGGGGGGGGAGAATTAAATAGTGGAAATTGATGGGGGGGTGGAGTTGTTTGAACAAAATCAAATTGTCAATTCTATGTAAAGCGTTTTAGATTGTAAATATCTTATATTAAGTTGAAAATTGGAACTTTCAGAATATCGATAGTTGTGGGGAACAGTGAATTAACCAAATGTTACTATGACCATACTGCTACTACTACTACTATTACTAAGCACGTTTTAAATAATACGTAAATAATAATCCAAATTTTAAACAGTAGGGGTGATTTGAACACTTTGAAAATAAGCTATTTTTCATTTATAGATTGGATCATTGGTACCATATTCCTTGTCGCCATCCTCGTCAGTTGGAGGAGAGGACGCACCGGTGGACTTCCACAGCAATTCAACGTGGAGTGGTATCGTTAATGAGCAAATACCTGATAATATTGATTTTTTTTAAATGATTTTCCTTTTAATGTAGATAATAGCACAGTTGAGCAGGTGGACTTGAGTCAAAATACGCTACAGCTTTTGGACGATTTTACAAACGAATTAACTGGGAACCCTCCCCCCACTTATTACATGAACATAGTTCAAACAAATGAAATTGTTTCCCATACCCCAAATATTGTTGAACAATGTGGGGGAGGGGTGGTGACAATATACAAGAGGGGGAGGGGGGTAATGTCCAATTTACAACATTTCCAGACTTTCAATTACCTAATACAATTTTAAATGCAATAGTTGTCTACACTGTGACTTTTGGGGATCCATTTAATTCACTTATGGGGGGAAATTTTGTGTTTGACCCCGTAGAAATTGTGCATGACTATGTAGATAAAATTCGTGTACTGCTGGAGAACCAAATTCAATTATGGGGTGGGGGGAGGGATTCAATTAAGGTTTCTATTGTTTTAAAGGTGTTTTATTTAAATGAGGGGAAAAGTGAAGTTTATTATCATTATGTACATTCCGAGATGCGTTTGATCTATCTGAATTTAGAAAATTTTGAGGGTGTTTTTTCAGAGTGGGTAGGTCAAATTATTGCGCATCTTGAGAACTTTAATGAAAATGAGAGCGGCTCTGTAGTTCTTTTTGTTGAAAATTTAAGTGTGAATATTTGTAAATTTAAGAAAGATTTTATTTTAAGAGGGGGGGGCAGGGTATGAAAGGGATACAATTTTAAATTATAATCCAGGTTTAGTAGGTTGTCCTGGTGTCCTGTGGATTTGTTTTGAAACAGGTCAAAAAAGTTTCAAGTTTGCTTTCCTCATATCAGCATTCGAGCCTCTAGTACGTGACGCTACCAAGACGAATTTAGACGATTGGACTGTACATGGGAAGGACGGGTCCAATTTCCCCATTGTAGATTTCTCTTGTTTAGAAGGAAAATACCCAGTAACGCTATGATCCATTGATATTTTTGAAAGGGCTAATGCCCATTTAAATATCGGCGTTACTGTGGTTCAGTATGAAACTGAATTTGAAGATGGGGTTCGTTTAAAAAAGAAGGGGGTGGTTTTCCCTGTAAGGGGCCCGTCAATTGTATTAGTCAAACACTGGGTTTGGTTGTTGTATACACCACCATCTAGTGACTTTGCCAATTCAATTGGCCATTTTAACCCGATCACAGAAATCAGTAGAGTTCTGGGGGAGGGTGAGACTAGGGGGACCCGTTTCTACTGTCCGACATGCCTCTCTAGATTTTGGACTGAATTAAAGTTGCAAAATCACATGAGGCATTGTAGTCGGCATGGCTACCAGACAGCGGAAACGGTTTCAAGGGATAGGGCCATTTTGCGTTTTAAAAATTTCCAAAACACCCTTCTCCAGTGAAACAAAATATCTTTGGACTGCGAAGCTAAGCTGGTGGAGGTGAACGATCCTCGATTTCCAAACCGAATCAAAGAACATCAAGCTATTGCATTGTCCTATGCCCATGCGCAAAGAGACACTTCTAACACCATGCGGTTGTTAGAAATAGTAGAAACATTGGATGAGGGGGAGTGCATGGTCAAGGCATTGACTAAACTAATTGGCACAGCTAATGGTGCTATTTCTCGATTGAGAAATACCCATTATCCTATGGTTCTGTCTGCAGAGGATCGTCTCGCGATTAAAAATCAAAAAATATGTTGGGTTTGTAAGGGGGAGTTTGAAGAGGGGGATAAGGGGACTAAAGGGAAAACAGGGGGAGGGGGAAAATCAGGGACCATAATCACTTGTGGCAGGAAATATCCTCTGGGGGTAGTAATTTTAGAGGGGTATCGCATCAATCGTGTAACTTAAATGTTAGCCAGCAGTTTTTTATCCCTGTTTTTATCCACAACTCAAATTACGACTTAAAATTTATTTAACCGGCACTGGCACGTATGCACAGGGAGGGAGGGGGAGTAGAAAGTCCATGGGTAAATAATTCATTTACCTATAACATTATTCCCAAATCGGCCGAGAAGTTGTTGTTTCTCGAGCTGAAACGGCAGGTAGTAAATAATGGGCATACGTGTTGGAATAAAATCAGGTGTTTAGATTCTTTTTGTTTTTTCCCAAGGCATTGAGTCAATTGATTCAAGTGCGGAAAAGCGACAATTTTGATAGCTTTCCCTTGCTTAAACAGCACTTTCCAGACAGTGAAATGTATGACCTATTGACCTGGAAAGGTGTATACGCATACGACTATTACTGTTCTGGCGCTCGCTTAAGCGAGGTGAAACTACCTCCAATTGAAGCTTTTTACAATTCACTCACTAGCAGTGAATGCACAGCCAAGGAATATGAGTTTGCCAAGAAGGTGTGGACTAAGGGGAATTGTAAAAATGGGTGGGATTATTGTAGACTGTACTTGGCCAGTGACGTTTTAACTCTGTTGGATATAGTCTGTAAGAACACAGACCAAATCTATTCAGAGTTGGGGTTAGACATAGGCTACTATTTTTCCACACCCCATTTGGTGATGGATTTGATTTTAAAAATTAGTAGGGAGGAAATAGGCCTAATCACAGATGTAGATCAGCACCTTTTTGTAGAGTGTTCAATGAGGGGAGGTTATGTTTTTCATGGGGACCGCGTCTTGTCAACCCATCCGAGCGGACAAAACAGCAGCGGTGCAAAGTCAAATGTAGTGTTCTTGGACATGAACTCATTGTACCCCTCGGCAATGTCTCACTACTCTTTGCCGTGTGGGAACTATCAATGGCTTGAGAATCCTTGTGAGTTCCCTGACATTACCACCGTCGAGGACAATGGGCCACAAGGATGGTTCTTTGAAATCGACGGGCACATTCCTCTGGCGCTTCACGATTCAGTCAGAGATTTTGTTTTTCCCTGTATCAATCGACCCGTGAGCAGGGAATCATTGAGCCCCTACAATCGATCATTGGTTGAGGATATGGGGATGCACTGGACTCCCTCTGAGCAAAAACTGATTGCTGATTTGGACCCTAAGGAGAATATCGTTGTTCACCATGTGCTTTTGCACTGGATGGTGAACAATGGCTTCAAGATCACCAAAATACATAGGGTCCTGCAGTTCAATCAGAAACCATATTTAAAGACGTTTATCGACACTTTTGTCGATAAACGCTCTAGGGCAAACTCTAAGGTAGAGAAGGAAATGTACAAACTCATTCTAAATTCAGCGTTTGGCAAAATGTGTGAAAGCGTACGCAACAGATCTCGCTGCGATGTTGTGACTGACCCTCTAGAGTGTGCACGAATTATTGCCGATCCCAATTTTACATCGTTCAGGAGCATAGAGACTGGCTTGGTTCTTCTACACAGGTGAAAGCGAAATGTGGTACTGAACAAGAATATAGCAGGAGGTAGTTCAGTACTAGAAATTTCCAAAAAGCTCATGTTGTCGTTTTTTTACAATGTGTGCAAGGTGCAATGGCCACGGGAGGGGGAGGTTCAAGTTTACTATGGGGATACAGATTCTCTGCTGCTAAAGGTAAATGGGACCGAAGACTTATTGGGTGATCTAAAAAAGGGGGAACACATCAGCTCACGGATGGATTTCACCAACTGGAATCCATCCCTCTACCCCGAGTTGGTGAAACGTCAAGCCCCCAACCAACTATTAATGTTAAAATCAGAGACGGGGAGTGATTTGATATCCAGGGGGTGTTCCCGGGTCCTAAAGTTTATTGCGTTAAAACTCATAGTGGGGATGAAAAGAAGGCGTGTAAAGGGATGCCTACACATTTTGTAAAGAGCAATTTCAACATGAGCGTGTACAGAGACTGTGTAGAAAGTAGCCTAGTGCCGAGAGCACAAGTGCTTGCAATTCGCTCTCTACAGTATAGAAATTATACTGTGAGAGTGGAAAAAAATGCAATGTCATGTATATCTGACAAAGTCTATGTGCTCGAGAATGGTGGTAGTGTCCTGCCTCATGGCCACTACCGTATTTCAGACCGAGTTGAATGCATAGACTATCGCAATCAACTTGGTCTGGATAAATTAACCTAACCTGACTAACCCAACCACTAACCACCACCACCAACCCGTTCATAAATTAACTAACCACCCAACCCGTTCATAAATTAACTAATCTAACCTCAACTAACTCAACCTAACCTGCCGCAGCAGTGACGACAACTATTGTACGGTTTTTTCCATCGCGGCTCCCGGGGGGGTGGGGGGCCCTTCCCGTGGCCGCTCCCGGGGGGTGGGGGGTCCCGTCCGCAGCCGACCTTCGGCCCAGTGGCCCCCGGGGGTGGGGGGCCCTTTTAAATTCATAATGTTCAACTGTGCTAGTTTTCCAAGTGTTTTTTTCAAGTGTTTTTTTTTGTTGTATAGAAAAGTGTGTGTTTGCTACTAATGTACATAAAGTGTTGTTGTTGCTCTTGTTCATGTTCATGGACAAAAAAGTGTTTTTTAAGACAATAAGTGTTGTTCATGTTGGTGGACAAAAAGTGTTTAAAGACAATAAGTGTTGTTCTTGCTGGTGATGGACAAAAAGTGTTTTTTTTTATGTTGTACATAAAGTTTCATTTTTATCATTGTTCATGTTCATGTTGAACAAATAGAGTTTTCATGTTGTAAATAAATGACCATGAAATATTGTCAGGTTCTTGTTGAACCTAAAGCGTTATTTTTATCGTTGTTCATGTTGAACAAATAGAGTTTTCACGCTGCAAATAAATGACCATGAAATATTGTCAGGTTCTTGTTGAACAAGTGTTATTTTATCGTTGTTTATGTTGAACAAATAGAGTTTTCATGTTGCCGAAATAAATGATCATTAAATATTGTTTTTTTTATTGTTGTTCTTGTTAACGTAGATATATCTATGGGAAAATTATTGCTACTACTTATTCATTGGACACGTATGATTTACAATTAGTTATAGTCCGACTGTTGTCAACAGCAGCAGCAGCAGCAGCATGTATCAATTTAAAACACCCTTCAGATCGTTTCTGTGTGGTCCCTCAATGTCGGGGAAAACAACACTCTTAACTAAAATAATTAAAAATTGCGATAAAATGTTTTTGGAAAAGCCGAAAAAAATCTACTATTGCTATAGTATTTGGCAGCAGTCCTATGATCAAATAAAAGCTATTGCCACAACCATACCAATACAATTCATACGGGGACTTGATGTTTTCAATAGTATTGAACCGAACTCGTGGTTGATTATTGATGATTTGGCTGAATCCATTGAATAGTTCTCACAGGAAATGCTACAACTGTTCACTGTTCGCTCCCACCATGAAGACATTTCCACAACCCTAGTTCTACACAATCTGTTTCATCAGAGCAAATGTATGCGAACCCTTGCTTTGAATTGCACTATCTATATTATCTATCGAGTTGTTCGTGATTCTAGCTCGCTCATAACTCTCAATAAACAGATATACCCCGGCGCTCCTAAATTTCTGTTGTCAGCGTTCACTCAGGCAACTAATAAACCCTACGGTTACATTTTTCTGGATCTTAATCAGAGCACACCCGAGGATTTACGTGTAGTCACCGACATTTTCAACAATGAAATTACAGTATATCTTCCGATGAATAGTAGAAAGGGTTATTAGTTGTCATTATGACACTGAAGAAACTACACGAACAACGGCATTTATTTTCCGTTTTAAGCACTTCAAAATCCTTGCTTAGGAAGGCCATACTCAAACATGGTGTTGACAATGATTTCATTAATCTAATATCTGAACTTTGTTTAAATTTAACTGAGGGTAACGTTCAACTGCCAGAAGGTGTTAGACAACAGACAAAGCAACATCGTTCCACTGTACGCGCCTTGGCTTGTAAAAACAAAGAAAAAATTTTTAAAAGAAAACGGCTCCTTCAAGCGGGCGGTAGCTTTTTCACACTTTTACTGCCAATAATTGCAGGACTTGTAAACAGTTTTCTCTAGAGAATGGCAAAACCCTATAAATTGACACCATTTGAACTTGTCCTCTCGCCCGTCGAACATTTTGAAGACAATCTAAGCAAATTCATTAATGATGAGAATATTGCCGATGACAAAAAACTGCTTTTACTTCAAGATGCATTGCGACGTGTGGACAAACATAAACCTTATCGTGAGAGACCCACCGCCGCCACTGTTACCGGTCCCTCTAAACAGGAAACATCTCCTCAAGATTCTGCAGCAGCAGCAGCGCATTCAAAGGAGAAGGAATTGAATTCGATTGTATCGAAAATTGGAAACCTATTGTCACACACCTATCGAGAACAGAGTAAAAGAGTATTATCATATCTCATGCTGGAAACTGGTGGTGAACATCAAGTTCAAGTCGATAGCACAGGGAAACGAATTATAATTCAGGGAAAAAGTTATAATCTAGTTGATTTAATTTGTGATGTGGTGACGAATCGTAAAGGACTTTTATCATTTGACAGTAATCTATACACCTTTCTAAGTGTATCAAACTTCCCCAAAAGTCTTATTGGCAATAAGCAAATTCTGAAGAAACTAAGAGAATATAGTCCTCCAACAACACCAACATCAACACTATTTAAAAAAGAAGAAGAAGATTCAATATTTGAAAATACTAGCAGAAGCAGCAGCAATGATTTTACAACACCTGTGGCTGCTAGTCAAAAGCGAAGACGAATTGATTTACCCTCCAGTGTGCAA
This sequence comes from Artemia sinica, assembly GCA_027921565.1. Lineage (NCBI taxonomy): Eukaryota > Metazoa > Arthropoda > Branchiopoda > Anostraca > Artemiidae > Artemia > Artemia sinica. The sequence goes on along the minus strand of CM051263.1, from coordinate 21,358,020 downwards.
AAGAGGAGTGGACATTGCACTACGTGTTTACGTTCAAAATGGATGAAGTTCTGAAAGGTGTCTATGAAAATATTGGTGAAGCGGGAAGTTTAAGTTCCCCCAAAACGCTTTCTAAAGTTGTCTCCGGCAGCACATTGAAAAAAGCAAAAGAGTGTCTAGAGAATTAACCGAGTTACACACTGCATCGGAATCACAGGCTTCGTGGCAAACAATATCGACAAACTAAAGCCTTTTTCCCTCTGCATATAATGCAAACGGATCTTTTAACTTTAGACGCAATTCAACAGCGTCACAATACACCCTACAAATATATTCTGGTGGCAATCAGTGTCTTTAGTCACTATGCCTATGCCATTCCATTACGGTCAAAGAGAGGTGTTGAAGTTGCTCAGGCCATTGAAAGTATTCTTGAACAGGGTTCGTACAGAAAAATTCAATCGGATCGTGGCAGTGAATTTGTTAATCCCCATGTGCAAAAGGTTCTATTGAAATATAATACAACACTTTATCATAGTCACAGCCCGATAAAGGCTGCATTGGCTGAACAATTAATAAGAACGATTCGTCTATTAATTTCAAGATATTGTACACTGAAAAATACACCGGCTTTTATTCATGATTTAGATAAAATCATGCAGATATACAACCATCGACCTCATCGATCTCTGTCCAACTCAAGCCCTTGGGAAGTTCATTACAGTGAAAATACATTTGATGCTTTTCTAAAGCAATATTCCAATGGTGAAAAAGAAAAAAAATGTGAAGAAGAAATTCAATGTTGGTGATACTGTTCGAATTAATAGAACCACCAATATTTTTGAAAAGGGGAATTATTTATGGAGCACCGAACTTTTTAAAGTGTCTAAAATTCTGGACACCGAGCCCACGACATATCGACTGCGAGACACCAAAGATGATGAGATTCGGTTTTTATGAATATTAAATAAAAAAAACAAGTTTTTTAAACTGAAAGTAAGAGCGACATTAAAACTTAAAACGAACAGAATTATTCCGTATATGAAAGGGGCTGTCCCCTCCTCAACGCCTCGCTCTTTACGCTAAAGTTTGACTCTGTCTCACAACTTTATTTTTAAAACAATAAAAAGTTTGACTTTCTCACAACTCTATTTTTTAAAACAATAAAAAACTTTAGCGTAAAGAGCGAGGCGTTGAGGAGGGGACAGCCCCTTTCATATACGGAATAATTTCTGTTCGTTTTAAGTTTTAATGTCGCTCCTTACTTTCAGTTTAAAAAACTTGTTTTTTTTATTTAATTTCTGATCGTTTTTTAGTTAATGCAGCTTTTATTTGCATAAAAATTTTACTTTGCTTTTGCTAAATGGATGTCTTTACAAATTAACTTACGTAACTAACTTCTATATTCGTATATTTTTCTTCTGGCAAAAAATACAAAGTTGCAGATTTTTGCAGATATGAGCTTGAAACCTATGTAATAGGGTTTTCTGATACGCTGAATCTGACGGTGTGATTTTCATTAAAATTCTTTCACTTGTAGGGGATGTTTCCCCCCTCTTTAAAAAATCGAGTAAATTTTCTCAGGCTCGTAGCCTTTGATGAGTAATACTAAACTTAATAAAATTTATATATTTAGGATCAGCATTATAAACACATTCTTTTGATACATTTATTGACATCAAAATTTCGTTTTTAAAAGTTTCGATTACTATTGAGCCGTATCGCTTGTTTTTTTATTGTTTTTTTTTTATTACGTATATGTTATTACTTATATGAAGGGGTTCTCCCCTTAGTCAATACCACGCTCTTTACGTTAAAAGTTAAAAAAAATTTTGATTCACAAACCCCTGAATCACAAAGGCCGTTTAATTAGAATAGATAGCTCTTTTGAAAGCACTAAAAAAAACTGTAGCGTAAAGAGCGAGGTATTGACTTGGGGGAGAACCCCCTCACATACGTTATAATTTCTGTTCGTTTTAAGTTCTAATATTCCTTCTTACATTTCAGTTGAAAAAACTTGTTTTTTTTTTATTTAACTTCTGATCGTTACTTAAATAATGCTTGGAAATCCGGCGCCCCCTTCATAGAAATGTCCCTTACCCCAAAGAAACATTCTCCACGGAAATATTCTCCAGAGTAATCCCCTCCTCTAGCCCCCCCCTCCAGAAAAAATCCTTCCTGAAAATGGTTGTATACTTCCCAATAACCAATAAATAATGCTGGCAAGTCCGGCGCCCCCTTCATGGCAATTTCCCTTCCCCCATGAAAACTTCCTTCATGGAAAGATCCTTCCATATAGCCCCCGACCCTCTCCTTCCCCCACCTACCAGAAAAAATCTCCTCTGAAAAAGTCTGTATACTTCCCAATAACCAATACTATATGTTAACATTGAGTAAAGTTCATAACTTTCAGCCCTCCCCCTGGGGACTTTGGGGATCAAGTCATCCTAAAAGACATTTTTATCATATTTTCGACCATGCTGAACAAAATGGCTATCTCAAAATTTTGATCGGGTGACTTTGGGAAAAAAATGAGCGTGGGAGGGGGCCTAGTTGCCCTCCATTTTTTTTGGTCACTTAAAAAGGGCACTAGAACTTTTAATTTCCGTTCCAATGAGCCCTCCCACGATATTCTAGGACCACTGGGTCGATACGATCACCCCTGGGGAAAAAAAAAAACAAACAAACAAATAAACACGCATCCGTGATCTTTCTTCTGGCAAAAAATGGAAAATTCCACATTTTTGTAGATAGGAGCTTGAAACCTCTACAGTAGGGTTCTCTGATACGCTGAATATGATGGTGTGATTTTCATTAAGGTTCTATAACTTTTAGGGGGTCTTTCCCCCTTTTTTCGAAAATCAGCCAAATTTTCTCTGGCGCGTAACTTTTGATGGGTAGCACTAAACTTGATGAAAGTTATATATTTGAAATCAGCATTGAAATCTGATTCTTTTGATATATCTATTGGTATCAAAAACCCGTTTTCTAGAGTTTCGGTTACCATTGAGCCGGGTCGCTCCTTACTTACAGTTCGTTACCACGAACTGTTTGATATGAACTGCAAAAAGTTAGAAACACTAGTGAAATTTATCAAATTGCAAAGATATTAAAGAGTCGTACTCGTAGGGGCAAGAGACAGTTGCTTGTTCGCTGGCTGCGATACAACTCAGATTTTGATTCTTGGATCAGTGCTGAAGATATTAACAATGCCCAATGATTTCTATGTGACTTTCATGCCCAATGTTTCTGATCCTCTCTAAAATGACTTGAATAGAACAAGTGATTTTTGGACGAAACTCTCCCCCACCATCAAATTCGACAACGGAAAGTATGAAGTGGCGCTTGTCGACTGTATTCTCAAAAATACCTATGACATCCTGAGCGAGGATCGTAAATATAATATAAAAATTAGACCCTATGATTGGCCGCCACCACCTTCAGGTGATCAAGAACAAATTCAAAAAATCAATTGGATGAATTATCCATATATTGAATTACCCTACGAGGAACTCACCTGTATGAATGATTTATGTCGTTCTATTAATAAAAGAATTTCCGCTCGTAAAAAAAGGAGCTTTTCATTTCAACTATTCAAAGGAGGAGGGTAAGATCTACATTAGTTCACCTATTGCCGATGAAAAGGTTATTCTCAATGATAACCTAAAGGATGTTCTTGGCTTTAAGCTCAATATAATTAACGGTAAAAGTGCCGGAAACACTAATTTCATTTTTGCTGACTACCCACCTGCCTTCTCCACGGACACTTGTATATTTCTCTACGCTTCATTTGTGGAAACATCTCGGGTTGGTAATTCAAATGTTCCCCTCCTACGAGTTCTTGGACGAAAAACCAATCAAGAACATATTCACCACTACAATATAAAGCATCTTCAATATATTCCTGTAAACACTTCCTATTTGGAACTCTGTCAGTTAACACTACGAACTGAATTAGGTGATCCCATAGCAATTTCAAAAGGTTTGGCTGTGATTACATGCCATTTTCGTCCCATCGTTCAACAACAAGATGTCTAATAGAAAAGTGGTATTCATTTGTCCTGATATTGTCTGCTATGTTAATACTCTTGGCCCAAGACAACAGGGCAATGGAATGGACTATTATAAAGTTTGCTCGTCAATGTCTGGCTATGGTCTTGGCAGTTGGTTTGCTAAGCTCTTTCGCTCTGCACTACCACTGGCTAGAAAATATCTTTTACCGGCTGCGACAGATTTTGCATCCTCTACACTATACGATTGGGGCTCTGGCAAGGATTTTAAAAAAAGTGCTACGGAAAATCTTAGGTCCAGTGCGCGAACCCTTGGCGAGAGATTAAAACAAAATGGAAAAAGTTTAAAAAGGTCAAGAAACACTGCATCACTCATCAGTCTCCACTCAGGTCAGAAACGAAAGACATCACCACTCTTGTCAAAGAAAAGAAGGAAAAAGCCGACACATAGTGTAAACAGAAGAAGAAGCCCCAGGAAGAGAATTGTTAGATCGAAACAAGATTTCTTCTCTTAAGATGTCCTACCTACCACATAAGGATTCTCAACCTTCAATCACCTCATCATTAAATCTATTCAATGCAGAAAATGTTGATGTGAGTGTCAAGCATGGATTCTATGAACAATTTTATCCACAACAACCCCTCTCCGATAATATCCACTTTCAAATTTATTCCAATGAAGACTACTTTATGGACATGTCTTCAACATTTATAGACTTACAAATGAAAGTCCGGAAATCCGATAATACAATGCCAATTCGGGCCGATGGAATATCCTATGAAAATTGTATATTACATAATCTATTTCGTCAAATCAGTGTCTACATCAATGGCACGCTGGTGAGCACAAGCAACAATCTCTCAAATTATACTAGCTATATGCAATTCATGTTGATGACACCCAAGTCATACAAGGAATTTAGAGGCACCTCCAATGGATATGAATATATTACTAATACTGATAGTACAGATGCACTTAAAAATGCTACAACTAGTGAATTACATCTAGTTGAAAAAATATATCATGAAATATTTAATATACCCCAATGGCTGCCGCCCAATGTTAAAGTGGATATAAAACTGACGCTTGCACCCTCCAATTTCATATTGAGAAAAGAACTTGCTGCCAATCCTGATGTGAGTCTCTCCCTCACCTCGGCAATACTTCATGTACGCAAACAACAGGTTATGAGTTCTGTTGCTTTGGCAGTGGAAAAACTGAGAGCCAATGGAAATAAAACTACTTGTTCCTCATACAATCACCAATCAACGTCATATTGCCATGGGCTCACGCACCTTCACCGATTCATCCTTTATCAATGGCGAAATTCCGTCAAAACTCGCTTTGGCATTTGTAAAAAGCACCAGTGCAATAGGATCGTGGACTGGATGTCCACATAAATTCGAGATGTTTTGCCTTTCATCTCTTGTGTGCAAAGTAAACGGTATCCCACTCTACAATCTATCTTTTGATAAATCCTATAGAACATTGTATGAGTTGACAATGCAAACCCTAGATCATGACTCTCAACTATTTGAAAATGGTATAACCGAAGATATGTTTGCTAAAACACATGGTATCATTGTACTGGATTTGTCTGGCACACAGGATATGAGTATAGTACGTACGGGGAGTGTGCGTTTAGAGTGTACATTTGCCGACCCATTGGCTGAGAGTATTGCACTAATCTCACTAAATCAATATGAAACCTATTGGGAAATCACTCCCGAAGGCGGTGTTCTACTAGACTTGGCGCCATAAACACCAGTCAAATAATCAATGTATTTAATATGGACCCCTACATGTCCCAGTACAAATCCTATTGTCTACCCTTGGACTTTCTTGGAAAAATTCAAAGTTTCAACAATACCTTAATTATTGTTAATAGCAGTCCATCGACTGTGCTGACGGGTCATTGGCTGTGCATCTTTCAAACAATGAAGACGATTGAATTTTTTGATCCTCTTGGTCTACCCTATACATTTTACACACCCCATATCAGCAACTATATTGAGAGCAGTGGGAAAACTATTATTCAAAATCGGAAGAGGGTGCAGGATCTAACGACTAAAAGCTGTGGCTTCCATGCACTACTATATTTTGTGTTCCGATGCCGCGGCTATACTTACAAGCAGTTTCTCCACATTTATAGTGACAATCCACGTCTGAACGACTTTCTAGTGGAAAATATCCTCTCAGACCTATACAGTATTGATTTCAGTGCCCTAAAAGTAAAGTGCTTAAAAAATGTTTGTGAATTTGTTTATTAATAAAATGCATATATATATACAACAATGTCTTTAAATCATCACTTTAGATTTCTTCTTCGATGTATATGCAACTGTCGTGAACCACTAATGCTGGTAAATCATTTGGATTCACTGTATATTGATCTTGATTGACTGCAAAGTCAGGGTCACATTTTCTACAGTACAATGTAACTTCACTCTTGTCATATCTCTTTGTATAGTCAATGATGCTATTTGCATTCATATTATGAAATTCACGAGTTTCAATCTGTCTATTTGAAGCAATATCACATACAGTGTTTTCAAATGGTGAATCACATTCGGTAACTGCCAAATAAAAATCACTTGGTTTATAGTCATAGTAGGCAGTGTCGTCACAACGATGACGTAGAAACCAAATTGTCTTGATCCCCAACAGTTGAATCGTAGACCTGACTCCTCCTCCCAGAATAATTTAAATCCACGACAATACCAATCTCGTAGAAATAAACTAAAATCACGTTTGGGGTTCTTTCCAATCATAGCGGGGTAAGTATTCTCCCACTGATCACATTTATCATAGTGACAATTGGAACACAGGTGTCCTCTAGGGTGAGAGTCACACACCTCTTCAAGACATGAATTACATCCTTTAATTTGTACTGCATAGCCTCTATGTAATTTACAAGGATTACATAATTTACACTTTTCACTATAGTCATCAATAATTGTACAATTCTCACATTGAGTCCAACTGCCAAGAGTGTACATGCACAACGGACATGTATAGAACATTTTTTTGGTTTCCAATGTCATTTGACTCTCTCACAGCTAAAACGAAACTGATCGTCCTCGCTCGATAAATTCAGTGAAGGGAATGGGGAGAGGAGTAACTCTGTGACGTTACCTCTTTCGAATGAGGAGCCATCTACATTGAATCCATTGGCAATGTTTTCAAAAGTATATCCACGATATGATTCTGCTTTGTTCCAATTAATATATCAATAAATTGACTATAAGCATTTGAGTCACATTTTAAAAGTTTCATACAATAGTCCAATGGGGGAGAATCAGTTTTCATTATATTGTCAAGTGTTCCCTGACGAGAGAATATCCTGCATTGAAGAGATAACTCGAGAAAATCGTCATCCAAAATCAAATGTTTTTCCATAAACACTAGATTCGAACTAATTCTCTCTTTCTCAAATTTATTCATTTTTTCAATCCTTTCACTCTGACTGCTGACTCTAGACTGACCCTGATTCGTTATCCCCTAGCCTAACCTAACCAGAAAAGAAAGGGAACATTTTCGATTTCGAAACAATTTTATTGATTAATTACAACAACAATAATACTAAGCATGTACAATTAGCGATACAGTTTATTGTCTTCAATATGTTTCACTAATTCACTTAAAGCACATTGAAGTCTATTCACATGCGCTATATCAACTTTTGCAGCGAAACATAATTGATCCTCCATTTTAAATTTGCTCAAGGATATCACATATCTTGCATATACTTCATCCCATTCCTTACAAAGCCGTGATCCTCTCGTGATTTCCACCGCAATGTTTGGTGCTCTTGTATTATTGCCATCAACTCCACTATCAACTTCTAAGAGGGTAAACATTCCACTCGCCATTATCAACACACAAATATATATCCAAATGAGTAAAGTCAAACTGTTCTTCTTCTCACTCCTTTGAATTCTATTCACAGACTAACAAAAAACTATAGCAAAAATCCCTTCCTTATATTCTCTGCAAACCTTCGCCACTAATATGTAACCAGCCCTCTGATTGGCTTAGAAGGAGACACGTGATCCTGTTTCCCGTTATCGGATCAATAAAATTCCCAATCGATTACGCAAACAATTTCTCGGAAATCCACTTCTCCTTCGATTACGTAATCAATTTCTCGGAAATTCACTTCCCCCTCGAGTCCTAGATCAATACATTGCCCCTAGCGATTATGTAAATCACCCCCCCCCCCCCAGTGTCATAAATCAATAATTCCCCGAGCGATTATGTAAATCACCCCTCATGTCATTACACGTGGCCAAACAACAACCGATCAATAATCCTTGAATAAATTATGTAAAAAAGTTTTAGGTGGCAGCAGGGGTGAGCACTGGGACCTCATGAGGGCTTTCTACTCATATAAGAACGATGTTCACACAATGTATTATTTATTAACTTTTTTTCCTTTAGAGCACGGCACTTTCCTTTAGAGCACGGCACGGCACTCGAAAACGTTGTCGTAGAAACTTCAAAAAGGGCTCATTCAATTGGAAATTGGAGTGGCTTGTAGCCTTTTTGATAGTCAAAAGTGATTGGAAGGCGATAACACCCCTTCCACGCTCACCATTACCCAAAACACATCCAATAAAAATTTTGAGACCGCCATTTTGTTCAGCGTAGTTGATTTCCAGATAGAAACTATGTTTTTGAGGAGGACACTCCCCACAGCCCTCAGGGCAAGTGCTGTAAGTTATTCCTTGAGGGAATATAAGTTTTCATAGAAGGCGTTGTCATAGAAACTTCAAAAAAGGCTCATTCGATTGAAATTCAAAGGGCTAGTGCGCTTTTTAATAGTCGAAAGTGATTGGAGGGCAACTAACCCCCTTCTCACGCCCACCTTTTCTCCAAACACATCCAATCAAAATTTTGAGATAGCCATTTTATTTTACGTATGTTTTAAGTTCTGGAAATTAGGCATTTGAGGATAACAACCCCCCCCCTAAAGCCCTCAGGGCAAGGGTTTTAAAATATGCCCTGGGGTCATATGAGGCTTTTATAGAACGCGTTGTCGTAGAAACTTCGAAAAGGGCTAATTCGATTGGAAATTGAAATGGCTAGTAACCTTTTAAATAGTCGAAAGTGATTCGAAGGCAACTAACACCCCTTCCACGCCCGCCATTTCCCCAGACACATCCAATCAAAATTTTGAGATATCCATTCTGTTCAACCTAGTTGAAATTTCTGCAAATTAGGAATTTTAGGATGATAACCCCCTCAGAGCCCTCATTACAAGGGTTGTAAGTTATGCCCTGGGGACATATAAGGTGTATATAGAAAGTTCTTGTAGAAATTTCAAAAAGGGCTCATTTGATTGGAAATTGAAATTGCCCTTTTTCATAGGCAGCGCAATTGCGGTGCCTAAGTAAAGAACCATGTTGGCATAATGTATAATTTTTTTCCATACCAGGGCACTTGGTATCGAAGGAGTAGTCGTAGAAATTTTAAAAAGGGCTCTTTCGATTGGAAATTGGAATGGCTAGTTCCGTTTTTAATCACCCCTTCCGCGCCCACCATTTCCCCAAACACATCCAATCAAAATTTTGAGATTGCCATTTTGTTCAGCGTAATTGAGAACGCTGAATCATGTTTTTGAATTATGTTTTTGATAGAGGATTATGTTTTAGAGGAGGACACTCTCCCACAACCCTCAAGGTAAGGGTTGTAATTTATGCCCTGGGCCATGTAAGGTTTTTATAGAAAGCGTTGTCGGAGAAACTTCAAAAAAGGCTCGTTCGATTGGAAAAAATTGCTAGTGCCCTTTTTAATATTCGAAATTGATTGGAGGGAAACTAATCCCCCTCTCACGCCATCCTTTTTCCCAAACACATCCAATCAAAATTTTGGGGTAGCCATTTTGTTCAACATAGTTGAAAGTTCTGGAAACTAGGTCTTTGAGGATGACAATCCCCAATCAGGGCAAGAGCCGTCAGGGCAAGGTTTATAAGTTATGCCTTGGGGGTAAATAAGGTTTTCAACGAAAGCGTTATCGTAGAAACTTCAAAAAGGGCTCATATGATTGGAAATTGAATGGCTAGTGCCCTTTTTAATAGTCGAAAGTGATTAGAAGGCAACTAACACCCCTTCCACGCCCACCATTTATACAAACACATTAAATCAAAATTTTGAGATAGCCACTTTGTTCAAAGTAGTTGAAAGGTCCGGAAATTATATATAAGAGGATAACACTCCTCCATATCCCTCAAGATAAGGGTTGTAAGTTATGCCCTGGGGGCCTATAAGGTTTTTATTGAAAGCTATGTCGTAGGAACTTGAAAAAGGGCTCATTCGATTGCAAATTCAAAGGGTTAGTGCCCTTTTTAATAGTCGAAAGTGATTGGCGGGCAACTGACCCCCCTGTCACGTCCACCTTTTCCCCAAACACATCCAATCAAAATTTTTAGGTAGCCTTTTTTCAACGTAGTTAAAAGTTTTAGAAATTAGGTCTTTGAGGATGAAAACCCCCCTCAAAGCCCTCGGGGGAAAGGTTGTAAGTTATGCCCTGGGGGCATATAAGGTTCTTATAGATAGTGATGTTGTAGAAACCTCAAAAAGGGCTCATTCGATTGGAAATTAGAAAGTCTTTGCCCTTTACAATAGTCGACAGTGATTGGAGGATAACTAACACCCCTCTCACACCCACCATTTCCCCAAGCACATCCAATCAAAATTTTGAGATAGCCATTTTTTTCGACGTAGTTTAAAAGTCTGGAAATTATGTTTTTGAGGATGACACTCCCCCCACAGCCCTCAGGGCAAGGGTTATAAGTTAGATCCTAGGGGCACATAAGGTTTTTTTTTATAGAAAGCGTTATCGTAGAAACTTGAAAAGGGAATTATTCGATAGGAAATTGAAACGGCTAGTGCCCTTTTTAATAGTCGAAAGTGATTGGATGGAAAGTAACCCCCCTCTTAAGCCCACAATTTCCCGAAACACATCCAATAAAATTTTTTGAGATAGCCATTTTTTTCAACGTAGTTCAAAGGTCCGGAAATTATGTCATTGAGGATGACAGCTCCCTCACAGCCCTCAGGTCAAAGTGTTGTAACTTTTGCTCTGGGGTATATAAGGTTTCTATAGAAAACGTTGTCGTAGATACTTCAAAAAGGGCTAATTCGACTGTAAATTTTGAGGGCTAGTGCTCTTTTTAATAGTCGAAAGTGATTGGAGGGCAACTAACCCCCCTCTCATGCTCACCATTTCCCCAAACACATCCAATCAAAATTTTGAGATAGCAATTTTATTCAAAGTAGTTGAAAGTTCTGGAAATTAGGTCTTTGAGAATGACAACCCCCCACCCCAGCCCTCAGGGCAAGGGTTGTAAGTTTTGCCCTGGGGCCATATAAGGTTTTTATTGAAAGAGTTGTCGTAGAAACTTCAAAAGGGCTCTTTTGATTGGAAATTGAAAGGGCTAGTGCTTTTTTTAATAGTTGAAAGTGATTGGAGAGTAACTAAGGCCCCTGTCACGCCCACCATTTCCCCAAACACATCCAATCAAAATTTTGAGATAGCCATTTTGTTTAACGTAGTTGAAAGTCCTGGAAATTAGGTCTTTGAGGATGACAACCCTCCCCCACCCACAACCCTCAGGGCAAGAGCTGTAAGTTATGCCCTGGGGGCATATAAGGCTTTTATAGAAAGTTTTGTCGTAAAAACTTCAAAAGAGCTCATTTTATTGAAAGTTGAAAGGGCTAGTACCCTTTTCAATAGTAAAAAGTGATTTGAAGGCTTGACATTTTTATAGTAAAGATCGATGTGGGTATAACGCATTATTTTTTTGATGTTGTTGTTGTTTAGACCAGGGCACATCGTATCGAAGGAGTTATCGTAGGAGCTTCGAAAAGGGCTCATTCGATTTAAAATAGAAAGGGCTGAAGCACTTTTCAATAGTCGAAATTGATTGGATAGAAACTAATCCCCTGCCACACCCACCCTCCCATTCGCCTTTATGTTTAAAAATTAAATGTTGCCTAAGATTAAATCAAAATGCACTGTGTTAATGCTAAGTCCCAATAAGGCATCTCAGCAGTATCCCAAGAATGACTGAGGGTATTATGTTCAAACTTTCGGGGTTACTTTCGGTTCTTAAAATTTAACCAAATCAAAATAGTGTAAGTGTATCCAAGCTATCAAAGAAAGTAAGCAGATTTTTTTGCGAATGGTATCAAGTTTTACATTTCAGGTCAACTAGAGGAGGTATGAAACTAAATTATCCACTACTATTTGTTTCCAGGTTTTTAAAAGGGTGTAAGTGGTTAAAAATTTCTGAAGATTTTTATCCAGCATTCAATTAGCAGACCAAACTATAAAGTCTTAAAAAAAACGAAAAGATTTAAAGTATTATTTTCCTTTTCCCTGAAAAGACTATGTCAATATAAAACAAACAGAAATTAATTAAAAGAAATTTTTCCACAAAATAAGTTTTTCAAAGAAAAGTAAAAAACTCCATTAAACAAAAAATGAGCAAAAATAAAATCAAATAATCTACCAAGCGTGAAACTACACAAATCAGCTTCGATAAATAAATGAAACCCAAAACGAACAGAAATTACAATAAATAACCGAGTCAAACTCAAAACGAGCAGAAATTAACATAAGTTGGGCTCAAAACCCCTATGCCTTCCCAATACCAGAACATAATGTGCACTTTACTGAAAAAAATACAAATGAATGTGCATTGTCATTTTAATATATATATTCTGATATTTAGTAATCAAAATGTTAATATTATTTGATTTATTAAAGTTGTAAAAGTAAAAACATACAAACAATTTTTTTAACTGAAAGTAAGGAGCAACATTAAAACCTAAAACGAACAGAAATTATTCCGAATATGAAAGGGACTGTCCCCTCCTCAACGCCTCGCTCTTTACGCTAAATTTTGACTCTGTCTCACAACTTTATTTGTTCAAACAATAAAAAACTTTTAGCGTAAAGAGCGAGGAGTTGAGGAGGGGACAGCCCCTTTCATATACGGAATAATTTCTGTTCGTTTTAAGTTTTAACGTTGCTCCTTACTTTCTGTTAAAAAAAAAATTGGTTTTTTATTTAGATTTTGAACATTTTTAAGATAATGCAGGTTTGATTTTGGCTCACCGTGCATGAATATCTAAAACAAAATTTGTGTATTAATTTTACTTTTATTTGATTAAGTGGCTTTCTCGAAACTTGTTTAATTTTATTTAGGAACGTTTTTATTAGTAATAAATATACGTAACTTACGAATTAACTTACGTAACGAACTTCTATATTCATATATTTTTAATGTGTATATTAGGGTGTTCGCCCCCTAGTCAATACTTCACTCTTTACGCTAAAGTATTTCCTCCCAGAGCCAACATCCATAACTCTTAAAGAAGTTTTTCTATTTTTTAGAAAATACATCATCACCAGATTTCGCTTACAACCTCCAAGGTCAATCTCAAGACAAACATTATGAGAAGGAATTAGACAAAATTTCATCAGAATTTGTTATTCATAAGAAAGCAATCAAGTGAATCAAGCACTTTATTTTAATATATTCCAACCTCATCCCTGTCTTGTAAAGATTTTGACCAGCCCAACTTATAAAAAATATGAAAAAATACAAATGAATGTGCATTGTCAGTTTAATATATATATACTGATATTTAGTAATCAAAATGTAAATATTATTTGATTTATTAAAGTTATAAGAGTAAAAACATAAAAACAACAAGTTTTTTTTAACTGGAAGTAAGGAGCAACATTAAAACTTAAAAACAACAAAAACTATTCCGTATATTAAAGGGGCTGTCACCTCCTCAACGCCTCGCTCTTTACGCTAAAGTTTGACTCTGTCTCACAAATTTATTTTTTCAAACAATAAAAAACTTTAGCTGAAAAAAATATAAATATTGAAAAAAATATAAATATATATTTTTATTGAAAAAAATATAAATATTTTTACATTTATAACTTTGATAAATCAAATAGTATTAACATTCTGATTACTAAATATCAGTATATGTATATTAAACTGACAATGCACATACATTTGTATTTTTTTCAGTAGAGTGCAAATTATGTTCTGGCCTAGGGAAGGCATAGGGGTTTTAAGCACGTTTTGAGCACAACTTATGTTAATTTCTGCTCGTTTTGAGTTTGACTCGGTTATTTATTATAATTTCTTTTTGTTTTGGGTTTCATTTATTTATCGATGCTGATTTGCAGTAGTTTCACGCTTCGTAGATTATTTAATTTTATTTTCGCTCATTTTTTGTTTAATGGAGTTCTTTACTTTTCTTTGAAAAACTTATTTTGTGGAAAATTTTTTTTTATATAATTTCTGTTCGTTTTATATTGACATAGTCTTTTCAGGGAAAAAGAAAATAATATTTTAAATCTTTGTGCTTTTTCAAGACTTTATAGTTTGGTCTGCAATTTGTATGCTGGAAAACTTTTTTAGCAATTTTTAACGACATACACCCTTTTAAAAATCTGGACACAAATAGAAGTGTTTAATTTCGTTTCATACCTCCTCTAGTTGACCTGAAATGGAAAACTTGATACGATTTGCAAAAAAATCTGCTTACTTTCTTTGATAGCTTGGATACACTTACGCTATTTTGACTTGGTTAAATTTTAAGAGCAGAAGTAGACCCGAAAGTTTGAACATAATACCCTCAGTCGTTCTTGGGATACTTCTGAGATGCCTTATTGGGAATTAGCATTAACACAGTGCATTTTGATTTAATCTTAAGGCAACATTAAGTTTTAAACATAAAGGCAAATGGGAGGGTGGGCGTCGGAGTTGCCCTCCAATCACTTTCGACTATTAAAAAGGGCATCAGCCCTTTCTATTTTCGATCAAATGAGCCCTTTTTGAGGTTCCTACGACAACTCCTTCGATACGAAGTGCCCTGGTTTAAACAACAACAACAGTAACAAAATCATACATTATACCCACATCGATCTTTACTATAAAAATTTTATGGCTTCCAATCACTTTCGACTTTTAAAAACGGCACTAGGCCTTTCGATTTCCAATCCAATGAGCCCTTTTTGAGTTTCTACGTCAACAATTTCTATAAACACCTTATATGCCCCCAGGACATAAATTACAACCCTTACCCTAAAGGCTGTGAGGGTGGTTGTCATCCTCTAAGACATATCTTCCAGAACTTTCAACTACGTTAAACAAAATGGCTATCTCAAAATTTTGATTGGATGTGTTTGGGAAAATGGTGGGCGTGAGTGGGGGTTAGCCGCTCTCCCATCACTTTCAACAATTAAAAAACGCACTAGCCCTCTCAATTTCCAATCAAATAAGACCTTTTGAAGTTTCTATGACAACGCTTTCAATAAAAACCTTATATGCCCTCAGGGCATAACTTACAACCCTTGCCCTGAGGGCTGGGGGGGGGGGTGTCACCCTCAAAGAACAAATTTCCAGAACTTTCTACTACGTTGAACAAAATGGCTACCTGAAAATTTTCATTGGATGTGTTTAGGGAATGGTGCGCGTGAGAGGGTGGTTAGTTACCCCTCAATCACTTTCGACTATTAAAAAGGGCACTAGCCCTCTCAATTCCCAATTGAATGAGCCCCTTTTGAAGTTTTTTTACGACAACTCTAACTATAAAAACCTTATATGCCCCAAGGGCATAACTTAAAACCATTGCCCTGGGGGCTCTGGGGAGGTTTGTCATCCTTAAATACATAATTTCCAGAACTTTCAATTACGTTGAACAAAATGGCTATCTCTAAACCTTGATTGAATGGGTTTGGGGAAATGGTTACCCTTCAATCACTTTCGACATATTAAACGGGCGCTAGACCTTTCAATTTTCAATTAAATGAGCACTTTTTAATTTTTTTTACAACATCCCTTTCTATAAAAACCTTACATGCTCCCAGGGCGCAACTTACAACCCTTGCCCTGAGGGCTGTGGGGGG
This sequence comes from Artemia sinica, assembly GCA_027921565.1. Lineage (NCBI taxonomy): Eukaryota > Metazoa > Arthropoda > Branchiopoda > Anostraca > Artemiidae > Artemia > Artemia sinica. Next base: position 21,342,089 of record CM051263.1, on the reverse strand, counting down.
AGGGGGTGTCATCCTTAAAGACCTAATTCCAAAACTTTCAACTACGTTGAATGAAATGGCTATCTAAAAATTTTGAGTGGATGTGTTTGGGGAAAAGGTGGGCGTGAGAGGGGGGTTAGTTGCCCTCAAATCACTTTTGACTATTAAAAAGGTTACTAGCTCTTTGAATTTCCAATTGAATGAGCCCTTTTTCAAGTTTTTACGACCCAGATTTTAATCAAAACCTTATATGTCCCCTGGGCATAACTTATATCCCTTGCCATGAAGACTGTGGGGGGAGTGTCCTGCTCAAAGGCATAATTTACTTTAAACTGCGTGGAACAAAATGGCTATCTCAAAATTTTAATTGGATACATTTTGGGAAATGGTGGGCGTGGAAAGAGTGTTAGTTAGTGTTGGGCGATATTCAATATCGATATTGACATATCGATATATCAGAGCAAATATCGATATCGAATATCGAAACGAAAATATCGATATCGAAAACGATATTTGAACATATTTGACTATTTTCGGCCTTTTCTGCTACTGGTAAACGTCCTGCAGAAAAGATCCAACATAGAAAATTGTTTGGGAAATGGGCGAGAAGAAGAACAATGATGTATTTAATCCATTGACTCATACATGCTGATACACAGCATACTTACCTGTATCCATAAGTTGGTATAGCCTGTTCTCAAACTCAAAATACGTTTAGTCAGGAGGAATTCCAAATGTTGCTGAGAACCTCCAAAAGGCCTTGGCTGTATTAATGCCTTCTAAGCTGATAGGCCTTGCTCATATAAAAGAGAATTGGCTTTTTATGCTGAATCCAAATATATAGGATTCATTCAGTTTAATGTTCCCATCAAAAGATACGAGCCTGAGAAAATTTGCGTGATTTTTGGGAAAGGGGAGAAACCCCCAAAAAATTCAAAGAATCTTGAAGAAAAGCGTACCATCAGATTCAGCATATCATGGAACCCTTCTGTAAAGATTTTAACCTCCCGTCAGCATAAATGTAGAATTTTGTATTTTTTGTCAGAATAAAAATCACGGATGCATGTTTATTTATTCCTCTTTCTTTTGCCAGCGTGATCGCATCAATTCAAAGGCCCAAGAATGTTGGGAAAGTGCTCGTTCGAAAGAAAATAACAGTTATAGTTCCCTTTTAAAGTGACCCGAGATATTGGAGAGCCAATAGCCCCCCTCCCAGGCCCTTTTTTCCCTGAAAACACCCGATCCCAATTTTGAGATATTCATTTTGTTCACCATAGTTGAAAGATCGAAAAAATGTTCCTCCGGAGATAACCTGACTCCCCGCAACCTGAGAAAAGGGCTTTAAGATATGAATTTGCCTATTGTTTACGTATAGTATTTTTTATTTGTAAGTAAACAGGCCTTTTTAGGGGAGGGGGAATTTTCTGTGGGGGTATTTTCCACAGGTAGAATTTCCCATGGGCAGGGAAGTTTCCGGGGCAGAACTAACAAGGGGGAATTTTACACCGAAGAATTTGTCATAACTCCTATACGAAATTCGTCATAATGTTTCTCTGCTGATTCAATTTTTGATGTAGAGATGTTCCGAGGAAATTGTCATGATCCCCCCATGGTACCCGGGGGAAGGGCTATAAGTTATGAATGTTGTCTGTTGTTTACATATAGTTTCTGTTATTTGGAAGTAAACAGACGTTTTTAGGGAGGGAAATTTTCCGCAAGGGGATTTTCCACGGGGAGAATTTTCCATGGGCAGGGAAGTTTCCGAAGATGAACTTATAAGGAGAAATATTACACGGGAGAATTTGCCAGAACTCTTATATCAAATTTATTTTACTTTCTCTTTGCCGATTCAATTTAACATCTAGAGATGTTCCGGGGATATTATCCGGGGTAAATTTTCAGAGAGGTTAAAATTGCCTGGGAGATTTTTTTGTGGGAGGGAGGGAGTTCCCACGGGGGAAATTTTCCATGGGAAAGTTTTCAGTGGGAGTAATTCTTCGTGGCGGAATTTTCCGCAGGAGATATTCTCCATGTGGAAATTTTTTGCGGGAGAAATTCTTCATCAGAGGATTTTCCGTGGAAGAAACTTTCCATTCGGAGGATGGGATTTCAATGAAAAATTTCCTGTTGAAGGAGTTTTCCGGCATGATTTGAAAAAGATCAAAAATTAAATGAAAGACAAGTCTTTTTTTTCAAATGAAAATAGGCTTAAGAGAAATTTCTAGGCGAAATTGTCCACAAGAAAATATCTGGGTGGAATTTTCAGCAGGGACGGATTTGTAGTGATAATTTCCTGGTATTAAATGAAAACAACCAAAAATTAAATAAAAAAAAAATTTTCAACGGAAACTAGGGAGACATATTGAAACTTGAAACAAAAAGAAATCCTACCGTATGTGAGGGGAGTTACCCCCTCCTTTAAAGAGTTCCAATTATTTAAAAACAACTCCTGAAACACAAGGGCTATTTAATTAGAATAAGAAGCTTGTTTTTAAAATACTAGAAAAAACGTATATGAAGGGCATCCCTCTCATATACGGAAAAATTTCTGTTCGTTTTAAGTTTTAATGCTGAACCTTACTTTCAGTTGAAAAAACCTGTTTTTTTTTTTTTATTCAATCACTGAAAGGTAGAACAAATGCTCAGGGAAAAAACATTGACATGTTGCTGAGTTTGAACAGCCAAAAGTAGTCAGTAGGTCATCTTTCTTTACCCTGACCCCGAGTAATTTCAAGTCTAGATTTCTATGATATTCACTCTTGTAATCGAAGTTTGTTTTTATTGCTTGATTTTCTATTATTCAAAGTTTAAAAAAATTGTGCAAAATACACTTTTATTATAATTGTTGGTACTTTTCTATCAGCCAGGACACATTCGAGAATTTGGTTCTACAGGTACGGGGTAGAAACAACCGCTATGCTTGGGAAATAGATAGGATATATATAATTTGGCTGTATATTTGCACACTAGGGGGATGGTGGGGTGGGGGTTAAGTATAGCGGGGCTGCATGCAATAAGTAACCTAACCTAAATAAACCAAAATACCAACTAAATATTTATTAAAACATAGCTACAATGTAGTTTTCCACTGAATCGAAGCTAATTGTCTCCGTATACAAACAGCAATAAACCGGTTGTTGTGTGATTTTATAGATTCAGATTCTCGAGTGTGTAGTGGCTAACAGATAAGCAACCAATTTTTTTTAACTTTGGCAAAGCCAAGAGTTAATCTGAATAAAAACTGATCAGAAATATTGAAATCGATATATCGATTATCGAATATCGAAAGTAAAAATATCGATATTTCGATATATCGTTTGATCAAAATATCGCCCAACACTAGTGTTAGTTGCCTACCAATCACTTTTGACTATTAAAAGGGCACTAGCCATTTCAATTTCCAATCAAATGAGCCCTTTTTGAAGTTTCTACGACAACGCGTTCTATAAAAAACCTTATATGCCCCCAGGGCATAACTTACAACCCTTGCCCTGAGGGCTGGGGGGGAGTATCCTCTTCAAAAACATAATTTCTATTTGGAAATCAACAACGCTGAAGAAAATGGCTATCTAAAAATTTTGATTGGATGTGTTTGGGGGAAAGGTGGGCGAGAGAGGGTGGTTAGTTGCCCTCAAATCACTTTCGACTGTTGAAAATGGCACTAGAATTTTGAATTACCAATCGAATGAGCCCTTTTTCAAGTTTCTACGACAATGATTTCAATAAAAACTTATATGCCCCCAGGGCATAACTTATAACCTTGCCCTGAAGACTGTGGCCCCAAACATTTCCGAACAACATTTTGATATGGCCATTTTGTTCAACGTAGTTGAAAGGTCTGGAAATTATGTCTTTGAGGATGACAAACCTCCCCCAATAGCCCTTAGGACAAGGATCCTAATTTATGCGGCATAACTTATGCCCTTGGGGCATATAAGGTCTTTATAGAAAATTTGTCGTAGACCCTTCGTAGGCCCAACACTAGTGTTAGTTGCCTTCCAATCACTTTTGACTATTAAAAGGGCACTAGCCATTTCAATTTCCAATCAAATGAGCCCTTTTTGAAGTTTCTACGACAACGCGTTCTATAAAAATCCTTATATGCCCCCAGGGCATAACTTACAACCCTTGCCCTGAGGGCTGGGGGGGAGTATCCTCTTCAAAAACATAATTTCTATCTGGAAATCAACAACGCTGAAGAAAATGGCTATCTAAAAATTTTGATTGGATGTGTTTGGGGGAAAGGTGGGCGAGAGAGGGTGGTTAGTTGCCCTCAAATCACTTTCGACTGTTGAAAATGGCACTAGAATTTTGAATTACCAATCGAATGAGCCTTTTTTCAAGTTTCTACGACAATGATTTCAATAAAACTTATATGCCCCCAGGGCATAACTTATAACCTTGCCCTGAAGACTGTGGCCCCAAACATTTCCGAACAACATTTTGATATGGCCATTTTGTTCAACGTAGTTGAAAGGTCTGGAAATTATGTCTTTGAGGATGACATACCTCCCCCAATAGCCCTTAGGACAAGGATCCTAATTTATGCGGCATAACTTATGCCCTTGGGGCATATAAGGTCTTTATAGAAAATTTGTCGTAGACCCTTCAAAAGGGCTCATTTGATTGGAAATTGAGAGGACTAGTGCCTTTTTTATTAGTCAAAAGTGATCAGAGGGCAATCCTCCCCCCGTGTCCATCATTTCCCCAAATACTTACAATCAAAGTTTTGAGATGCCCATTTTGTTCAGCGTATCAGAAAGTTCTGGAAATTGTGTTTTTGAAGATAAAAATTCCACCAGCCCTCGGGACAAGGGTTGTAAGTTATTCCCTGGGGACATAAAAGGTTTTTTATAGAAAGCGTAATCATACAAACTTCGGAGAGGGCTCATTGTAATCAGACGCTCTAGTGCTCTTTTTAAGAGTCAAAGTGATCGGAGGGCAGTTACCCTCTCCCCCACACGCTTCATATTGTCCCAAAATGCATCTAGTAGAAAATTTTGAGATATTCATTCTATCCAAAATAGTCTAATTATCATATAACAAGGCTTTTAGGGTTGAAACAAACTCCAGAGATTAGGGGCAAGGGTTGTAAGTTATGCCCAAGGGTTATTTAAGGTTTTTGTGGAAAGGATGGTTGTTTAACTTTAGAAGAGGCTCAGTCTTTCTCCCTGAAAAAGGCCATGTCAATATAAAACTAACAAAAATTAATTAAAAAAACTTGTTCCACAAATAAGTTTTTCAAAAAAAGTAAAGAACTCCACTAAACCAAAAATGAACAAAAATAGAATCAAATAATCTACCAAGCATACAACTACCACAAATTTGTACTTAACTGAAAAAAAATTCTTTTAAATGTTTTCACTTGTATAACTTTAAGAAATCAAAAATTAATTAATATTTTAAGGACTAAATATCAGCATATGTATATTAAACTGACAATGCACATTTTTTTCAGTAAATTCATTTGAATCTTTTTCAGTAAAGTACAAATTATATTCTGGCTTTTAGAAAGCATTGGGTTTAGAATTCTACTCCTTTTGAGTTTGACTCTGTTATTTATTTTAATTTCCGTTTTTTTTGGGTTTCATTTATTTACTGATACTGATTTGTGGTATTTGTATGCTTGGTAGATTATTTGATTCTATTTTTGTTTATTTTTGGTTTAATGAAGTTCTTCACTATTTTTGAAAAACTTATTTTGTGGAAAAAAGTTTTTTTAATTAATAACAAGAAAAATCACTTTTTTGCATAGGTAGCATTGATAGTCCGGACGCCAGGTGTTGAAAATCCGAAACATAAATCGACGGAATGGGGCAAATACAAGAATTAGCCTACTCCCCTTGAATCGACCATGCTGATTCGAAAAATACCAACAGCACTTGCTTGTGAGGGGTGGAACTCACCGAAACTAGACATTTATTATATTTTGGTGTTTCATGCAAGAAAATGCATCTTCCACACAGTTTGAGGTGCGGTTTTCCGCTCAAATACGAAATAAAAATGCCTAGAGGCCATAGAATGTCTCATAACAAATTAAAACGATTAGTTAGAAAAAATGGCAGCAATGACGCTGGTAAAGAAACTAAACAAAGTCAAAATTAACACTATTTATTTAAAGCTCACATTCCCAAATTTATTATGTTTTTTTCCTAGAATCCCTCCATTTCAAGTCACGCACAATTATTCCCAGTCTGAATCAGCCTCAGCCTCGCAGCACTTCCCCCAACAAGAGCACAAAATATCGTAACCTCTATCTGCACATGGATATTTTTGTCCACAAGATTTACACTTGCAATATGGTGAAGTTTTCTGAATAGTGGATGGCCAAGCATGAAGGGTTGATTTACTGAAACTATGCCTCTGTCCTTCATCTCCCACCCAAAATCAAGCGGAGAAAGGTACGAGGGGCAAGGCATAAGGGCGTGCAGCATAATGCACCTTTTCACATGTAAGGCGAAGGAGTCGTTGGTTGGAGGCAGGCTCTTCAGCGTTTCCCGGCGAGGAAACAAGTGAACGCGGAAGTCATTCAAACACGAAAATTCCTCTTATTTTCTGTATGAGGCGACCAAAATCCCGGAGTGCAGCTTCATAATATCCTCCTCAAGCTCAACTACTCAGTCGATTCGTTCCGAAATCTGTTCAGTAAGAGCAGATATTCGAGGTAACCACGGCACAGCTGCTCTAAGGATCGTCTTCTTTCCTTTGGAGAAAATGAAGCTCGCAGTGTCACATCCGATGAAAAAGTGCAAAAACGCAGTTGAATTCACTAGAGATGATGGGAGTCATCTCTGCAAGTCATTTGCAAGTTCAGTGATCGAAATAACTTTGTCCTGCAAACGAACCAAAACATTAGGGGTGATCACAATGTCTGTGTCATTTACTTCCATGATTATATCCGTGCACCCCGTCCTGGCACAGAAACCCATGTGAAGGGCGACACGGGTATCCGCTTCTTCATGTATGCTGCTCAGTTCATTGGCAAATCTCTCGTGGTTTACAGTCTAGTTACCTGGAAGCAGCTGGACTACTCTGGTTCTATCTACAATCCTCCTGATAGGTACACTGGAAAGGCAAGGACTTTACAGTCAGTACTGGTCCAAATGTATTCTATAAGCTTTGCTTTACTTTGGATATTAAGCATGATAGAGTTCTATCCCAGCTGTCGAGAACCATATTCGGTCGAATTGAAAAGGATTTTCCGGGCCTGTTTCCACGCTGTTCATGGCAACAACTACTATATTTCAAAAAAATGACTTCACAATCCTCAATGTCTTCAAATAGTCCATCATAATAGTCTGCTGCAACATACAGCTGAGTTGTTTTTTTTGGGAAGTTCTCCTAGGATATTCGTAAAAGTCCTTTTAGGAAGGTCTACTAAAATTGTATCCCTCCTAGGAGGTTGGCCTCTTATAAAGGGCATAAAATCAACAACAACTCCCTACACTTCCTAGGAGGTATTCGCGTCATTACTGCTTATTCTATGGAGGGGAGGGGTGTGTGTGACGAATGCATACTGTTAAAATCACAATTATACCAACTAGCTTATATAGTGAAAAGCCGTCTGAAATAATGAAAGTTTACTTTTTTGGGTGAAAAAATTGTTAGGACAGAGTAGTTTCTGCTACGAAGCAGCACTAATTTTGAAATACATCACTAGAAAGTGTATATGCCTTATATTTGCCTCTTGGATGCACATTTTAGAGAAGCATATAACTTAAAACCGAATATTGTGCCTTGAAGTGTCCAAATGTAAAAAAAAAAATCAATATTAGAAACTATCTTTTGTTTTTGTTTATTTACTAATAAACAGACTAGGTGAACGATCCGAAACAGCATTTTCTTGCATGAAGTGCCTAAAAAAATATGGAATTTAACATTAGTTCATCCATTTTTCTTTGCATTTGCTTCTCAGAAAATAAAGAAATAAAATTGAAAGGAACAAAAATGTAAGGAAAGAAGGTAACCTTAGAAACCAATGCTATGCCGCGAAGCACCAAGAATTTTCTGATGACCATTAAGCACAGTCAATTTCACAACAGAATAGAATTTTCAGATCTAGAATTTCAGAGCTGTCATTTTCATCTTTTAAGTGACTAAAAGTAAATGTCAATATGCCACGAAGCAGCAGAATTTTTTTAATTTAGCACTACGACGTATTTATTTCCCTTAGAGTTTTCTTTTTCTTACTTTTTTGTGATTACAAAAGCTTAAATTAGCCTGATATTAAAAAATGATTAGCCAAATAAACATGTTAAATCACAGCCAAATTTGATGGAACTACAAGATCTACCAAATTTGGCGATTAACAGGAACCAGATCAACAGGCTAAATCACCAAATTTGGAAACGGTTGAAAATAAATAACAAATAAATAACAATTTATAGAATAGAATAGAATAAGGCTTTATTCTTAAAACTTTTCACAAGCGAAAAAATCGTCGAATATAAGTTCGTTTCATACAAAAAAAAATGAAGTAAACAACAACCATCACAAGCACTTCAATGGAATTAGGATCAGGGACGTCAAAACATTAAGAAATATAAACAGACAAAATACAGTTAAATAGAAATTAAACAATTAATAAAAATATTAAAGTAGCATAAAATAATGTCCTATCAAACAGGTCATACATTAAAGGTAAAACTTTAGGCATAAAACGGCATATGATAAAATGTGTCATAAAAAAAAATAACAAGAGTGTCAAAAGAGTAAAAAAAAGAATTCATTAAGAGGTATTGGAGGTGTTAAGGATTTGAGTGAAGGTTGGTATAAAGCTATCTAAATATCTTTTTGTTTTAGTTTTTACAGGTTTTAGAATGGGGATGGGATTTTTGCCTCTCTTGGGAGAGGCTTCCGTTCAGGATTATGGGAAGGCGGAAAAAGTTCTTCAGTTTGGATGTTGGTTCTCGCGTTACCACCAAAACGGAGGCACAGATCATGTCGTCTATTTTCCAGGGTTTTGATTTTAAACTTTTGTAAAAAGTAGGAGTAAGGCAACTTCCCTTCCCGTGCGATTATTTTTAAAGCCCTTTTCTGGACGGATTCCAACCTTTTGGTTTGATTTTTATTTAAATATGGGCTTCCCATTTATGATCGGAAGTTATAGTTACTCCTAGAAGCTTTATTTTTTGTGTCCTCAGTTCATTTGGAATAATAGACGTAAATGAGGGGGCTGTGCTTAGAAAATTTATTGTTAGAATTGTAGATTTCAATGGGTTTATATGCATTTTATTTTTGAGGGCATCTGTTGCAACATCTTCAAGGATTTCTAGTGGACTACTTTTTATATTTTTCCTAGCGACCTCTAGTAGAGTCATATCATCCACAAATTTCTATCGTAAGGGGATATCTTCTGCCAAATTGTTTACCATTACGCTGAATAAGATGGGTCCAGTTATACCATCATGGGGTATTCCGTTATAGACTGGTAGAGGTTCAGAATAAGTATTCATGTATTTGACCACTTGAGATCGTTGGCTTAAAAATGATGAGATAATTTTAATAGAGAGGGCTTGATTTGGAATTCATGGAAAAGTTTATCAACTAAAACAAATTGTTTACCATTACGCTGAGTAAGATGGGTCCAGTTATACTATCTTGGGGTATTCCGTTATAGACTGGTAGAGGTTCAGAATAAGTATTCATGTATTTGACCACTTGAGATCGTTGGCTTAAAAATGATGAGATAATTTTTACCAGAGAGGGGTTGATTTAGAATTCATGGGAAAGTTTATCAACTAAAACAAATTGTTTACCATTACGCTGAATAAGATGGGTCCAGTTATACTATCTTGGGGTATTCCGTTATAGACTGGTAGAGGTTCAGAATAAGTATTCATGTATTTGACCACTTGAGATCGTTGGCTTAAAAATGATTAGATAATTTTTACCAGAGAGGGGTCGATTTGGAATTCATGGGAAAGTTTATCAACTAAAACATTATGGTCAACATAATCGAAAGCCTTTTATAGGTCAACTGAGATGAGACTAGCCCAGGTATTTGATGTCTCTAGGTTTTTCAGTATTGTCATTTATATGTACTAGATAGTGGGACGTTGACACTTTTGGGACCTTTCCAAATTGTTGGATTTCAATACGTTCTGTAATTGAGACCCTAAGCCAGTCATATAAAAATAGTTCATACAGCTTTGAAAAAAGTGGTGTTAATGTTATTGGTCTAAATTTGTCAAAATCAACCACGGCACCTTTTTTAGGAACTGGAGTTACATAACCTTGTTTCCAAAGCACCGAGAATTCGCCTGTTTTTGTGATCTTGTTGAAAATATCTACCAGTAGCTCTGAGATTTTATCGGAGAAAGCTTTTACGAGTGCGATCGGAATATCTACGGGGCAGATAGTGGTTCTTTTTAATTTGTTGGATTTATTTGTAATCTCAGATTTTGTGAAGAAATTATCTTCAGTGGTTTGAGAGTAAATTCTTTCCGGATTCAGGGGTAGGTAACGTTGGGAAATCAAACCAAGGTGGCGGTTTAAGTCGTTCGTGGTTTTTATAGGAGGCTCATTTAGCTTAAAGTTTAGTTGTTTAGGTTCTTTGCCATAAATAAGTTTTATTTTTTTGGATTGGTACTGCATACGTGATTCATTTTGTTTTTGTAGAAATTTGATGCAGCCCTACGAAGTTACTTGTTTAAAGTTTTCTTTAATTTGTTGACCTCTAGAATTTTTCCTTCTTTAAGGCATTTATTTTTTCCAGAATTATTTTTTTAAGGTTATGATTGAAGAACGGTTTGTCAGTGGAACTTTTTTTGGTCTTTTTTACCGGGAATGATCCACTGTAGTGTTTAGTTAGGAGCCCATAGAGCCGTAAGACTTTGTCATTAACATCTTCTGCATTTATAATTTCCCTCCAAGTTTCGCTTGTTATCCAATTTCCGAATTCCAATAAGCCTTTATCTGTTACTGGTCTGGAACAAATTTCGGTAAACTTCAAATTGCGTTTCTGGGAAATCTACCATTTGTTTGAGATTAAAGTTACTGCAAGTTGAGTCTAAAGGTAAATCACTTTTATCCCCTAATAAAAAGATTCCGGCGTAAGGATATTTTAGTTGAATTCGATCAATGCTGCCATTTAATTTTTCTATGAAATTCTGTTTCGATTGTAGGTTTTGATTGGGAGTGAAATAGAAAAGTCTAACCATAATAATATTTAATGGACGGGGCAAAACCTTCGGTCTAATACATACCCAAAGAATTTCTTCAAACTCATTAAAATCTGGTGTAGGAATTGGTCTTGGGCATAAATATTCTCTAACGAACAGCAGAATACCGCCCCCCTTTTTCCTTAAAGGATGGCCATGGGGCCTTAATTTGATAAATTTATGGTAGCCATTTCAATTTAGTAAAGATGGATTTTGGTTATGCACCTCCGTGATGGAAATAATGTCGAGATTCAATAGTCCCGCAGTTATGCTTACTTCCTTAAGCTTGTCGAAATTCAAGCTTTCGGCATTACTTAGATAAATTTTTGGGAAATTGTAACGTGAAGCGTCACAATATTTTTCATACGACTTAGATTTATTATTTTGAAGGTGGGTTGTTGTGGGTAGTGGAGTCTGGATTGCTATTTTCTGTAAGGGAGGGTCAGTTTTGGGGGGTGGGAAAAGTGGTACAGTAAGACAATTTGTATTTGCTTCCAAATAATTCACACCTGGGCAATTCTTGTGTGATGAGGGTTGGGAGGTATATAGGGCAGTGGTGTGTTCCTGGGGATAAAGTGGGGGGTGACTAGGAGGGACATCAAGAGGGAAGGGATCTTTTTGAAAGGGTGGGTTTGATTTGTAGATATAGGCTGTACATAGGAGGAGGTTCGGTCTAAAGAGTGGACTTTCTTTACAAGGGATGAAACATGGGTTAGTGATTGATGTCGAAAGTCCTTGAAGGGAGGAACTAGAGTTTGGGGTGGAGAATTCTGCCTTGGTAGAGAAAAAACTGGTGTTTTTTTCGGTATTTTTGAGGAAAACTTGGGGCTAAAAAACAGGGACTCTGATGCGAGGGAGATTTACGGATGTGTAAGAATGAACACTTAAGACTGAAAAACACTCCACTGTTAAATTTCAAGCAGGGTCTAAGGTGGGGAAGATTACAATTCAGGTTTTGACAGAGGAACCTGAATTTAAAAACTGTATACATGAATGGACAAACTTGCAAGAAAAGCCTCTATTACACTTATTATTCAGATGAAATTTACAAGCGACATTCCTTACTTCGGAATTGTCGCTAACCTAGTCCAAATTACTGGAATATTTGTAAACACAGCTGTTAACACTAGTCATCTTCTCCATCGGTTTAATGTTCGCCTTTAATTCGCTTTTCTTATAAATTGGATCAAAGGCTGCATTTCCAGTTGCGTGACCGGAAAAATATAATCCTTTAAATACACTGGTTTGTCTTTTGGTCTCCAGGGACCCACTCTTATCAAAACTTGTCTCATTGAAATTTTGCTCGTTGCACCTCCTTGATTCCTTAAATTTGAATTCATGAATATCTTTTAGATTTTTGTTTGTATCACTATTTTTTTTTGTCAGATTTATTTCTTGCAAAATTTGTCTCTAGATTAACGTAGATTGAAGTCTCCTTGGATTTCTCAGTTTCACGAATTAGGACACTATCTGAAGCACCAAATTTAGACATTTCAATAAATATAGTCTTTATTTCTTCCTTTAAGGCTATTAGTCTCTGCAATTTTGTTCTGGACACTGGGAGGAAGGGAAGGGAAGGCAGCAGGGTGGGTTGGAGTCACAGTCTGTCTGTGTTGTGGCACTTGGTTTACTGAATTCCGCTTCAGTGTTTTTAAGGTCTGACTGGCAAAAAGCATCTTTAGTATGAACTGGAGGGGGGGGGTAGTCTGACGCATATTTGGCGCTTCAATTTCAGCTTTGCTGCTAGGAGAAGCTAATAGAGCTAAACAATCAGTTTGACAAGCGGTATCAGACTTGAACTGGCGAATGAGAACTGATTTTATGGATTTAGGGGTAAGCCTATTGTCTTTCAATATGTCTATAAAGCTTTCAGCTGACATCCGACTTCAAGATCTTGGAGTAAGTTGCGGTGACAATACCAAAGTAGAAGGTGAGGAAATACTGAGATTACTTACAGATGGTTCTTGTTTTGAAATGCAATCCAAGCATAACCAGCCAGTTTTCCACCCTAATATTTCAATGCCTGCAAATTTGTCACGTCCAGCATGGTAGTGGCACTTGCAACTACTGCATTCCTGCATCGCGCTGAATTTCTAGTAATTCTTAATCGGCACTCAGGACATCTTAACATATTGACCTCTGAGAAAACTGGAACAAAGAATTTTAACTGGATATTGTCAAAGAGAGTATCAGTTATTAGGTCTTAACACGTCGGGAGCTGAATAGTGACTGAATTTGACGAAAAATTTACTAATTGGTCAAAAAATTAAATGTAACACACCCATCCCCACCCTTGGGATGCTGCTGCTCCATCACCACCCACTAGTTGGCAGTAGGAGTTCATTGTCCCTAAATACTGTCTATTCAAGCTTCCCAGAGCTGTCACTGTGGGAATGGAATTTCATATCTCAGGCTTTCCCTAAATTATGTGAAATTCATATATCCAAAGGCTTTATTAGTAGGCCAAAGGATGGTCATGTCCGTTTCCTTGTGCAGTTGCTTGATTGCAAGGTTAATTCTTGAATGTTAGGGGTACTGCTGGCTACTAGCAGTACTACAAGCAGATCTTAAATACTGCAATGAAAAACACTTAAATTGTCCCCCAATATGTTGTGAAATTATCTGCTTTTCTTGAAAATAAATTTTGGTTCCATAATTCCCCAAAAATATTACTAAAAGCATTATTGCCCACCCATATTCTGAAAAATCAAGTTTTTGTTTTTCTTAAAAGAAAAACATGAAGTAGGCTACTGTTGTGCATTTGTTTTTAAGATTCCTGTTGTCTTTAAAGCATTTATGAGAGTGGCTAAACCACACATGGCTATAGTGGTGTTGCAAAGAATTTTACTCAAATCAGCTGGTCGAAAAGTTTTCCACCATTTTTGAGAATTGGTTATAACTTATACCTTGCTCATTGGCCCTGTAGAAAACAAATGAAAAATATAAACTTTTGTTTAGGTATTATTGTGAGACTAGATCACTGTATATATAATTAGCAGTATGGTCTTTCCCTATCTCACCCATTATAAAAACCTGGACCAAGGTGCGAGTGCTCCAGAGAACGTATAACCATAAGCGACATTAGATCTTTTCACGGGTAGACAAGTCTGATTTCTCTTGAACGCAAAACTTGGCTTCAACGTTGGAATGCTGAATTTTGAAGAAACTAATACATATATGAAAATCGGTAATTAGTAGTGTAATGTTATTATTAGATGTTTTTAGGAATTAGAAGTAGGTTTCGAAGTCTTAAATTGGTTTTAAAGGCATTTTGAGAAAGTTTCTGCCAAAATACGTGTTCCAGGGTAATTGGACCGCTAATGGCAGATTAAATGAAGGAGCTGTTTGTACACGCCGATATATATATATATATATATATATATATATATATATATATATATATATATATATATATATATATATATATATATATATATATAATATATATATATATATATATATATATATATATATATATATATATATATATATATATATATATATATATATAATATATATATATATATATATATATATATATATATATATATATATATGTATATATATATATATATATATATATATATATATATATATATATATATATATATTATATATATATATATATATATATATATTATATATATATATATATATATATATATATATATATATATATATATATATATTATATATATATTATATATATATATATATATATATATATATATATATATATATATATATATATATATATATATATATATATATATATATATATATTATATATATATATATATATATATATATACTACGAAAACTTTATGAAAAAGAGAGTTTTTTTTAAAGAAAAGTAAAGGCCATATTAAACTTAAGATCAGTAGAAATAGAAGCCTACAATAACTCAAACTCAAAACGACCAGAAATTATTATTAAAGAATAAAAATTTTTATTCTTTAAAATTTCGAATCTGCCACTAAAATGTGTGATGTCCTTCAATTTCCTGAAAACTCCCTAAGAATTTTACGAAAAACACTTCTTAACAGACGTTTGGTATTTTCTTGGATAAGGCTATTATGGCAACTTTTACCACAGCAGCCAATAATTACAACCCAAGTCCTTAAAATTGGTCTCAATCAGGAACCCTTATCGCTATCTAAATTCACAAAGTGCAAAGATTTTCAAACAGAGGTGTTTATTCTTTAAAGTTCAGGAAAGGTCTGCCCATTTCATAGGATTAATTAAAAAAAAAACTTTCCGAAAAATAAGTTTTTCAAAGAAAAGTAAAGGCCATTTTAAACTTAAGTTCAGGAGATACAAATACCTGTTAAAATTCAAACTCAAAACGACCAGAAATTACTATTAAAGAATAAATGAAACCCAAAACGAACAGAAATTAAATAAACAATCATAGCAAAAAACATACAACAAGTAATAATATAAATGAATAAATAGATCTTAAAGCGAGTAATGCTTAGATTGAATATGCAAATCAAGTTTGAATCGAATAAAAATAACTACAAACAAGAGTTTGGGTATCGCCTCACTGCAGAAGCCTAAAACCTACTGCGTCATTGGCGCTTTACTGAAAACAATTCTTTCATTAATTAAGATTTTAGGGTGTAAATGTCAGCATATGTATATTAAACTGACAATAGACATTTTTTTTCAGTAAACTCATTTGAATTTTTTTCAGTAAAGTACAAATTATATCCTGGCTTTTAGAAAGCATAGGGGTTTTGAACCCTACTCATATTAATTTATGCTCGTTTTTAGTTTGACTCTAATATTTATTTTAATATTTGTTCATTTTGGGTTTCATTTATTTATTGATACTGATTTGGGGTAGTTGTATGCTTGGTAGATCATATGATAGTCCGGACGCCAGGTGTTGAAAGTGTGAATCATACCACGACGGAATGGGGCTGCTACGAGAATTAGCCTACCCTCCACCCCCTAAATTGACCATGCGGATTCAAAAATACCAATGACACTTGCTTGCGAGTGGTGGAACACTCCGAAACTTGACATTTTAAAATATGTTTTGGTGTTTCATGCAAGAAAATGCATGTTCCACAAAGTTTGAGGTGCAGTTTTCCGCTCAAATAGAAATGCCTAGAAGCCATAGAATGTTTTCATAACAAACCAACACGATTAGTTAGAAAAAATGGCAGAGTTAAAAAAAATGGCAAAACTATATGAGTCTTGAACAGTCTTGGAAAGTATAAACAAAATCAAATTGAATATTAGATATATAATAATATTAATTGTTGAATGATCCATCAGTTCAAGAATTTTTTGTCACTGTAATTTTATTTTCATTTTCAATGCTGTAAGAACTGGAAAATAATAAATTTGTAATATACGAGTAATTCGTTTTCAGTGAAGCACCAATGACGCAGAAGGGTTTAGGTTTTTACAGTTAAAGAAGGGGTCAGTATCCAAATTTTGTTTGTAGTGAAACTATATTTGTCTTGACTAATCTTGAAAAGAACTAATAAATTAAACTGAATATTTGATGCATAATGATATTAATTGCTAAAAGCTCATCATTTTAAAATTTTACTGTAATTTTAACATTTATTTTCCATTTTAAGTACAAAAGAAAACATTTGTAATATAATTCGTTTTCAGTAAAGCGCCAATGACGCAGTAGGTTTTAGGCTTCTGCAGTGAGGCGATACCCAAACTCTTGTTTGTAGTTATTTTTATTCGATTCAAACTTGATTTGCATATTCAATTTAAGTTTCACTCGTTTTAAGATTTATTTATTCATTTACATTAATATATATTGTATGTTTGTTCGCATTGATTGTTATTTAATTTCTGTTCGTTTTAAGTTTCATTTATAATTTAATAGCAAAATATTTGTTTTCGTTTTAAGCTTGATTTTCATATTCAATCTAAGCATTACTCGCTTTAAGATCTATTTATTCATTTATATTATTACTTGTTGTATGTTTTTTGCTATGATTGTTTATTTAATTTCTGTTCGTTTTGGGTTTCATTTATTCTTTAATAGTAATTTCTGGTCGTTTTGAGTTTGAATTTTAACAGGTATTTGTATCTCCTGAACTTAAGTTTAAAATGGCCTTTACTTTTGTTTGAAAAACTTATTTTTCGGAATTTTTTTTTAATTAATTTTTGTTCGTTTTTGATTGCAAAAAGTTTCAAGTTTTTATGGCATGGGGGGGGGTGCTTACTGTCCGATTATTCTTGACTTTAAAAAACGGATCTAGAACTTTCAATTTAAATCGAATGAGGCTTTTTTTCAAAGTCTATACGATTACCTCTTTGATAAAAACCTTATATATGAACAATAGACAGCTTGCATAACTTGTGGACAGCGATTGACAACAATGAATGGATTGAAAAAATAGCCCCAATAAGGGGGTTTAAACCATTTCACTTGCTGACACAAAGGGATCACGACTGTTTGGAATTGACCTTAATAGGATTTTGTGTGCCAAAGCAATTTTACATCTATCTCAGAGTATGTATTTTAACCTTATAATTAGATAATTATAATAGATTTCCTATGTGTTCTTCCCATACAAAACCCCTTCCCATAAGTCATAAATCCCCTTTAATAAGTTATGCCCCAGGGCATAACTTACAACGCCTACCCCTGGGCCCTGGTGGGCTGTGTCGACACCGGAGTTTTTTGTTATCAGAACTTTGAACTAATTTAACAAAATGTCTATCTCAAAATTTTTATCTGATGCATTTAGGGCGTGGAGGAGGGGGGGGGGGCTAGTCACCCTCCAATCTCTTTTGACTCTTAAAAAGTGAACAAGAACTTTCAATTTTCAGTCAAATGAGACCTCTCCAAAGTTTATACGAGCATCCCTTCCATGAGAAATAATGGGAAGAATTCGGCGAATCCTTAAATTACAACTCTTGCTCTGAGGGCTGTGGGGGAGTTGTCATCCTCAAAGACCTAATTTCCAAACTTAAAACTACGTTTAATAAAATGGCTGTCTCAAAATTTTGATTGAATGTGTTTGTGGAAAAGGTGGGCGTGAGAGGGGGGTTAGTTGCCCTCAAATCACTTTCGACTATTAAAAAGGGCACTAACCCTTTGAATTTCCAATCGAATGAGCCTTTTTTGAAGTTTCTACGACACAGCCTTCTATAAAAACCTTATATGCCCCCAGGGCATAACTTAAAACCCTTGACCTGAGGGTTGTGGGGGATTGTCCTCCTCAAAAATATATTTTCTATCTGGAAATCAACGATGCTGAACGAAATGGCTATCTCAAAATTTTGATTGGATGTGTTTGGGGGAATGATGGGCATGGAGGGAGGGGCTAGTTGCCCTCCAATCACTTTTGACTATTAAAAAGGGCACTATCCCTTTGAATTTCCAATCGATTGAGCCTTTTTTAAAGTTTCTACGACAACGCCTTCTATAAAAACCTTATATGCCCCCATGTCATATCTTAAAACCTTGACCTGAAGGTTATGGGGAGTGTCCTCCTCAAAAAAATATTTTCTATCTGGAAATCAACTACGCTGAACAAAATGGCTATCTCAAAATTTTGATTGGATGTGTTTGGGGAAATGATGGGCGTCGGGGGGGGGGGGCTAGTTGCACTCCAATCACTTTCGACTATTAAAAAGGGCATTAGCCCTTTAATTTCCAATTGAATGATTCTGTTTTGAAGTTTCTACGACAACGCCTTCTATAAGAACCTTATATACCCCAGGGCATAACTTAAAACCCTTGCCCTCAGGGTTGTGGGGGAGTGTCCTCCTCAAAAATATATTTTCTATCTGGAAATCAACTAAGCTGAACAAAATGGCTATCTCAAAATTTTGATTGGATGTGTTTGGGGAAATGATCGGCGTGGGGGGGGGGGTAGTTACCCTCCAATCATTTTCGACTATTAAAAAGGGCACTAGCCCTTTAATTTCCAATCGAATGAGCCTGTTTTGAAGTTTCTACGACAACGCCTTCTATAAAAACCTAACATGCCCCCAGGGCATAACTTACAACCCTTGCCCTGAGGGTTGTGGGGGAGTATGCTCCTCAAAAATATATTTTCTATCTGGAAATCAACTACGCTGAACAAAATGGCTCTCTCAAAAATTTTATTGGATGTGTTTGGGGGAATGATGGGCGTGGGGGGGCTAGTGGCCCTCCAATCATTTTGGACTATTAAAAAGGGCACTAGCCCTTTAATTTCCAATCGAATGAGCCTGTTTTGAAGTTTCTACGACAACGCCTTCTATAAAAACCTTATCTGCCCCCAGGGCATAACTTAAAACCCTTGCCCTGGGGGTTGTGGGGGATTATCCTCCTCAAAAACATATTTTCTATCTGGAAATCAACTACGCTGAATAAAATGGCTCTCTCAAAATTTTATTGGATGTGTTTGGGGGAATGATGGGCGTGGGGGGGCTAGTGGCCCTCCAATCATTTTGGACTATTAAAAAGGGCACTAGCCCTTTAATTTCCAATCGAATGAGCCTGTTTTGAAGTTTCTACGACAACGCCTTCTATAAAAAACCTTATATGCCCCCAGGGCATAACTTACAGCCCTTGCCCTGAGGGTTGTCGGGGAGTGTCCTCCTCAAAAATATATTTTCTATCTGGAAATCAACTACGATGAACAAAATGGTTATCCGAAAATTTTGATTGGATGTGTTTAGGGAAATGATGGGCGTGGGGGGGAGGGGGGCTAGTTACACTCCAATCACTTTCGACTATTAAAAAGGGCACTAGCTCTTTAATTTCCAATCGAATGAGGCTGTTTTGAAGTTTCTAAGACAACGCCTTCTATAAAAACCTTATATGCCCCCAGGGCATAACTTAAAACCCTTGCCCTGAGGGTTGTGAGGGAGTGTCCTCCTCAAAAATATATTTTCTATCTGGAAATCAACTACGCTGAATAAAATGGCTATCTGAAAATTTTGATTGGATGTGTTTGGGGAAATGATGGGCGTGGGGGGGGGAGGGGACTAGTTACACTCCAATCACTTTCGACTATTAAAAAGGGCACTAGCTCTTTAATTTCCAATCGAATGAGCCTATTTTGAAGTTTCTACGACAACGCCTTTTATAAAAACCTTATATGCCCCCAGGGCATGACTTAAAACCCTTGCCCTGAGGGTTGTTAGGGAGTATCCTCCTTAAAAATATATTTTCTATCTGGAAATCAACTACGCTGAACAAAATGGCTATCTCAAAATTTTGATTGGATGTGTTTGGGGGAATGATGGGCGTGGGGGGGCTATTATAAAGGTCACATCCAATCAAAATTTTGATATAGCCATTTTGTTCAGCGTAGTTGATTTCCAGATAGAAAATATACTTTTGAGGAGGACACTCCCCCACAACCATCAGGGCAAGGGTTTAAGTTATACCCTGGGGCAAATAAGGTTTTTATAGAAGGCGTTGTCGTAAAAACTTCAAAAAAGGCTCATTCGATTGGAAATTCAAAAAGCTAGTGCCCTTTTAATAGTTGAAACTGATTGGAGGGCAACTAGCCCCCCCCCACGCCTATTGTTCCCCCAAACACATCCAATCAAAATTTTGAGATAGCCATTTTGTTCAGCGTAGTTGATTTCCAGATAGAAAATATGTTTTTTGAGGAGGACTATCCCCTAAAACCCTCAGGGCAAGGGTTTAAGTTATACCCTGGGGGCTTATAAGGTTTTTATAGAAGGCGTTGTCGTAGTTACTTCAAAAAAGGCTCATTCGATTGGAAATTCAAAGGGATAGTGCCCTTTTTAATAGTCGAAAGTGATTGGAGGGCAACTAGCCCCCCCCCACGCTAATCATTCCCCCAAACACATCCGATCAAAATTTTGAGATAGCCATTTCGTTCAGCATAGTTGATTTCCAGATAGAAAATATATTTTGAGGGGGACAATCCCCCACAACCCTCAGGGCAAGGGTTTTAAGTTAAGCCCTGGGGGCATATAAGGTTTTTATAGAAGGCGTTGTCGTAGAAACTTCAAAAAAGGCTCATTCGATTAGAAATTCAAAGGGCTAGTGCCCTTTTTAATAGTCGAAAGTGATGTTATTTGGGCCATTTTGTTCAGCGTAGTTGATTTCCAGATAGAAAATATATGATAGGTTTATATATTAATAGATAGGTTTCGATGTTTTATTGTTTTTTTAGTTTTGCAATAAGATCAGTGAAAGCTAGAAGGTTTTGCACAGCCAGTCCCGTTCGCCCACCCCTTTGCACTAAACCCGACCCTTGCCTCTCATTTGTTGCACAAATGGGAGGATAGCTCTACATACGTTTGGTTACCTCTTTTATAAAGCTATTTTAGCTTTTTTTTTTTTTTTTAATTAATGCTTTCTGTTACTAAGTCTTTGACAATAGAAAACCAAAGGTCGTAAAGACCATAAGACTTTAATGTTTTATTGGGTCTTTTTCTAAAAACTCCTCATTTTGTTATGCACAGCCGGCCCCGCCCGTCCCCCCTTAGCATTAAACCTGACCCCTAATATCCTCCCATTTGTAGCACAAATTGGAGGATAGGTTTATATACTGCAACGATTATATAATTCTTTCTAGATACTAAAAGAATTTTTTCTGTTTGTAGATTTTGCCTCTATATAAAAGGATTTCCTTATTGCCATAAAGGCAATAAGGTTTCGATGTTGTATTGTTTTTAGTTTCGCAATAAGATCAGTAAAAACAGGGCCACCAACTGGAAGGTTTTGCACAGCCAAAACTATTGGGCCTTCTTCTAAGAACTCCTCATCAGATGCAACGCTGTAGCGTTACCTATAGTAAAGGCTATACGGCTCCAATGTTTTATTATTATTATTTATTTTTTTTCCAGAGGCACTTCATATGGAAGGGGTCGTCGTAGGAGCTTCAAAGGGGGCTCATTCGATTGGAAATCGAGAGGTTATGTCGAATTTCCAATTGAATGAGCCTGTTTTGAAGTTTCTACGACAACGCCTTCTATAAAAACCTTATATGCCCCCAGGGCATAACTTAAAACCCCCGCCCTGAGGTTTTTATAGAAGGCGTTGTCGTAGAAACTTCAAAAAAGGCTCATTCGATTAGAAATTCAAAGGGCTAGTGCCCTTTTTAATAGTCGAAAGTGATGTTATTTGGGCCATTTTGTTCAGCGTAGTTGTGGGGGAGTTTCCTCCTCAAAAATATATTTTCTATTTGGAAATCAACTACGCTGAACAAAATGGCTATCTCAAAATTTTGATTGGATGTATTTGGGGGAATAATGGGCGTGGGTGGGGGGCTAGTTGCCCTCCACTCACTTTCGACTATTAAAAAGGGCACTAGCTTTTTGAATTTCCAATCGAATGAGCCTTTTTTGAAGTTTCTACGACAACACCTTCTATAAAAACCTTATATGCCCCCAGACTACAACTTAAAACCCTTGCCCTGAGGGTTTTGGGGGAGTGTCCTCCTCAAAAATATATTTTCTATTTGGAAATTAACTACGCTGAACAAAATGGCTATCTCAAAATTTTGATTGGATGTGTTTGGGGGAATAATGGGCGTGGGTGGGGGGCTAGTTGCCCTCCACTCACTTTCGACTATTAAAAAGGGCACTAGCTTTTTGAATTTCCAATCGAATGAGCCTTTTTTGAAATTTCTACGACAACACCTTCTATAAAAACCTTATATGCCCCCAGACTACAACTTGAAACCCTTGCCCTGAGGGTTGTGGGGGAGTGTCCTCCTCAAAAATATATTTTCTATTTGGAAATCAACTATGCTGAACAAAATGGCTATCTCAAAATTTTGATTGGATGTGTTTGGGGAAATGATGGGCGTGGTGGGGAGGGGGGCTAGTTACACTCCAATCACTTTCGACTATTAAAAAGGGCACTAGCCCTTTAATTTCCAATCGATTGAGCCTGTTTTGAAGTTTCTACGACAACGCCTTCTATGAAAACCTTATATGCCCTCAGGGCATAACTTAAAACCCTTGCTCTGAGGGTTGTGGGAGAGTGTCCTCCTCAAAAATATATTTTCTATCTGGAAATCAACTACGCTGAACAAAATGACTGTCTCAAAATTTTGATTGGATGTGTTTGGGGGAATGATGGGCGTGGAGGGGGGGGGGCTAGTTGCCCTCCAATCATTTTGACTATTAAAAAGGGCACTAGAACTCTCGATTTCCAATCGAATGAGCCCCCTTTGAAGTTTCTACGACGACCCCTTCCGTATGAAGTGCCTCTGGGAAAAAAAATGAATAATAATAATAAAACATTGGAGCCGTATGGCCTTTAATATAGGCAACGCTACAGGGTTGCCTCTGAAAACATTGACTGAAAACGAAACTAGTCTTATCTTGGCTCTCCGCCAACACAGGTAATTAGCCTTTTTCAAGTTTCACAGGAACTACAATCTGAAAAAATAAATATCACGACGTGAAAAAAAAATATAAACCATCCAGTGGCAGATCCAGAGGGGGTCGGCGAGAGGGGCGCCCCCTCCTAACGTAGTCTAAAGTAGTGTAATTTACCTAATTAACAGAAGTTTGCATTAATTAAACTTGCATCTAACGTAAGTTTATCGGTTCAGCCTATTTTGCCCCCCCCCCCTAAAAAAAATCCTGGATCCGCCCCTGGAACCATCACATCTGTTCCACCAGTTATTAGAAGAAAAAAAATTCCTTATTTTCACAAATTTCATCAACCCCCATCCCCCTTTTTTAGAAATCCTACATAGGCCAATCAGTTAAGTTCACTGTATATAAATAATAGACCGAGTTTTTTTCTGCTTTCGCAATTACGAATAATACAATTTCGAACCATTTCTCATTGATTGACGCATACATACTAACCCGCTAATGCATGAATAAGTGGGAGGAGCTTTTTGTTCGCACCGAGAATGAAGAGCCAGAAATCATCTGCGGTAAACTTACTGCCTAATTATATATATATATACAGTGGACTAGATATTGGAAAGCTAAGCATTCATTTTGCTTGTTTTTTTTGCTTTTAAGCAATACAAATCTTTCAACAATTTTGCACAAATTTGATAATAATTTCTGTCCGTTTTGGGTTTCATTTATACTTCAATAGCAATTTTTTTTTTTGCTTTAAGCTTGATTTACATATTCAATTTATGCATTACTTGCTTTAACATTTATTTATTCATGTATTTTATTGCTTGTTGTTTTTTTGCTATGATTGTTTATTTAACTTCTGTTTGTTTGGGTTTCATTTAATAGAAACGTAATCCGCATTATCGTAGAGTTAGAAATCCTGAATAAGTATATTGCTCGTATTTAAGTAAAAATGAAATGAAATTTAGATAAAATTGAAAAAAACAAACAAAAAAAGTATGATAGTTCAACTAATAGAGACGTAAACCGTATTATAATAGAGTAAGAAATCTTGAATAGATATATTATTTAAATAAAAATTACACAAAATTTGGATAACAGTGAAAAAAAATAAAAAAAATATCATTGTCCAACTAATAGAAACGTAATCTGCAAATGATTTAGACATTAGATAGTTCTGAATGTAAAATATATATTTCATAACACGTTTACGTAAAGATATTTAAATTAGATCGAAACATATTTGGATGGAATCTATCAAATATCCAGAATGCGGAAAACAAGAGCTAAATGCCTATCTCCTATGTGCGTGTGCCATTGACATTTTGATAAGGTTAAGTCAGGTTAGCAGTTTATTAAAAGAGAATAGAGGAAAAGTGTTTCATGTTGCCAAAAACTGAAAAGTACAAAAAAGAATTATGAAAAGCAGGCCGTCCAGAATGCATTATATTAAATACCTGGGGCCAAAAGTTGGTTGGAGGGGTAATGGGGTCCTTGGAGGTTATGGCATAGATGACTAATGGCTGCTGTATTATTGCCCAAAATGTATACGGCTTTATTAATTCGAATTTTTTTATATTCCCAAAACTACCTAATATTTATATTGCCCACGCTCCCCATTTGGTACTTTTGTATTATACCGACCCCACTTATAGGTGGTCATTTATACATTTATACATTTAAAATTCCCACGTTAAATATATTGAGAAATCTAAATAATTATTCCCAAACAGCTTGTCAAATAAAAAACGAGCATAATCAAACTGTTCTCTCTCTGAATTATATTCTCTTACTATTAAAATCCTTCCTTATATTAGTTCTGGTTGCTATGAGCGGTTGTTAGGGTCTCTTGGTTATTTTTAGTCCTCCATATTTGGAGTCCCGTTATATTATCGTCATAGTCTATTTTTTTTATCTAGGTTGAAACCTTTACCCTTTATTTTACTTTAGTGGACCTCTTCAAGAGAGTTTCAATTTGGTTTGATGTTAACTCTCTTGCCTTAAATGTTTCTAAAACTAGTTTTTTAGTTTTTTCTCGTATATCTCAGGCTTGCCCTCAATTATCTGAATTTCGTATATCCAAAGGCTTTATTAGTAGGCCAAAGGATGGCCATGTCCGTTTCCTAGATATCCTCCTAGATGAAAATTTATATTTTAAACACTATATTGATTTGATTAAAATGAAGGTATGCAGAAACCTTGGTATTCTAAGAAAAATCAAACATTTTTTTCCAAGACCAATTCTAATAATCCTATTTTATAGCTTAATTCATGCTTATGTTTCCTATTGTCCAGTCATATGGATGTCTACTTTCCCTTCTTTGTTCAAACCGTTTTCAAATACATATGATAAAGCTATAAATCTTATCCAGGATGTAAATCGTTCGGCAACTAAGCCATTACTTGATGTTAAAAAACTTTATATTCTTTCCTGTGCGTCTTTCGCTTTTCTTCAGCTCCATGGTGATATTCCTAGGTCCCTTAGATTTACGCCTTCTTTTGTATCCCATCGGCCAAATTATCAGCTATGTAGTTCTCTAAATATCCAAATTCCCCATACACCAACAATAAGATGTGATTTAATCCTTTTGTTGCGTGTCATTTTACATGGAACACCCTTCCCGATTCAGCTCGAGAATGCCACTCGTTTGGCACCTTCAGAAGACTAGTAAAAAAAATTTGTTTTCATGTGATTAATTTTCCTTACTTTTGCCTGAATAAATTTTTAATTTTTCCTGAATAAACTTCACTTTATAATTTTTATTTATTTATATTTTCTTTTCTTCTCCTTTTTGCTCTTCTTTCTGTGACTGTGAGTATAAGTGTTTTTTTTTTTGTGCCTTATGTACAGCCTTTCTCGTGGCTTACTTTTGTGTTTTGAATGGTTGGCAATAGTTTTTCATTTAATTGTTTTTCGTTTCTGTTTTTCTTCTCTTTTTTTCTTTATGATCTGATTGTGACCAGTGGATTGTAGAAGGGTGTGAAGATCACCTTTTTGATTTGAGAATAATATGCAGACAAATGAATTATGCTATGCTTTATTGATTTTTGGTGTGTTTTGTTGTTTTTTTGTACTGTTTTTATTTTTCTTCTTCTTTTTTTTTTATCTCAGTAAGTAATTGGCTATTGTTCTCTGAGTTTGTGATTCGTATATAGTCTTCTAATTACAGGCCGAGGAGCCTTTGGGGGACTAGCACAGTGTATTATTGTATGTGTATTGATAAAAACTTTTATGAGTCTTTAGTTTTTCTAAAATGGCAGATATTCCCTGTTGAATAGTCTGAGAAATCAGATATACTCTGAAACCATGTATCACCTCCAAGGGCGTATCCATAACTTTTGTATAGAGGGTTTATTTTTTGGGAGGAGGGGGGTGTAATATTTACAAATAAATTTAAAAACCACGTTGAAACTTTTTATACGCGTTTTTGTTACGTTTCTGCGAGTTGGACAAAATTTCCGAGAAGGGGGGTGTTTAAACTCAGTCCCCCCATGAATACGGCCTTGATCATCTCATTCTCAAAGGGAGGGCACTCAAACTAACCCAAATAGCCCGTAAACTAACAAAAACCCAAATGAATCAAAATTTGTTATTTACATTTTTCCAGCCTTTCAGGTAAGAAATTCAGAATATAAGTAGAAGAGGCGATCTCGGAAACATAGCTGTCTTGACCAAAAACCAATAAGCTACAAGGTCGTCAGATCTCAAAGCGTCAGACGTAAAATACACTTAAATTGAAAAAGTTGGAAAAAGAAGTGGAAGCAAAACAGTTTATGCATATACAAAAAACGCTAGGAGGCAAATATTATGACAGCAAAGCATATGGATAAATTTAAAAAGAGACAATTGGAACAACTTGTAGAACAAATTGTCAGACTAGATCAGTCATTTAAACTAACTTATATAAATAGATAGATAGATCTTCCCACGCCAACTGGTGCACAAAGAGAAAAGAATGCCTCTCGACCATAAATTCTCCAGTGCTGCAAACAAAAGATCTGTCATTGATATCTGAACAATGTAGCGTCCTTCTTCGGATGTCGGTCTTACGTTACTTAATGTAAATTAAGACATACTTTTTGGAAACGGTTATCCTATTGTCTTTATTAACAATACAATTAGCCGAAGATTGGCAAGACACTCCCGTAAAATTAAGGGTCTTCTGCAATGTGAAGTTCCCGTCAAGCCCTCAAATATAATTTACCTTCCATATATTCCAAAAGTCACTACAAGTTTAAAAAAAGTTTGCATACAAAATAATTTTTATGTCGTATTTACAAATAATTTTAAAATCATGAATTTCTTGAATTCTGGTAAAGATATAACCCCAGTTACTCGCCAGAGAGGGGTTTATCAAATACCATGTGACTGTGGCCATTTTTATGTTGGTAGAACCCATCAAAACTTAGAAAAACGCCTGCAACAACACAAAGATGACATAACTAAAGCTTTAAATTCTAATAATACAAATATTTCCTTTGATTCTGCTTTAAGCAGTCACATATATGATAACCCTAGTCATAAAATGCTTTTTGAAGAAACTTGCCTTATTAGCAATGATTTAGGCATAATACAGGTTGTTCGAGAGGCAATTGAAATTAAAATCAAAATAAATAGTAATATTTCTTTAAATAGAGGTTTGGGGGAATATTCGCTTAATGCCCTATACACAAATTTAATTAAAAATGATTTGACTAATTATATTTAAAAAACAGTAAATAACTCCATTCAACCTATTACGAATAGACATTCTAGGCTGGCTGCCAAGAAGGCGAGACTAGCTTTAAAAGCTTGTCTGTAAATATTTTAATTCCATCTGAATGAATTGTTCTCTGTCCATTTCGTTTGGAGTACCAGTCCTGGTTGAACTTCCTTGAAGTAATGATATTAGGGCTGTTTTAAAACTTTTTTTAAACAGTTTTAATGATTGAATTTTAATGTAAGTTTCTTTTATAGTGTTTTTATTCTCTTCGTCTGTTTTGCTGAGGACGGCCCTTGGATATAGGGTCGAAATATTCATTTAAAGTTGCGTTCCACTGTCTTGTATAAAAATTTCCCTGTTGTTCTACTTATTTGTTTATGTTACTTAATGTCGTCCACACGTTCTGATACCGAAAGGGACCTAACACCATTCATCGTGAGGGAGTTGATCTTTGCCCATGTTTACCCAGTGGTACCAACAACTACTTCTAAATTTTACTGTTCACAAAGGACTGCGTAGTTTTATCGCGAATGAAAGCGTTCGTAATCTTGTCAGCGCAATGTGTTCCAAAGATCCGTCCAAGACAGTTATGCCTAATACATCATAACATTACTGAGAGAACCTTAGGTTATTATTAAAGATCCAAGGCTTCGGTTTTATGGAGTAGACTGTACCCTTCCTTTGGTTTTTAAGGTTATAAAAGCGCTTCTTTCATGTGTGGTAGTATCGCTTCCGAAGTTCCCATCCGACTCGATTGGGATTCATCAAGGTATTTAAATTTTCACTTTTCCCAAGCACATCAGTTCTGACTTGGAGTAGAAGACAGCTAATTTAACTGGAAGCAGAGCTTGCTTTGATTTTTTAGGTTGGCAGGCAACTTAATAACTTGTCTGCTCCTGTTTTGTCGCGTTAGTTTTGTGTTTTCCATAAAGCACTAGTTTTACAGAATTCTATAAATGTTGGGACATGTAAACTAGAACAGAAAAACATTACGGTTGAATTGAAACTGTACTAAAAAGAATTTATTCAGAGTATACTACGCTGAACAAAATGGCTATCTCAAAATTTTGATTGGATGTGTTTGGGGAAATGATGGGCGTGGGTGGGAGGGGGGCTAGTTACACTCCAATCACTTTCGACTATTAAAAAGGGCACTAGCCCTTTAATTTCCAATCGATTGAGCCTGTTTTGAAGTTTCTACGACAACGCCTTCTATGAAAACCTTATATGCCCTCAGGGCATAACTTAAAACCCTTGCTCTGAGGGTTGTGGGAGAGTGTCCTCCTCAAAAATATATTTTCTATCTGGAAATCAACTACGCTGAACAAAATGACTGTCTCAAAATTTTGATTGGATGTGTTTGGGGGAATGATGGGCGTGGAGGGGGGGGGGGACTAGTTGCCCTCCAATCATTTTGACTATTAAAAAGGGCACTAGAACTCTCGATTTCCAATCGAATGAGCCCCCTTTGAAGTTTCTACGACGACCCCTTCCGTATGAAGTGCCTCTGGGAAAAAAAATGAATAATAATAATAAAACATTGGAGCCGTATGGCCTTTAATATAGGCAACGCTACAGGGTTGCCTCTGAAAACATTGACTGAAAACGAAACTAGTCTTATCTTGGCTCTCCGCCAACACAGGTAATTAGCCTTTTTCAAGTTTCACAGGAACTACAATCTGAAAAAATAAATATCACGACGTGAAAAAAAAAAATATAAACCATCCAGTGGCAGATCCAGAGGGGGTCGGCGAGAGGGGGCGCCCCCTCCTAACGTAGTCTAAAGTAGTGTAATTTACCTAATTAACAGAAGTTTGCATTAATTAAACTTGCATCTAACGTAAGTTTATCGGTTCAGCCTATTTTGCCCCCCCCCCTAAAAAAAAATCCTGGATCCGCCCCTGGAACCATCACATCTGTTCCACCAGTTATTAGAAGAAAAAAAATTCCTTATTTTCACAAATTTCATCAACCCCCATCCCCCTTTTTTAGAAATCCTACATAGGCCAATCAGTTAAGTTCACTGTATATAAATAATAGACCGAGTTTTTTTCTGCTTTCGCAATTACGAATAATACAATTTCGAACCATTTCTCATTGATTGACGCATACATACTAACCCGCTAATGCATGAATAAGTGGGAGGAGCTTTTTGTTCGCACCGAGAATGAAGAGCCAGAAATCATCTGCGGTAAACTTACTGCCTAATTATATATATATACAGTGGACTAGATATTGGAAAGCTAAGCATTCATTTTGCTTGTTTTTTTGCTTTTAAGCAATACAAATCTTTCAACAATTTTGCACAAATTTGATAATAATTTCTGTCCGTTTTGGGTTTCATTTATACTTCAATAGCAATTTTTTTTTTTGCTTTAAGCTTGATTTACATATTCAATTTATGCATTACTTGCTTTAACATTTATTTATTCATGTATTTTATTGCTTGTTGTTTTTTTGCTATGATTGTTTATTTAACTTCTGTTTGTTTGGGTTTCATTTAATAGAAACGTAATCCGCATTATCGTAGAGTTAGAAATCCTGAATAAGTATATTGCTCGTATTTAAGTAAAAATGAAATGAAATTTAGATAAAATTGAAAAAAACAAACAAAAAAAGTATGATAGTTCAACTAATAGAGACGTAAACCGTATTATAATAGAGTAAGAAATCTTGAATAGATATATTATTTAAATAAAAATTACACAAAATTTGGATAACAGTGAAAAAAAATAAAAAAAATATCATTGTCCAACTAATAGAAACGTAATCTGCAAATGATTTAGACATTAGATAGTTCTGAATGTAAAATATATATTTCATAACACGTTTGCGTAAAGATATTTAAATTAGATCGAAACATATTTGGATGGAATCTATCAAATATCCAGAATGCGGAAAACAAGAGCTAAATGCCTATCTCCTATGTGCGTGTGCCATTGACATTTTGATAAGGTTAAGTCAGGTTAGCAGTTTATTAAAAGAGAATAGAGGAAAAGTGTTTCATGTTGCCAAAAACTGAAAAGTACAAAAAAGAATTATGAAAAGCAGGCCGTCCAGAATGCATTATATTAAATACCTGGGGCCAAAAAGTTGGTTGGAGGGGTAATGGGGTCCTTGGAGGTTATGGCATAGATGACTAATGGCTGCTGTATTATTGCCCAAAATGTATACGGCTTTATTAATTCGAATTTTTGTATATTCCCAAAACTACCTAATATTTATATTGCCCACGCTCCCCATTTGGTACTTTTGTATTATACCGACCCCACTTATAGGTGGTCATTTATACATTTATACATTTAAAATTCCCACGTTAAATATATTGAGAAATCTAAATAATTATTCCCAAACAGCTTGTCAAATAAAAAACGAGCATAATCAAACTGTTCTCTCTCTGAATTATATTCTCTTACTATTAAAATCCTTCCTTATATTAGTTCTGGTTGCTATGAGCGGTTGTTAGGGTCTCTTGGTTATTTTTAGTCCTCCATATTTGGAGTCCCGTTATATTATCGTCATAGTCTATTTTTTTATTTAGGTTGAAACCTTTACCCTTTATTTTACTTTAGCGGACCTCTTCAAGAGAGTTTCAATTTGGTTTGATGTTAATTCTCTTGCCTTAAATGTTTCTAAAACTAGTTTTTTAGTTTTTTCTCGTATATCTCAGGCTTGCCCTCAATTATCTGAAATTCATATATCCAAAGGCTTTATTAGTAGGCCAAAGGATGGCCATGTCCGTTTCCTAGATATCCTCCTAGATGAAAATTTATATTTTAAACACTATATTGATTTGATTAAAATGAAGGTATGCAGAAACCTTGATATTCTAAGAAAAATCAAACATTTTTTTCCAAGACCAATTCTAATAATCCTATTTTATAGCTTAATTCATGCTTATGTTTCCTATTGTCCAGTCATATGGATGTCTACTTTCCCTTCTTTGTTCAAACCGTTTTCAAATACATATGATAAAGCTATAAATCTTATCCAGGATGTAAATCGTTCGGCAACTAAGCCATTACTTGATGTTAAAAAACTTTATATTCTTTCCTGTGCGTCTTTCGCTTTTCTTCAGCTCCATGGTGATATTCCTAGGTCCCTTAGATTTACGCCTTCTTTTGTATCTGATCGGCCAAATTATCAGCTATGTAGTTCTCTAAATATCCAAATTCCCCATACACCAACAATAAGATGTGATTTAATCCTTTTGTTGCGTGTCATTTTACATGGAACACCCTTCCCGATTCAGCTCGAGAATGCCACTCGTTTGGCACCTTCAGAAGACTAGTAAAAAAAATTTGTTTTCATGTGATTAATTTTCCTTACTTTTGCCTGAATAAATTTTTAATTTTTCCTGAATAAACTTCACTTTATAATTTTTATTTATTTATATTTTCTTTTCTTCTCCTTTTTGCTCTTCTTTCTGTGACTGTGAGCATAAGTGTTTTTTTTTTTTGTGCCTTATGTACAGCCTTTCTCGTGGCTTACTTTTGTTTTTTGAATGGTTGGCAATAGTTTTTCATTTAATTGTTTTTCGTTTCTGTTTTTCTTCTCTTTTTTTCTTTATAATCTGATTGTGACCAGTGGATTGTAGAAGGGTGTGAAGATCACCTTTTTGATTTGAGAATAATATGCAGACAAATGAATTATGCTATGCTTTATTGATTTTTGGTGTGTTTTGTTGTTTTTTTGTACTGTTTTTATTTTTCTTCTTCTTTTTTTTATCTCAGTAAGTAATTGGCTATTGTTCTCTGAGTTTGTGATTCGTATATAGTCCTCTAATTACAGGCCGAGGAGCCTTTGGGGGACTAGCACAGTGTATTATTGTATGTGTATTGATAAAAACTTTTATGAGTCTTTAGTTTTTCTAAAATGGCAGATATTCCCTGTTGAATAGTCTGAGAAATCAGATATACTCTGAAACCATGTATCACCTCCAAGGGCGTATCCATAACTTTTGTATAGAGGGTTTATTTTTTGGGAGGAGGGGGGTGTAATATTTACAAATAAATTCAAAAACCACATTGAAACTTTTTATACGCATGTTTGTTACGTTTCTGCGAGTTGGACAAAATTTCCGAGAAGGGGGGTGTTTAAACTCAGTCCCCCCATGAATACGGCCTTGATCATCTCATTCTCAAAGGGAGGGCACTCAAACTAACCCAAGTAGCCCGTAAACTAACAAAAACCCAAATGAATCAAAATTTGTTATTTACATTTTTCCAGCCTTTCAGGTAAGAAATTCAGAATATAAGTAGAAGAGGCGATCTCGGAAACATAGCTGTCTTGACCAAAAACCAATAAACTACAGGGTCGTCAGATCTCAAAGCGTCAGACGTAAAATACACTTAAATTGAAAAAGTTGGAAAAAGAAGTGGAAGCAAAACAGTTTATGCATATAAAAAAAACACTAGGAGGCAAATATTATGACAGCAAAGCATATGGATAAATTTAAAAAGAGACAATTGGAACAACTTGTAGAACAAATTGTCAGACTAGATCAGTCATTTAAACTAACTTATATAAATAGATAGATAGATCTTCCCACGCCAACTGGTGCACAAAGAGAAAAGAATGCCTCTCGACCATAAATTCTCCAGTGCTGCAAACAAAAGATCTGTCATTGATATCTGAACAATGTAGCGTCCTTCTTCGGATGTCGGTCTTACGTTACTTAATGTAAATTAAGACATACTTTTTGGAAACGGTTATCCTATTGTCTTTATTAACAATACAATTAGCTGAAGATTGGCAAGACACTCCCGTAAAATTAAGGGTCTTTTGCAATGTGAATTTCCCGTCAAGCCCTCAAATATAATTTACCTTCCATATATTCCAAAAGTCACTACAAGTTTAAAAAAAGGTTGCACACAAAATAATTTTTATGTCGTATTTACAAATAATTTGAAAATCATAAATTTCTTAAATTCTGGTAAAGATATAACCCCAGTTACTCGCCAGAGAGGGGTTTATCAAATACCATGTGACTGTGGCCATTTTTATGTTGGTAGAACCCATCAAAATTTAGAAAAACGCCTGCAACAACACAAGATGACATAACTAAAGCTTTAAGTTCTAATAATACAAATATTTCCTTTGATTCTGCTTTAAGCAGTCACATATATGATAACCCTAGTCATCAAATGCTTTTTGAAGAAACTTGCCTTATTAGCAATGATTTAGGCATAAAACAGGTTGTTCGAGAGGCAATTGAAATTAAAATCAAAATAAATAGTAATATTTCTTTAACTAGAGATTTGGGGAATATTCGCTTAATGCCCTATACACAAATTTAATTAAAAATGATTTGACTAATTATATTAAAAAACCAGTAAATAACTCCATTCAACCTATTACGAATAGACATTCTAGGCTGGCTGCCAAGAAGGCGAGACTAGCTTTAAAAGCTTGTCTGTAAATATTTTAATTCCATCTGAATAAATTGTTCTCTGTCCATTTCGTTTGGAGTACCAGTCCTGGTTGAACTTCCTTGAAGTAATGATATTAGGGCTGTTTTAAAACTTTTTTTTAAACAGTTTTAATGATTGAATTTTAATGTAAGTTTCTTTTATAGTGTTTTTATTCTCTTCGTCTGTTTTGCTGAGGACGGCCCTTGGATATAGGTTCGAAATATTTATTTAAAGTTGCGTTCCACTGTCTTGTATAAAAATTTCCCTGTTGTTCTACTTATTTGTTTATGTTACTTAATGTCGTCCACACGTTCTGATACCGAAAGGGACCTAACACCATTCATCGTGAGGGAGTTGATCTTTGCCCATGTTTACCCAGTGGTGCCAACAACTACTTCTAAATTTTACTGTTCACAAAGGACTGCGTAGTTTTATCGCGAATGAAAGCGTTCGTAATCTTGTCAGCGCAATGTGTTCCAAAGATCCGTCTAAGACAGTTATGCTTAATACATCATAACATTACTGAGAGAACCTTAGGTTATTATTAAAGATCCAAGGCTTCGGTTTTTATGGAGTAGACTGTACCCTTCCTTTGGTTTTTAAGGTTATAAAAGCGCTTCTTTCATGTGTGGTAGTATCGCTTCCGAAGTTCCCATCCGACTCGATTGGGATTCATCAAGGTATTTAAATTTTCACTTTTCCCAAGCACATCAGTTCTGACCTGGAGTAGAAGACAGCTAATTTAACTGGAAGCAGAGCTTGCTTTGATTTTTTAGGTTGGCAGGCAACTTAATAACTTGTCTGCTCCTGTTTTGTCGCGTTAGTTTTGTGTTTTCCATAAAGCACTAGTTTTACAGAATTCTATAAATGTTGGGACATGTAAACTAGAACAGAAAAACATTACGGCTGAATTGAAACTGTACTAAAAAGAATTTATTCAGAGTATGAGGGATCCGCCCCCTCCTCAATACCTCACTGTTTTTGCTAAAGTTTTTAGTGCTTACAAAACGAACTCCTTATTCTAATTCAATGGATTTGTGTTTCAGCAGTCGTTCTTAAAGAATTGGAACAAAAAGTCAAACTGCAGCATGAGGAGCAAGGGATTGAGGAGGGGCAACTCCCTCAAATACGGAATGATTTTTCTTTGTTGTAAGTTTTAATGTTGGTTCTTACTTTCAGTTGGAAGAACTTATTTTCTAAATTTTATTTCTGGTCGTTTTTTTTAAATCATGTTCATGCCTAACCAAGATATAATGTGGGCTATCAGCCCCATAAGCTCCCAATTCATTGGTATTAAATTGTTTATATCAATGATTGTAAATTTACTGGTAGCATCCCGCTTTTTCTATTTCATACTTAAAAATTAAATACTTTATTATGGTTAAAGAATTTTAATTTTGATTAAATTTAGAGTTTTTGACAAAATTTGAGTGTTTAGTCAAAATCTTCGATGAACAGCATTTTTATTGAATAATTTCTTAATAATATTTTTACTACATAATTTTGGATGGGCGGAGAGGGGCAATATTGTTAAAATGGATGGAAATTCTATGTTTTAATACATTATATCCATATGTTTAAAGACATTGAAACATTGTTTTAAATAGGGGAAGAGAAATATTGCCATTTAAAATGACTAAAAACAAAGATACATATAGAAATTGAATACTCATAGGACACATTTTTCATGTAGCCTTGCTATGCTTTATTCCCCCCCCCCTTCTAATGTGCAAATATATAGCTCAAATTATATATTTCTTATCTTAAGGAAACAATTCTTACTTCATAATATGCAGAATAATCATAGATAACACATCTTGCATTCAGCCCCGATATACTCTACCCCCCCCCCCTTGTGTGCAAATATATAACCCAAATTATATATTTCCTATCTATTCTCCCAATGCTTCTCAGTTGTTTCAACCCGTGTACCTGTAAATTGAATCAACTGTGACGAAACAAAAACTGGAAAAACAAGTTACGGGTGGCAGAACGCATTGAAAATATATAAATTGGGCTATATATTTGCGCATTAGGAGGGGAGGGGGTAAAGTATAGCGAAGCTTCATGCAAAATTTGTTAACTATGATTATTCTGTATTAAGTAAGAATTGCTTTCTTAAAATATTTCCTTCTCTCCAGTTAGTTCTCTAGGGAAATACCAAGAAAAACAAACGAACAAATAAACATGTATATGCGGTTAGGGCCGTATCCAGGATTTTTTTTCTTGGGGTGTTTTACACAAGGATTTTTTTTTTTTTTGGGGGGGGGGTTACACAAAAAAAAGGCATACAAAATTTGTTTATATCTATTTTTGTTACGTTTTTACGGGTCAGAAAAAAATTTCGGAGGGATGGCGGGGTTCAAACCCCCCAGTCCCCCACCTGAGTACGGCCTTGTCCGCGGTCTTTCTTACGGAAAAAAATACGAAACTCCACATTTTTGTAGAAAATATTTTGAAACCTTTACATTAGGGTTCTATAATATGTTGAATCTATTAGTGGATTTGCATTAAGATTACTTGCCCTTTTCGAAAAGGGCTTAAGATTACTTGCCCTTTTCGTTCGCTTTCCCCTCTTTTACGACATTCAGAAAAACGTTGGCGAGTACCATTAAACTTGATGAAATTTGTCGAGTACTATTAAACTTGTTGAAATTTGTGTATTTGGAATCATAATAAAAAACACAGGTAGTTATGTATTAGCTGGTACACACGTTATATACTGTATAGGGAAATGCTAAAGGAAACTAGTGAAACGGGTATCTGTCCTTAGATAAATGGATCGCAAAGCGTGGTTTGTCACTGCGTTTACAATATTTAAAATATTGTTTTTTGGGGTTTACAGAGGGGGGGGAGGTACCTAGGTTAGGTTAAGTTACGTATTTAATATATGCTATGCTTTACCCCTTACCCCCCCCCCCCACCCCCCCCCAATGTGCAAATATATAGCCCAAATTTGTTTCTAAACTATTATATTTTCATCCTATTTTGTTTTATTTCATTAGCATTAACCAAACTTCACTTCTTGCGTGTGTACCAGCTAATACATAAGTACCAAAACACATTCTTTCAATGTATAAATTATTATCACAGACGTTTTTTTAGAGTTTTGGTTACTATTGGCCCGAGTCGCTCCTAGCTTACAGTTCGTTACCACGAACTGTTTGGATGGAGTTATTTCTGTCTCAATTAGATGAAAATTGTTTAGCCCCTTTCTTGAAAGTTACAAGTCAATACCATTAGCTGTTCCTGAGATACAGGCCTTTTTGATAACTTGAAATATGGATATTAAAATACCATAGGCGCAATGTCCTAGCGACCATAATATTTGGAAAGGGCATAAAATACATGGGCGCCGGCAAGGGGGGGGGGCATGGTTTCCCTAGAAATTTGGGACTATAAAGTAATTATAAGGAAACCAAAGGAAAGAGCAGAATAGGGAAAAACCATGAACAAAATGTTTGTTGCCGCTTTGTTGGCTGCCCGCCAATAGACTTTGACCCATAATAAGGAAAATATAAGTTCTAATTTGTGCCTGAGCAACCCTTAACCAGTTTTCCACAAACACTTTTTCTATATGATTTGGTTGGAGAAAAATAAATCAAGTTCTTCATAGTAATGAGTGGTAAGTAAATAACGATCCTTGTCAATAACGAAAGTATAAGAGCCTAACTGTTGATAACATTCAGTCAAAGAATCAGGTTTTTATGGTGATCCTAAATATGTATTTGTTTATTAGTAATTTATTAAAACATTAA
Source organism: Artemia sinica (assembly GCA_027921565.1). Lineage (NCBI taxonomy): Eukaryota > Metazoa > Arthropoda > Branchiopoda > Anostraca > Artemiidae > Artemia > Artemia sinica. The sequence goes on along the minus strand of CM051263.1, from coordinate 21,303,783 downwards.
TTTGTATTAAAACAAAAGAAAGTTCGTATAATTATAGAAAACACAAGGAAAACAACTTAATAAGGGGCAATTTTGGTAAGAATATGCCGCCAACTTTTGCTTGCATTGCAAGAGTACCCATGAGCTGATATATGAAGCCACTATAATCAGAAATGTTTCCCCTGAACGGAATGTGGGGAATTTCTGTATTTTCCCCCTGAACCGATACGTTTTTTGTGTTTTATTATCATTTTTTTTTCCAGGAGTGATGGTATTTATTTAGTTGTCACTATGAAAAAGATTTAATTTTGTACGGTTATGAAGTATAAAAGGTGTCAAATATACTGGCCTTTGGTATTCAAAATTAAATTAAAAATATTGAATTAAAAATTTTGATTTTCTTAATCTTAGTTTTAATTTTTTACTTTGAACAAACTACTTTGATAAAGCGTCACTTTTTATAAACACTGAGTCTAAAGCCATTAAATATTTTGGTGTTTGATAACAAAGTTCAAAACTGTCGATATTGTTAAAAAAATATCCGTCCAACGCTGCGGCATTGCTCAACAGAACTAAATGCTGGGAGTTTATATCTTAGTTTTTGTAAGTAGGCTGTTGTTTTGTGTAATTTTTGTAATTACTTACTTTTTTCATTTGTATATACTTTTACTTCAACTGACATAAGCGCTGCCTGAGTAAAGAATGATGTGGGCACAATGCGTTTTTGTTTTTTTTCTCCATACCCGGGCACTTCGTATCGAAGGAGTTGTCGTAGGAAGTTCAAAAAGGGCTCATTCGATTGGAAATTGGAGTGGCTAGTGCCCTTTTTAATAGTCGAAAGTGATTGGAGGGCAACTAGCCCCCCCCCCGCACGCCCATCATTCCCCCAAATACATCCAATCAAAATTTTGATATAGCCATTTTGTTCAGCGTAGTTGATTCCCAGATAGAAAATATCTTTTTGAGGAGGACACTCCCCCACAACCCTCGGGGCAAGGGTTGTAAGCTATGCCCTGGGGGCATATAAGGTTTTTATAGAAGGCGTTGTCGTAGAAACTTCAAAAAAGGCTCATTCGATTGGAAATTCAAAGGGCTAGTGCCCGTTTTAATAGTCGAAAGTGATTGGAGGGCAACTAGCCCCCCCGCGCCCATCATTCCCGCAAACACATCCAATCAAAATTTTGAGATAGCCATTTTGTTCAGCGTAGTTGATTCCCAGATAGAAAATATCTTTTTGAGGAGGACACTCCCCCACAACCCTCGGGGCAAGGGTTGAAGTTATGCCCTGGGGGCATATAAGGTTTTTATAGAAGGCGTTGTCATGTAAACTTCAAAAAAGGCTCATTCGATTGGAAATTCAAAGGGCTAGGGCCATTTTTAATAGTTGAAAGTGATTGGACGGTACCTAACCCCCCTCTCACGCCCACCTTTTCCCCAAACACATCCAATCAAAATTTTGAGATAGCCATTTTGTTCAACGTAGTTTAAAGTTCTGGAAATTAGGTCTTTGAGGATGACAACCCCCTCAGAGCCCTCAGGAAAAGGATTGTAAGTTATGCCATGGGGGCATATAAAGTTTTTATAGAAAGTGTTGTCGTAGAAACTTCAAAAAGGGCTCATTCGATTAGAATTTAAATGGCTTGTGCCCTTTTTAATAGTCAAAAGTAATTGGAAGGCAACTAACACCCCTTCCACGCCCACCATTTCCCCAAACACATCCAATCAGAATTTTGAAATAGCCATTTTGTTCCACGCAGTTAAAGTTCAGGAAGTTATACCTTTGAGCAGGACACTCCCCTCACATTCTTCAGGGCAAGGGTTATAAGTTATGCCCTATGGCACATAAGTTTTTATTGAAATCTTTATCGTAGGAACTTGAAAAAGTGCTCATTCGATAGAAAATTCAGAGGTCTAGTGCCCTTTTTAATAGTCGAAAGTGATTTGAGGGCAACCAGCCCCCCTCTCTCGCCCACCTTTTCCTCAAATACATCCAATAAAAATTTTTAGATAGCCTTTTTTGTTCAGTGTTGTGGATTTCCAGATAGAAATTATGTTTTGAGGAGGACACTCCCCCACAGCCCTCAGGGCAAGGGTTGTAAGTTATGCCCTGGGGGCATATAAGGTTTTCGACTGAACGCGTCGTAGAAACTTCAAAAAGGGCTCATTCAATTTGAAATTGAAATGGCTAGTAACCTTTTTAATAGTCAAAAGTGATTGGAAGGCAACTAACACCCCTTCTTCGCCCACCATTTTCCCAAACATATCCAATCAAAATTTTTAGGTAGCCATTTTGTTCCACGCAGTTTAAAGTTCAGGAAATTATACCTTTGAGCAGGACACTCCCCCCCCCCCCACAGTCTTCAGGGCAAGGGTTATAAGTTATACCCTGGGAGCATATAAGGTTTTTATTGAAATGTTTGTCGTAGAAACTTGAAAAAGGGCTCATTCGATAGAAAATTCAGAGGGCTAGTGCCCTTTTTAATAGTCTAAAGTGATTTGAGGGCAACTAACCCCCCTCTCACGCCCACCTTTTCCCCAAATACATCCAATCAAAATTTTTAGATAGCCGCTTTATTCAACGCAGTTGAAAGTATTGGAAATTAGGTCTTTAAGGATGACAACCCTTCCCCCCCCCCAAAAAAAAAAACCCTCAGGGCAAGGGTTTTAAGTTATGCCCTGGGAACATGTAAGATTTTTATTGAAAGCGATGTTGTAATAACACCCAAAAGGGCTCATTCATTGAAAATTGAAAGGGCTATTGCCCTTTCAATAGTCAAAAGTGATTGAAGGGCAACTAACCCTCCTCTCACGCCCACCATTTCTTCAAACACATCCAATCAAAATTTTGATACATCGATTTTGTTCACCGTATTCGAAAGTTCTGGAAATTAGGTCTTTTAGGATGATAACCCCATCAGATCTTTCAGTGCAAGGGTTGTAAGTTATTCCCTTGGGGCATATAAGGTTTATATAGAAAGTTGTTGTAGAAATTCCAAAAGGGGCTCATTTGATTGGAAATCGAAATTGCCCTTTTTAATAGTCGAAAGTGAGTGGAGAGTTATTAACCCCCCTCTTACGCCCTCCATTTCCCCAAACACATTCAATCAAAGTTTAGAGATAGCCATTTTGTTCAACGTAGTTGAAAGTTCTGGAAATTATGTATTTAAGGATGACAAACCCTCCATAGTCCCCAGGGCGAAGGTTGTAAGTTATGCCCTGGAGGCATATAAGGTTTTTAATGATAGAAACGTCGTAAAAACTCCAAAAGGGGCTCATTCAATTGGAAATTGAGAGGGCTAGTGCCCTTTTTAATAGTTGAAAGTGATTGGACGGTAACTAACCCCTTTCTCACGCCCACCATTCCCCCAAACACATCCAATCAAAATTTTCAGATAGCCATTTTGTTCGACGTAGTAGAAAGTTCTGGAAATTAGGTCTGTGAGGATCACAACCCCCCCCCCCTCCTGCCCTCAGCGCGAGTGTTGCAAGTTATCCACTGGGGGCATATAAGGTTTTTATTGAAAGTGTTGTCGTATAAACTTCAAAAGGGGTCATTTGATTGGAAATTGAAAGGGCTAGTGCCCTTTTTAATTGTCGAAAGTGATTGGAAGGCTTGACATTTTTATAGTAAAGATCGATGTGGGTATAATGTATTATTTTTTTTTTTTGTTGTTGTTGTTGTTTAGACCAGGGCACTTCGTATCGAAGGAGTTGTCGTAGGAACTTCGAAAAGGGCTCATTCGATTCAAAATAGAAAGAGCTGATGCCCTTTTTAATAGTCGAAAGTGATTGGAGGAAAACTAATCCCCCTCCCACGCCCACCCTCCCATTTGAAATTATGTTTAAATCTAAATGTTGCCATAAGATTAAATCAAAATGCACTGTGTTAATGCTAATTCCCAATAAGGCATCTCAGCAGTATCCCAAGAACAACTGAGGATTTTATGTTCAAACTTTTGGGGCTGCTTCTGCTCTTAAGATTTAACCAAATCAAAATAGCGTAAGTGTATCCAAGCTATCAAAGAAAGTAAACAGATTTTTTTGCGAATGGTATCAAGTTTTCCATTTCAGGTCAACTAGACGAGGTATGAAACTAAATTAAACACTTCTATTTGTGTCCAGATTTTTAAGAGGGTGTATGTTGTTAAAAATTGCTAAAAAATTTTCTCCAGCATACATATAGCAGGCCAAACTATTAATCTTTAAAAAAAAAGAAAAGATTTAAAGTATTATTTTCTTTTTCTCTTAAAAGACTATGTCAACATAAAACGAACAGAAATTAATTAAAAAAAACTTTTTTCGCAAAATAAGTTTTTCAAAGAAAAGTAAAGAACTCCATTAAACAAAAATGAGCAAAAATAAAATCAAATAATCTACCAAGCGTGAAACTACCACAAATCAGCATTGATAAATAAATGAAACCCAAAACGAACAGAAATTACAATAAATAACCGAGTCAAACTCAAAACGAGCAGAAATTAACATAAGTTGGGCTCAAAACCCCTTTGCCTTCCCAAGGCCAGAACATAATTTGCACTTTACTGAAAAAAATACAAATGAATGTGCATTGTCAGTTTAATGTACATATACTGATATTTAGTAATCAAAATCTTAATATTATTTGATTTATTAAAGCTATAAAAGTAAAAACATTTATATTTTTTTTCAGTAAAGTGTAAATTATGTTCTGGCCTTGGGTAGGCACTGGGGTTTTGAGCCCAACTTATGTTAATTTCTGCTCGTTTTGAGTTGACTTGGTTATTTATTGTAATTTCTGTTCGTTTTGGGTTTCATTTATTTATCGATGCTGATTTGGGGTAGTTTTCCGCTTGGTAGATTATTCGATTTTATTTTTGCTCATTTTTGTTTAATGGAGTTCTTTGCTTTTCTTTGAAAAACTTATTTTGTGGAAAAAGTTTTTTTTTAATTAATTAAATAAAAAAAACAAGTTTTTTCAAATGAAAGTAAGGAGCAACATTAAAACTTAAAACGAATAGAAATGATTACGTATATGACGAGGGTTGCCCCCCTCCTTAACACCTCACTCATCACACAACAGTTTTTTGGCACTTTAACAAAAGTTACTTATTGTTCTAATTAAACGACATATTGTTCTAATTAAACGAATTAAATTTCCACGGGGGCTTTAGGGGGTCATTTTATCTCCAAAGACATAGTTATTGGGCCTTTCAACTATGCTGAACAATAAAGCTACCTAAAAATTTTGATCGGACGGTTTTGGGAAAAAAGTGGCATGGGAAGGGGCCTAGTTGTCCTCCAATTTTTTTGGTCACTTAAAAAGGGCACTAGAACTTTTCATTTTCGTTAGAATGAGCCCTCTATCGAAGTTTTAGGCCCACTGGGTCTATACGATCACCCCTGGTTAAAAAACACGAACTGTTTGATTACCTATCAAAATCCAAACAGAGATCATTGAAATATGGATTTTTTTTTTCTGCGTTATCAAAATTATTGTATTCATAAAACTTTACAGTTTCACGAAATGTAATTAAACAAATAGAAAAGGTTTCTCAACTAAAGTAAGGAGCGAGTTTAAAACTTAAAACAAATATAAATTACTCTGTATATAAGGAGGACTGCCCCCTTCTCGACACCTTGCTCATTAAAAAAGTTTTTCAGGGCTTTGAAATTTTTTTTTTCCAATTGCAAATTTTCTTTAAAAACTTGGAAAAAAGCCAAACTTCACAGTAATGTTTAAGGATCTAAGGAGGAGACAGTCCCCTTCATGCAAAGAATAATCTGTTCAAATAGGTTTCAAATCTTTTCCTTGCTTTCAGTTGAAAAGCTCTTTTTTTTTATTAGATTTCTGATTATTTTCCAAATCATACCCAGGCCTAACCAAGATATAATTTGAGGTACCGGTCCCATAAATCCCTGGTCAATTGCTTTTAAAATGTGTAAATCAATAATTATACTTTTATTAGTACCGTCCTACGTTTAAATTTATAATTTCAATTTTGGATAAAATTTGAATATACTTAAAAAATTGGCGATGACTAGTAATTTTGGTGAAAAGTCCTTTTTGATATTACTAATAAAGAATTTTGGTTGGATGAAAAAGAGTATTATTCTTTGTATGGATGGAAATTCTGTGACACTTTTAATCTTCTACATAACTGAAGCCACCACAACCTCTACAATAGGATTTTTTTTATCGATAAATACGTTACACATACTTTTTAAATACATTGAAGTGTATAAATAGTATAAATAATGTATAAATATATAATAGTAATGTATAACATTACCATTTAAAATTGAAGAAACTAAGTTCCTAGCAGTATATGCCACCCCAAGGAGATTGCATGGCGGGGCTGATGATGACCTGCCTTGCCTTTTCCACCTCTGTGCTGGTAGATGTGGGAATGTAACATATTAGATGTATAGAGAAACATTCTAATTAATTCCTACCCCCCCCCCCCCCACCCTTCCTCTTTCAACGTTTATCTGAAGCCTCATGAAGAGTAAGCAGTTTGTCCTTAAAAATGTACTTTTATAGGAATCTACCCTACCCCCACCTAAGCAATGACTCACCTCCTCTCCCCCCTCGTTATAGCGATACGCAATTACAGATCACCAAACGTAGCCTAACTTCGTTACAAACAAAGGGAATCAACTTGGTTGAATCCAGCACTACCACCGTGTGGCATTACTTCTTTTGCAACTTTGAAGCCTAAAATATATTTATTGATACTTTTAAATCAATTAGCTTCTCAGGATTTAAAATTGATTGCAAATTCGTCCTCATCGGGGTAAAGTCGTAGCTTGGTGCTGTAAACCGCTTAAACTGTCACCCAGCCACCACTGCTATTTTGTCATCTGCCCCCCTGGAAAACTTTCTGCCGGCGCCCTTGATAAAAATAAGGAATTTAATGGTACTGCCATTGGCGCATCCAGGGGGGACGAGGCCCTCCCCCTAGCGTAGTCTAAAGTAGTGTAATTTACTTAGTTAACTCAATTTTGCGTTAATTAAACTTGCTCCTAACGCAATTTTATCGGATAAACCTATTCCCCCCCTAAAAAATTTCGGATCGACCTATTTTGCCCCCCCCCCCCTAAAAAAAAAGCCTGGATCCGCCCTAGGTACTGCTTTTGTTTTATTAGCACGTTTACTTTAGATGTGACCATGCATAACAAGTTTACCGTTGATTTTCCTAGCCTGTATTTTTTTTGTATTCTTAGCTTATGAGTTATATGAAAATCATCTAAGCACTATAACAAATTAACAAAACTTCACATTTTTCAGCACTGATTCCATATTTCATTTTACCAAATAAGCCGTGATCGTCTAGTGGTTAGGACCCTACGTTGTGGCCGTAGTAACCCAGGTTCGAATCCTGGTCACGGCACTTTTTACAGAGAAGAAGACCACAATGAATAACTACTGACTTAAGTCACATCTTCATTAAATTGGATAGCAGACTGCAGGAAAGATATTGACAATTTAATTGCTGATGTCATTAGGACAATTTAGGTCACATTTTGCATTGTAGGGTTTGGACGCAAAGAGCCCCTTTAACAGACGATCTTTAGCAATATGTCATCCATCAAACGCAAAATATTCCCTAGCTGTCTCAGCTTTTCCTTCACTATAGCCCTAGAAAGAGCGTTAGAACGACATTTTGGTGCTTATTTAGTATCCGGGCAACATGCGAGAAGAACTGCATATAAAATCTCAAGGTCCTATTAAAAAACAGGTTTCCGCTGCCTAGTGAGGTATTGCTCACTCTGTGAAAAATATTTAAACATTATTCTTTTGGGGTTAAAGGGGCAAAAAAGGTACCTAGGTTATGTTAGGAGAGGTTGCGTATTTAATATATGCTATGCTTTATCCCCCCCCCTAATGTGCAAATATATAGTCCAAGTTTGTTTCTAAACTATTATATTTTAATCATACTTTGTTTTATTCCATTAGCAGTAACCAAACTTCAGTTCTTGCGTGTTGCCCGGTTACTAAATTAGTACCGACATTTTTCGTACAGCTTACTATTTCAAATATGGTCGGTCAGACGGGTACCCAAAACAATCCGTAGACAATTTCTCTGGAAAATATCTAATAAATTTTCCTCCGCCCACTTTTCAGGACAATATTTGACTGTTTTCATCACTGTAGCTTCTTGTATTCTAAACTTGGTTCGCAGGCTTATCTTCCTATTCTTCAAAAAATTTTCAACCGTGTAAAAGCATCCTGGGCCTTGACTATTCTACTTTTATCATCGCCACTGCATCTTCCATTTTTATTAATAATACTACCTAGGTAAGTGAAGCCATTTACCTGATCGATCCTTTCGTTGCCCAACATTACCTTTTCACCATCATTTAAGCGACTTCAACATTACCTTTTCACCATCATTTAAGCGACTTAGTCTTCTTTACATTAATTTTCATGCCTGTTCTTGCACCCTCAGCTTTTAAAATCTCCAAAATCATTATTTTGCTAATATTTTTACCTAGGATGTTCAAATAATCAGCATAACCTAAATTTAGGAGAATTTTACTTTTCTATTTGACTCCATGCTCTCCCGTAGCACTTGTGTGTTCCTTTGGACAAAATTCCATCTAAATGATTCACATAAGTCCGGACAGAGCGTAACCCAGCTTAACTCCTGATTCAATACGAAACCAGCTACTAACCTCATTTCCTACCTTAACCGCAGCAATGTTGTTCTCATACATAGACCTAATTACTTTAATGTATTTATCTGGTATACCATACAAGGATAGGACGTTCGCAAGGAAAGCTTTTCTGTCGGCTGCACCTAACGGTTGTTAATATTCTATAAAAATGAGGACTAGAAAGGTCTGGTGACTCAGCCACTTCTCAATTATTAATCTAGGAGTGCAAATTTGATCAACGCATCAGATTTCCCTACCAAAACCACACTGCTTTTTTTTTATTAAAACTTTGTCTACGGCATCTCTCAGTCTAAGAAGTACCATCATACTAAGTAATTTTATTCCTAAAAACCAAACTAATGCATCTATAATTAACAAGCTTAGTTTTATCATCTTTCTTATAAAGGGCTTTAATCAAAGTTTTCTAAAATCACTAGGTATTTTCCCTTTTTCAAAAATTGTATTCATAATCTTCAGTAATTTATCTTTAACTTCACAACCACCAAATTAAAAAAAAACTCATTTATCCCACTATCAGCACCTGAATAAGAAGAATAGGAATCCACAATAGGAAGAATTCTTTCCTCACCACTAACTGTGGCCCCATTCTTATCTTTAACTCAGACAAGTCCAGATTAACTCTTCCCACTCAGTTTTCAACATGTCAATACAATATTTTACTATTAAACGGTCTGGCTGAATCTTCTAGATCTTCAGCAATCTTATCCATGGTTTCCACTTCACACCTCCATAGTTCATATTTTCATACTTTCTCCACTTTCTTTGCATTCCTCTTATATTCATATGATCTAGCACGCAGATAATTCTTGTATGAGCCCCTTCTCCTCTCTATTAAACATAAAGCCTTTTCACTAATATTCCTAGCTCCATTCTTAACTTTCTTCCCTAAGACACCATCAGCAACTTCACAGTTATTTTCATAAAATTATTCCATCTATCTTCTGCATTGTCAAACTCTCCAGTTTAGTATTCAACTGTTTCTGGATACTTTCTCTCAAATTCGCATCCTGAAGTCTATCAACGTCATAGCTTTCCGCAAGGTAGCTACTCTTCCTAAATTTCAGCTTTAGATTAACCCTAGACACTGCTAGATGGTGATCATTACTTTTAACATCAATAACAGCACTCCTATATACCCTAGTATCTTGTATTGATCCTGCCAGTCTTCTGTTTCCAATAACAATCAGTAAGGTTGACCATCTTACCATCATGTGAGTACCATCTATTTATTCTAGCAAACAAAAAATTCGATGAAGAAAGTAGATCATATGCTCATTTATTCAAAATATACACCTGTATTAAACTCATAAATAAATATTAACAAAAACAGATAAAATATAGCACCTTTAAACTTCATAAGAGAAGACACAAGCCTGCAAAGACATATTGCACACAAACGAGATCTAAAAGAAACGCCATAAATTAAGCCACCCTATCTCACATCATTTGCAATAAGAAATCACAGAGAAATAATGAACAATAATGCATACATTTTTGTATATAGAAAACAACATTTTTCCTATTCCACCCTCTTACGAAAGATGTAGCTTATGATAAAGAGTATTTTGTTATACAACATCAATTTCACAGGGCAGCAGTGATGTCAATTCATGAAAATTGGGGCGGGGAGCAACAATGTAGTTTTTAAAATCTACGGAGAAGGGCATTTTTTTTAATGAGAATATGTTATAAGGCCATTTTTCAAATAAAATACCATAAAAAATAGTATTTTCAAAATATAGGGGGAGGAGGGGCAAAATATCTAGGGGTGCGGAGGACAAATCTCCCAATCGACGAAACTACAGGACAGTGCGAAACAAAAGAAGTGCGAAACAAATTATCATATTCCTGTACAGTTCTGTTACGCAGATTAATTCCAGTAAGTCCACCTTTCCCTTGACATCCTTTTTTTTAATACAACTCAAGAAATTTTATTTATGTGACCGAATTACGTCTAAAACCTGAAAGATCGATCTTTCTTCAGCAAAACCTTATTTTATTTTCATTGTTTGTTGTAAAACATAAGATTTTAGTGATAACATTTTGTGAAAAAGCGTGAGACTAGGCCAAATTAATTGATTAGTGGTGCTGAGTCCGTTAAGAGTAAATTCAAACAATATTATGCTACGAAATACAAATTAAACAGGAGAGAAAAAACCATTGAAAAAGAGCTTCTTGTTGTTGTTTTTTCTTGGGGCAAAACCAGTGGCGTCAATTCAAACAAATCTACAAGACTGAGGAAATGTGTTTTTAAATCAATGGGGGAGGGCAAACTTGTTAAATTTTTGTCAATGAAAGTACCAAAAAAAAATTTTGCACCCGAAAAGGAGTTTTTCAAGTCTAGAGGGAGGGGACGAAAATCCCCTCATCTTGCATACGTAATTTGAGCACAAGAAGCATCTCAAAAAGTATTTAAATATAGGGGGGGGGCAAATTTTTCATGTTTTCAATCAAAAAAGAAATTTTACACCCGAAAAGGTATTTTCAAAATCTAGGGGGAGGGCGCCAAAAATGCTCCTATTATTGTGTTTTGAATGTATTTAAATCTTTGTTTTGAATGTGTTTAAAGCTTTGACGTTTCTAGGCCCAAGCGTTTTTGCCGCTCCGTTTTTGCGAGATTTTCGGGGGTAGTGGAAACACTGAACAGAACGGAACTGATTAGCCAAAAGTGATGAAAGAGAGGCGCAGGAGGGGGCAGTCCTCGTCATATAAGGAATGCTTTCTGTTCGTTTTAAGTTTTAGCGTTGCTCCCTGCTTTCATTTGAAAAACCTGTTTTTTAATTTCTTTTGATGTGTATATTGTGTTAAAAATTTCAGTTTTTAGTGTTTCGGACAGCGACGATTCGGACGAGGATTAGCGGGACTTTTTATATATCTGGATTATTGACAAATTCAAACGGCATTATGCTACGAAACACAAATTATACAGGAGAGGAAAACCATTGATAAAGAGCTTCTTGTTGTTGTTTTTACTATTAATATCTATTGGTTAACAACTTGGGTTAAAGAAGCTCGCAGTATTTGATATCGGTATAACATGATGACCATTACATAACTTTTCAATGATAATTAGATATTCTGATACAAAAAAAAACAGGATTTCCGTGGTTACTTATAAACTGTCAGATGTCTCCCAAGAATGACAGTTGAGAGTTCGGTATCGCCTCTCTTTCATTACTTTTGGCTAATCAGTTCCGTTCTGTTCAGTGTTTTCACTACCCCCGAAAATCTCGCAAAAACGGAGCGGCAAAAACATTTGGGCCTAGAAACGTCAAAGCTTTAAATCCGGCCCTGATCTTGAATGCTAAAAGAATTTTTGTCTTTACGTTAGCATAAGGAAAGAAAAATCAGGTTTAAGTACTATTCCAGAAACATCTCTATTAACATAAATAAACCTTAATTATCATACATAAAGATGAAGCTGTTTCCTGGAGACTTTTCTGTCATTATAAAAGTCATCTATCATCATAATGAATGAAGGTAAAGCACTATTCCGAAAACTTCTCTAGAATCATAAATGATGAAAAATAAATAAATAAAAAAATTAATAAATATCGATGCAAAGCTATTACATGTTTCAAATGAAGAGATTAAGTTAAAAATATGCTTATTAAGTACGGTGACTTAAAACGCACAGTACAGTTAAGTATCCAAAATCAAAACACATTAAATGCTAAAGTCAGACAGACCATATATCGTCCAACCCTAAACAAAAGCAGTATCTCTTATTTTTCATAATTGTAACGAGGAAAAAAAATGTTTCGTGGTAGGCTTCGCTTAAAGCCTGGCCAAATAGATTATGGTTATCTACCAACACATAGAGGAATCTTTTTTCAGTGATTCTTCATAAACTCCCCAAGAACATTTTAAGTGGGATCACTGTAAGCTCATTACAGCATACTATGGGCTATGTGCAAGGCCGTATCCCGGGGGGGGGGGGAGGGATTTACCCCCCCCCCCTCCCGAGATGTTTTTCTGACTCGTAAAAACAGAACAAAAATGAATATAAATAAATTTTTGACACATTTTTGATTTAAATTTCTGAAATAGATAGACAGACCATATATCGCCCAACCCAAAACAAAAGCAGTATCTCTTATTTTTCATAACTGTAACGTGGAAAAAAAAGTTTTGTGGTAGGTTTTGCTTAAAGCCTGGCCAAACACATTATGGTATCTTACATATAGAAAGCTTTTCTGAGATAGAGCAAGCTTTTCTGGGTGATTCTTTATAAATTCACCAAGAACATTTTAAGTGGGTTTACTGTAACCTCATTACAGCCTGAGGTTACAGTTACTATAAAATTAATTTACGAGTGTCTGCTTGGGTACATGATACAGAACTCATTCATGAAAGAGTAAATTTTACTACAAGTTAATCTGCTATTGCCGTTAAATTTCGCTTCTAATGATGAATATTCGGATCGCTTCACTTTCAAATCAGCGTTGAAAACCTCCCTTGACCAACCGGCAAAAGTGTGTTTAAAATAAAATAAACTTTATCATATCTGTGGTGGTAAAACATATAATATTGACATTTTTAGATATTGACATTTTTGTATATTGACATTTTTAGATATTGACATTTTTAGATATTGACATTTTTTATAATATTGACATTTTTAATATTGACTTTTTAGATAGATATTCAAAGCTAGTCAAGGACCTGTAACGTGTAGGTTATTTATATACTCCTGTATGTGTGCATAATGCAGTTCTTATTCATGCAAAACCAGACTTTATTACAATTTAATCAGTTACTGCCACCAGATATCACTTCTAAAGGCGAATATTGGGCTAGCTTCTCTTTCAAATAAGCACTGAAAATTTGCTTCACCAACCAGAAAATTTGCTTCACCAAATACAAATATATTAAAGGCTACCGTGTATGTGAAGGAAAAATGTAATATTGGCGTTCTTTTTAGATTCATATTCAAACATAGCCTAGAACTTAGGTTGTTTTGATATGTATCCCACGAGTATAAGAGCTTTTACACGACGTAGGTTAAAAGTAAATTATTATTACAACGGCATAACTAAATAAAAATTCAACATGACCACTTCTCACATGACCAATTTCGCATGACTAAAAATTGACCTTCTTCTGTCAGTAGCCCTACATAGCTCAAAGCTCAGAAACGAATTAAAATACTTTTTTCATAAAATACAAATTAAAATAAAATACGAATATACATAATGATTAATATCACATTCAACTTGTGCGAATAATTAAATAAATTAAACATTATACTTATAAATTCACACTCAACAAATTTTTCATTAAATAAATGAGTCAATTTTAAAGCATTTGAATAAATCAAAATTCTTTAAAATGCATACAGCTTGATTTAGAGGATTAGCAAATTCGATTTTATGCATTCAGAATTACACCAACATTCAATTAAGTTTTTAATAAATAGATTAGTAAATATTTATCATTTGAATAAAAATCCAACTGCTTTAAAGTTGCTTAAAACAATAGTACTTCAGTTCAATTTTTAGTTATAACATATTCCACATTCGGTTTGTGAGGGTCCACTCAATAATTTTCTTTATGAAATCCACTATTTGATTTTGAGCCCTTAAACGAGAAATTCTTTAGAATTCTTTAAAATTGTGTAAAAATATACAATTTCAACTTGATATACAGCCTTAGAATGTTGCATATCGAATTCCATCAATTTTTATTAAACAAATTGGCTCATTTTGAGTATTTAAATGAAAAAAATTAAACTTCTTTAAAATTGTGTAAAACTATTCGACTTCAACTTGATATACAGCGCTAGCATGTTCCATATTATATTTATAAAATTACAAGGGAAGTTTTTTAAGTAAGGTCCGTTTGAACATACGTACACAACAAAAGATTATTTCGAAAAATTAAATTTATTTTCAGAAAGTACATACTATTCACTATTTTTTGGCATAGTTGCCAAGTTTTTTCAACTCTTATCATATCTCTCACCTCATTTTAAAGTAAACTCTTCATAAAAACTTGCCACCGGCTACAATAACAAAGAGTTTACTGCCGTTTTTACATCGTCTTCATCATTGTAACGGTTGCCACTGAGGTAGCAACCGGTTTAATTGAAGACAAAACATGGGTTTCGTACATCACGCCCAAATCGAGGCAACATAACATGGAATGGAAGCATACACTCTCCTGTCAAATTCAAGGCCAAACAGACTCTCTCCCAGCGCAAAATCATGGCTTAGGCGTTTTGGAATAGGCATGGTGTTTTGTTGATCGACTTCATGCAACGAGGAACCGTTATCAATGCAGAAGCATACTGCAAAATCCTCCGAAAGCTCTGCAGAGCGTTAAAAAAAAATGCGTGCTGACAAAGGGAATTGTCCTTCTTCATGACAAAGCAAGACCTCACACTGCAGGTCGGCCCCAAAATTTGTTGGACAGTTTTGGCTGGGAAGTTTTAGGTCACCTACCCTACAGTACTTATCTTGCACCGAGTGGTTACCATTCGTTTCTCTACCTCAGGCAGCACCTCAGTGGCAACCGTAACAATGATGATGACGACGTAAAAACAACAGTGAATTCTTGGTTATCGGAGGAGGCGGCAAGTTTTTATGAAGAAGTCACTTTAAAATTAGTTGAGAGGTATGATAAGTGTTTGAACAAACTTGGCAACTATGCCGTTAAATACAGTAAAGCGTGTACTTTCTGAAAATAAATTTCCTTTTTTGAAATAATCTATCGTTATGTGTTCAAACGAACCTTACTTAAAAACACACCCCTCGTATATTCACATCCAATCAATTTTTATCCATGTTCTATATTATATTTATAAATTTACATTCAAATTCAATCAATTTTTCATGAAATAATTTACCTCATTTGTGTACTTAAATAAAAAAACTTACTTAAAATTATGTAAAACTCTTCAGCTTCAACTGGATATACAGTGTTAGGATGTTCCGCATTGTATTTCTATAATTTACATTCAAATTCAATCAGTTTTTCACTAAATTAATTAGCTTATTTTGAGTGCTTAAATGAAAAAATTAAACATTTTTAAATTGTGTAAAACTATTCAACTTGATATACAGCGTTTGCATGTTATATATTATACTTATGAATTTATATTCACATTTAATCAATGTTTATCCATGTTCCGTATTATGTTTATAGATTTACATTTACATTCATTCTATTTTTCATTAAATAAATTAAGTCGTTTTGAGCGCTTAAATGAATTAACTTCTTTAAAGTTGTGTAAAACTATTCAACTTCAACTTGACATACAGTGTTCCATATTATATTTAAAAATTTACATTCACATTCAATCTATTTTTTATTAAATAAATTAAATCATTCTGAGTGATTAAATAAAAAAATTTAAATTCTTTAAAATTGTGTAAAACTATTCAACTTCAACTTGATATACAGTGTTAGTATGTTCCATATTATATTTATAAATTTATATTCACATTCAATCAATATTTAATTCATGTTCCATATTATATTTACAAATTTACATTCAGATTCAATCATTTTTTTCTTAAATAAATCAAGTAATTTTGAGCACTTAAATGAAAAAATAAAACTTCTTTAAAATTGCATAGAACCATTAACTTTAGCTTGATTTACAGCATTTGCATATTCCATTATATCTATAAATTTATATTCACATTCAACAAATTTTTATTGCATAAATTAGTTAATTTGATCAATTAAGTATAAATTCTGAAATTTTTGAAAATACATAAAACTATTCAACTTCAGCATGAATTTCAGCATTAGCATATTCAACATTAAATTTATAAAAGAGTGGCTGATCTAAAAACGAGTGTTCTTGATTAATATGCGAAATTATACCCCCAGTTAGTAAGTGTTTTCCATATCTGACAGCTTCAGCACGATCATGAGCAAGACCAACCATAATTAACCAATCAACCAATTCTGGACCAAGAAAAACAGAGGTGTACCATTGTAAACGCCACCTAAGATTATTGTAAACATGAAAAATCATAAAATGAGTAAGTCATTAAGGGCTCAGTATGTAAGTAAACTATGAACAATCTAAAAAAAAAAAAAAAAAAAAAAAAAAAAAAAAAAAAAAAAAAAAAAAAAAAAAAAAAACGCCTAAATATAGGCTTTGAAAGTTACATATCACAAGCTAAATACATATTCCAGGTTATGACTTCAGACTATTTTTTCGAAACATCTAGAAAAATTGTTGAAAAAGACAAAAGTTAGGATTGAAATAAAAATTCATAGATGATTTCTTAGTATATAAATTAGTATAATTTCTATAATTTTATAGATAACCAACTGTATCCCTGCTAGCGGTTCATTGCATTAAGATGAAAAAAAACCTAATCTTCAGTCGGGTATCAAAAGGACGCATCTCCATAATTGTAAATTTTCAAAAGAGCAAAAAAAAACTTCACAACGTTTTTATTTCCTTTCTGATAACCGTGCAACAAAAGCGGATTGATATGTATTGATTTACATATCGATCTGTTTTTGTTTCACGGTTATCGAAGGGGAAATAAAAAATTTCGAGGTTTTTTTTTGCTCTTCTGAAAATTTAGAATTATGGAGATACGTCCTTTTGATACCCGACTGACGTAATTATTCCTGCATTTTTTTTTATTTGTTACTATTGTATGGTGAACATCATCACACTGGACGTTAGTAAGATATTTCATTGTCAAACCAACAACCAACTGTGTATTCCACATTGCCAACTGTAATAACTTTCCTTGAACTATGGAAGTTACTTGAAAGGACATCCACCCAGAATGGTTGTGAACTAGCAACTGGCTTATTAGGTTTGTAAGAGTATTCTTCATGAGTTTCAATTCTATTCATTACTCTTTCAGCATAATTTGGTCTAATGATACTTTCAATATGTTTCTAACTTATATTAATAGCAATGATGATAACGATGCATAGTTACTTCGCTAAAGATCCTTGTTAACTATCTTTCGTAGAAGTTACTAAGAAAAGGTAAATACGAAGCTACTTTTCTAGTGTTCCAGCTATTACAAAACGTCAGCTCGAACAAAAAAAGTTACTTTTTTTTTAACTTTTAGTTACTTCTTATTGAGCTTGGAATGCAGCCTGTATCTCTGCTGTTGCTTTATTTCATTGCGATGTACCAGAGAGACAGCCTAACTTGTCCTACTTTTGTTTGATTGTTGCTATTACATGGTAAACATTATCGTATTGGACGTTATTAATAAGATGTGAGTTTTTATCGCTTGCGTTTTTTCTTTTTCTTCCTATGGTTTATTTAAATTAATTCAGTTTTTTTTCGTAGATCAACGCTTCCGGGCGTGAAGCCGAATATTCGGACTTTTATATTATTAGTGAAAAAAAGACTTTTCTGTTATTTTCAATTGTCTTATTTGAAATATTATACCCCTTTTTCGATATTTTCATTTCGTTCCATTTGTAAACAATTAATAGGTTCAGGAATTGTCAATCCTGAGACTAAAACCTTACTCTGGAAAAGAATTGACAGATAGAAGAAGAAGATGAACTAAAATGAGGATGGTCAATAGTAAAGCTTGGTTGTCACTGCACCGAAACTGTTTCAACAATGATCACAGTCCCTGCATCAATTTTCACAAACCAGGTCGACACTTACGATCCACTTCTACCCAGGACTAAACACTACTTAACATTTAGGACGTGTCCAGTTTAGCTCAACACTGAACATACTTATTGTCCATGTTTTAGAGCCATAAGGAAAACCAAGAATAAATGTTTAGCTCTCAGATATTTTTCCCACTTTGTGGACTTCCATAGGTAGCCACTTTGGAGTTCAAAAAGTTGATAACTATCAAAAGGGCCCATTTTCCGACCCTGACTCAAATTCAATGCTACACTGCTAACTCTAGTCAAGATTCAAGTTGCTAACTATTCACTACACTGCAAAATTAAGATCAGTTTACAAATTCAAAACACGCCATTTTTGAATTAAACATTAATGTACGTGGGTCATATTTAGTTTTCAAATGAATGTAAACATTATTCTTATGAAAATAAAATTTTTCCTACTGTGTTTTTTTTTTTTTAATTCATTATGAACCTTAGCCGTTCTTAGCTCACTATTTTAAGAGTGGGTCAATAGCATTTAATTGAAGCATATACTAGTTTGGAAATTAATATATCACTAACCGTTCTCAAGAGTGTTTACATAGTTATTTTTTTTAGTCCACAAATAAGCTAAAACGCAAATAGTTTACCCTAACTTGAACAGTCTCTAACATCTTAATAACATAAAGTCGTTCTCAAATGATATATGAGAGAAATTGTAATTAAATGAAGTACATTAAAGCAAAAAGCAATATTTCTATAATTTTCTCAAGCCTCAAACTCTATTTTACTTAGGACCTTCTCTCGGTTATATTACAAGATATGGGTGGGAGGGTGGAGGGGTGTTCGGGTGGGGGGATTTTACTCAAACAAACTTTAAAAACGCATCAAAAATGTGTTTATATGCATTTTTCTTACGTTTTTAAGAGTCGGACAAACATTTTGGAAGGGGGGGGGGAGGTTTCAAACCCCTAAACCCTCCCTCCTGGATACAGCCTTGTGCACAGGGGTTTTACGTTTAGACGCTGTTAGAAGAGAAGGCAAGTATCTTATAGGACGGCTACATTATGTTTATCATATACCACCAAGAATTATTCTGATTTTCCACATAAAACTGTTTACGATGATATTACGATAGGCAATAGATATTTGCAAAGTAACGTTTTACCTGGTTTCCCTGAAGCTATTCTTTTAAAGCAACCCTAAGTTTTCATCGTACTCTTTTACTAAACGGACTCTTTTATATACGGCAATGCAAACAGTCACGAAATAGACCGAGACGCGTGATGAAAACAGGTTTACGCTGCCTTCTGGGATATAAACACAGGCAAGAACTGTATTTAAATTGTTGTTTTTTGGGGTTTAGGGGGAGGGAGAAGGTACCTAGGTTAGGTTACGTATTTAATATATGCTATGCTTTGCCAACCCCCCCCCCCTAATGTGCAAATATATAGCCCAAATTTGTTTCTAAATTATTATATATTCATCCTATTTTATTTCATTAGCATTAACCAAACTAGCACTATATAAAAGAGTCCGTTTAGTAAAAAGTACCGTTTTCATCAGGCATAGCAACAATGAGGCTGATGAAAACTGCTGTAAAAATTTACAGTTGGAAGTTTAAACGTTTTTTGAAACCTTTAATTTCCCAAAAATAAGATATATGTTATTTTATTTGAAATCAAGTATTTTCTTTTTTTTCCTTCATCCAAAACCAATGGATTTTAATAGTTTTACACTTCATTTTGAACAGGACTTCTAAGATACACAAATGGCGAATAGCATTAACTACTGCAAAACCCTTTTCTAATTTCTTAACGGCGGAAAAAAGAGAACAAAAAGATTAGCAATTGTAAGCGAAGTGACTTATAAGAACGTCTACCATAAGAAATATTTTAACAATGACTGAAAGAGAAAACTCAATAGACCTACTTCTGGTGAAATCAGCTTAACTTATCCGCTTTATTTCTTCAGGCTAAGGTTCGATAAATGCTTAAAATTTAGCGATTAGACTGGTGGAAGAGGAACATGCAGCATGTCATGATTACCAGCACCCATGTACCACCCTAGGCACTAGCAGCACCCATGCACCACCCTAGGCACTATCAGCACCCATGCACCACCCTAGGCACTAGCAGCACCCATGCACCACCCTAGGCACTAGCAGCACCCATGCACCACCCTAGGCACTAGCAGCACCCATGCACCACCCTAGGCACTAGCAGCACCCATGCACCACCCTAGAGACTAGTAGCACTCATGAATTTTCTGCGACTGTGAAACATGTTATAAAATAAGTGATGCTGATGTAGTCAAGTATTACAGCTCCACCGCCATTTGTGGAACCAGCGGGAGGACAGCATAAAGACAAAAGTTTGTGCCTATAAAGCACCTATTAGATCTATTCTTTTTTATAGAGTTGCGACTCGGTCACTGAAGGCGATTCATCTCCGTGACATGGAAGTCTTTGACCACCGCTGTCTACATGAAATCCTGAGGATTTAATACTCGACAGAACCTCAAATGTTGATGGGCGCACCCGCAGCCATGATTGTCAAACAGAGAAGACTGGGTTGGCTTGGCCATGTCCTGAGAAGACCCAATGACCGCACCATCAAGCAATTGCTTCTAGCTGCTCCTTTGCTTGATTTGCACAGACGACCTGGCGCTATATATACAAAGTACGAGTTTTCGTGCGGGTGTGGCGGGGTTTCTAGGAGAAACCAGCTCTTTTGATGAAAATCCCCAGTGGTTGTTCACTGTAGTGATTGGGAATTATTATTAGTGATAATTCACTAGAAATAAGTATTTTTGGCTTATCTAAAGTTAAGGTAAAAAGTTAAAAGAAAATAGACTTTATAGTCCAAACCGGCAGTGCTGATCTCTGTTTCACGCCCCCTCATCCAAGAGAAAGGAGGCTGGGGGCCAGACATCCTCTGCTTCCACAGGACGCAAAGTGAAGATAATCACCAACGAAATAACTGATTAAAACAGCATTACAAATTGCTTATCGAAATATCTCTTTTGCAGAGAATTGAATCGTTGACTATAAAACTTGATTGAAGAATGACTAAAACAGCTGAAACAAAAAACTAAAACCCTCAACCATCGAACATTAAAAATACTACAATAGTAGCTGTTCAATTCGTACCTCCTATCACGAACCAAATCTCTTCGACATTTTTCAATATGAAAAGTACAGAATTGTTCACACACAATACGTGTTTCAGTGGGAAGCTGATCCCATGGTACGCTTGCCAAACGGCTGCCTCCATACCACCACCTTCGCCATCTAAAACGAGATAAAAAGTTAAAAAAATAATGAGATAAAAAATAAATAAACAAACCTGAGGATAAACAAAGACACACTGAAAAAAATGAAGCAGATCATAAGTTGCTGCTATATACTGGTACTTTTGTGCTAGGTCACCAGCTCTTAAACTCTCCCTGCTACCATGAACTAGCAGATGGACGATTGCCATGCTGCTCGATCTTCAGTACGTGTTGCAGTGATCTCTATATCGGCTGCAGGTCCATCTTGACGATATCTAAGATTTGATCTTAAGTTGCTGCTATCCACTTCTACTTGTGTTAGACCAACATCATGAATAAGCAGAGGGTTGAGTGCCATACTGCTGGATCTCCAGTATGTGCTGTAGTGATCCCTACATCAGCTGCAGGTCCATCTTGACGATATTTAAGGTTTAATTTAAGCAACTCAGTTATTGCAGGCTATTTAAAATAGCCTGCAATGACTTTGCTTAACGTTCTTTATTTTCGTTGAATTTATGCTCAATTTTCAGTGTCTGGTGTAGAGATCTCTAGCCATCAATTATTTCATCTTTGCCCACCGCTTCGTAAGTCCCCAATCGGCTGCAGGTCTGTCTTGACTAAATTGATCCAGGTCTTTACTTTCCCTTCCCGCTTATTCTTCCAATGAATCAGGGGGTTACAGTTTTATGCCTGTCCTGTCAAAGCACATCTGACACCTCCATCAACCGTGATCAAACCAAGCTAGGTTTGCAAAGCACATCAACACTTATCTTTTGATAAGTGTAGAAGCGGCTAAGTTAGTTTTAATAAAAACAATTACAGAAGTTTTCATACTCAGGGATCCGTAAATCTTAAATCTTCTTTCTTGGAGGTGGCCAAGAAAGAAACTTTGAACGGGATGAGATGGATTGTTTACCTGTCTGTGTCCTGCAGCAAGACTTCAGCTTTTTTTATTCAGCAATTATGAATAGTGGAAAAGTTCACTGTGAAACGTGATATATTTTGAACAAATTGTTTCGTTTTCGCGAATATTTGTGTGTGCAAAAAAAGCCAGCTCAAACCAATAAATTTCATTAATTTCCGCAATTCTAGTAAATTTTAGTGAAATGAGTAAAGCAAGTCTTATTTCACATTGCATTGACTAAAGCTGAACAGTATTATATCCATGTATCATTATATATTATCGTTGATATTGTCATTTAAAGTTTTTAAACGTTTTTAAAGTTTTTAAAGTTTTAAGTTTTTAAAATTTACTCTGTTTTTAAACGAAGGTCATTGTTGTATTTGATTTTTTCTTTCTTATTATAATTAATTATTTTAATAAATTTAATATTGTCCTTTAGGATAAACCTGAAAGATTCAGGTTTTCCCCAATTCTTAAGACTAGCAATTTGAATAGAACTCGAACAAATTCTTTTAAATTGCCACAATCTCATCTTTATCATGCGCAGTGGACAAAAAAAGTTTTCCGGTGAATAATTTTGGTTTTTCTGATGTTGTTTTGAAGTTAGAAATGCGACCTAGGGAACTCTCAGCTGAAGCTCATACGCACTTGTCGAAGCTCCGTCGTTTTATTCGATTTTTTCAGTGTTTTTTGTGATTGTGGTTTCTCTTGTGTTTTTCTTTCCTTCTTTCTTATTGCTACTCTACCTTTACCCTTGGTTTGTATCTGGGGGTTATAAACAACGATAATAAATAAATATGGCAATTCGTCCTAAGCTCTGGATGTTAAGTGTCCTAAATTGAACCATTTACAGTTTTTTCCCATTAAGAGGATTCAATATATTAAAAATCATTTTGCAAGCCTCAATGTCGGCTTGCCGTCTCAAAGACAAAGGATACATTATCAGTGAAATTTTATTTGCTGTGTGTCAGCAATATTTTCATCCAAAGTGGGTAATGCCACAAGGAACTCCAAAAATACTAAATTGATCAAATGACATTTCCTTTGAGCTGATTTTTGATGTTGTCCAAGCAGGTATAGTAGAACAATTTTAGGGAATGCTCTCTCCCGAACTTTAAAAATAAACTCTGCTCTGTTCAATCAAATAACAAAATACACTTTTGAATGATAGAAGTTTCATTAAAACCGGAATCTGTATGTCCGGCTCAAATCGCGAGAAGTTAAATGATTTTTATAAGAAACCTGGAAAGTATATGTCGCTTTTTAGTTTTCTAAAAAGCGATGTCGCTTGTAGATGTCGCTAAGTAGATGTTGTTTATTCGGGCCTTTTATCCAAGCTCTGCAAGTTACGGCAAGACCGCCCAATCAATTCTAAATAGTTTGGGAACTAACATAAAGTAGCTTGTGAATCATATACTTTTGGACACACAAAATTAACAGAGCAAGCACTAGAAGTTCGTCCGGCTATGATATTATTAACTGATTTTAGACTCTTGAAGAATGTTTCAAAATACAAATTAAAACAAAAATTGTCAATAAGTATTTTCTTAACAATAAGTATTTTCTTATTGATTATTTTCTACAATTGTCATAAGTACAAAACTACTTATGTCAATTCATTATAAAAAAGTTTATAATGGACGAGATAGGGCGATCCTTTAAAGTATAGAATCTTAAAGGATCACTTAAGATTTCGAGAGGATCATGAAGACTGCAGCGAAAGCTAGGACTGCAGCTAAGAATATTAGTGAAAAAGCTTTATGTTTAATAGAAAGGAGAAAGGACTTGTACAAGAATTATCTGAGTGATAGATCATATGAAAAAAAAGGAATGTAAAGAAAGTGGAGAAAGCATTAAAATATGAACTAAGGAGGTGTGAAGTGGAGGCCATGGATAAAATTGCCGAGGATCTGGAAGATGCAGCTAGACGGCATAATAGTAAAATATTGTACTGGCATGTTAATAAATTGAGAGGGAGTAGTCAATCCGGACTTGGCCCAGTTAAAGATAGGAATGGGGACACAATTAGCGATAACGAAAGAACTAAAGAGAGATGGGCCGAACATTTTGAGAATTTGCTTAACCGAGATAGAGTTGCAGGAAAAAATATAGAGGAAAATGAAAAAGTTTGTGATACCTTGGATGTGAAGATTATGAATATAAATTTTGAAAAAGGGGAAGTACCTAAAGATTTTAGGAAAACCTCAATTAAGCCACTTTATAAGAAAGGTGATAAGAGTGAGTGTGGTAATTATCGAGGCATTAGTCTGGTCTCTGTAGGTAGTAAATTACTAAGTAATATGATACTTTTAGACTGAGAGATGCCGTAGACAAAGTTATAAGAGAAGAACAGTGCGGTTTTAGAAAAGGTAGAGGATGTGTCGACCAAATTTTCACTCTTAGGTTAATAATTGAGAAGTGCCTGAGTTGTCAAACACCTTTGGTCCTCAGTTTTATAGATTATGAGCAAGTGTTCGATTATGTTGATAGAAGAGCTTTAGTAAAGGTTTTATCCTTGTATGGTATACCAGACAAATACATTAAAGTGATTGGTGCTATGTACGAGAATAACACTGCTGCAGTTAAGGTAGGAAATGAGGTTAGCAGCTGGTTTTGCATTAAATCAGGAGTTAAGCAGGGTTGTGTTCTATCCCCCTTTATACGGATTATTTTGATGGACTTTGTCTTAAGGAGCACAGGAAAGGCAATGGGAGACCACGGAAGCAAATGGGGAGGAAAAAGTCCCCTGGAATTAGATTATGCTGAAGATTTAAGCATCTTAGATGATAGGGTGAGCAAAATGAATGACTTTTTACAGGTTTTTCGAGTTCAGGGTGTTAGAATAAGGTTGAAAATTATGTTAGGAAGACTAAGTCACTAAGGCTAGGAATAAGTGAAGATGAAAAGGTGACGTTGGGTAATGAAAACATTGATCAGGCGGGCAGCTTACTTACCTTGGTATTATTATTAATAAAGATGGTGGGAGCAGTGAAGATGTCAAAAGTAGAATAGCCAAGGCTCAGGGTGTTTTTTCACAGTGAAAAAAAGTTTGGAAGAATAGGAGGATAAGTCTGCAAACCAAGATTAGAATATTAGAAGCTACAGTGATGACAGTGGTCAAATATGGCTCTGAAGCATGGGCGCTCCAAAAAGCGGATGAAGATTTGCTAGATGTTTTCCAGAGAAATTGTTTAAGGATTGTTCTGGGTACCTGACTGACTGACCGCATTTCAAACAATAGGCTGTACGAAAAATGTGGTTCAATACCGCTCTCTAGGGTTATAATGAAAGAAAGGTTGAAGTGGCTAGGGCACGTTGTGCGGATGAAGGATAACAGATTGCCGAAGATTGTTCTTTTCGACCAACCGTCTAGGGCTAAACGAAAAGCAGGTCGTCCTCGTCTAGGGTTGGAGTACATCATAAAGAAAGATTTAAAGGAAATGGGAACTTCGTGGGAGGGTGTAAAAAGGGAGGTTTTGAATAGATTGGGATGGAGGAGGAGCGTGCATGGCTGTGTGGGCCTCAGGCGGCTTGGTGCTGCGGTGAGTTGTTAGTAGTAGTGGTAGTTTTTCTTTGGCTTCGTATAGGAGTTTTATTAGACATTAAAGAAATTAGTACCCCAAAAACAGCGATCCACTCTAAGCTCTGGAGGATAAGCGTCGTAAACTGAGCCTTACATTTGATTTAAATTTCGCAATATCTGATTTCTTCCTATTAGAAGGCTGTTATTTTTAATTTCCAGTAAAAAGTAAGAGCAATGGAAAACTAGAAAGGAAGGGAGCTTAAAATCCTTAAGCAACTGCTGAAACCTCTATATTTATTCAACAATTACAACTTAACACGTGGGTGTACTGACAAATATTGAGTTCCAGCTAGGTTAGGATACGAATGGATAAATATCAAAAACTGGAGTATAAAACGGCTTTAAAAGGTAAGAAGTTGACCAAATCCTGTTTAATAGTTAGCCCTCTATATTCAAGATGAAGATTATGACGAGATAAATCAAGAATTTACATTTTATGTTCCGTTATTTTGAGCTCGGGAACAGGGGCGGATACAGAATTAATGTTCGGGGGAGGGGAAGGGGTACTGATAAAACTCGGTATATCTGTATTTTTCACCCTCTCCGTCCCTGTAATTAGTGCAACTTTCTATCGTCTGGGGGAGGGTACATGCCCCTCAAACCACCCCCTCGATCCACCCATGCTTGAGAAAAGGAATTACTCTGTTGGAGTTCTGAAATTTTCACTCGAAAAATGGACATTTTTTTCTTTTCTCCCGAAAACTGGCCTAAAAAAACATAACTGGAGACCGGCCCGAATTAGAGAGATAAATAAAGGGTTTGAACTCATTTATAAAAGGGAATATGACTTACCTTTTAAGACATGGAATAATCACAAGCTTGGTATCCAGTCCAAAAATTATAAACACCAGAAAACCTTGTCCAAAATTGAGGACCCCGTCCAAAAATAGTAGTTCAAGGTATATACCAGTAACTTCTTCCATTACAAGTTTCCATAAGCACAAGGCTAAGCCCTGGAAAACAAAGCCAAAACTCAATATAGTAGTTTCCGAGATATAATACGTTCCTCGTGTGCTTTATTAAATGAACTAAGAGAGAGCGTGTAAGAAACAAAGTTTCCATAACCGCCTAGTCTAAATTTCTATCGGCATAGGACGAGCTAAATTATATAATGTACCTCTATGAAATCACTTACCTCTTATCAACCCGACATCACCTCTTTTTTTGTGAAGATACTTAAAAGAAAAAGTCCTCACCAAAGCGTATGATAGTTGTAACAGACAAAATCAAAGAGTTTGTCTCCTTAAAAAAAAAAATAATAATAATAAATATATATATAAAAAAAAAAAAAAAAAAAAACACCGCCGTCTTGCATCCCCAGCAAAATCATAAAACGAACTGTAAAGACCTACATGGAAATTTGTCCAATTTCCTACTTTTATTTCTATTTCGGCAAAGTGGCCGCAAAAATGACCTCAAACATCCTTGGGTGGTTTATACCCCCTTCCTCTATATAATATTTGTACCTTTTTAATTTGATACACTTCTTCAAGAAAGAGACAGTTTATATGAATGTAAAAACAGGACAAAAATACGGTGTGTTAGGCCTCGGTCACAACTAGGATTTTTTCTGCGGGGGCAGGGAGGCTTACTCAAAGAAATTTTTCTCGTGGAATTGTCAAACGGTCTCAAGTAATATTAGGGCGTGGACTGTGAAATACCTCACCTTGCTTTTTGCTTTAGAAAAAGTCTTTCCAACTGACCATACATATTTTGGCGAAATCGGAAGTTTCGCCAGGGCAATAAATTCAGAACATCTAGTTCATAACTTCTTGTTTTGTGCCAAAACTACTGTGCATTTGCGTTGTTACGCACAACTAAACAGTTCCACTAAACATAAACCTGAGCTAGATTTTTCTGCAAGAAGAAACTGGTAAGTGAAGATGTTTGTCCATACCCAATCGATCGCTTAGCCTGGGAGACTGTTTGGCTGATTCCTAGATAAGAGGTGTATTGCCATCTTGGAAATCACTTCAGTTAGGCAAATGAAACTTTCAGGAATGAATCCAGGACCTAAAAGATACCCCGGGAAAGAATTTTCAAAGCCCTGTTTTTACCCTTTCCTTGTTTCTAGAACTTGTAAAATTGTTTAGGAGACAGGTTTTTGTGAAGCCAATTTTTGAGAAAATATGTTTAACCTTTGGCTTTTAGTCTCTTTTTCTTTGGCTTCATTTTTGAAGCCAATTTTTGAGAAAATATGTTTAACCTTTGGCTTTTAGTCTCTTTTTCTTTGGCTTCATTTTTGAAGCCAATTTTTGAGAAAATATGTTTAACCTTTGGCTTTTAGTCTCTTTTTCTTTGGCTTCATTTTTGAAGCCAATTTTGAGAAAATATGTTTAACCTTTGGCTTTTAGTCTCTTTTTCTTTGGCTTCATTTTTGAAGCCAATTTTTGAGAAAATATGTTTAACCTTTGGCTTTTAGTCTCTTTTTCTTTGGCTTCATTTTTGAAGCCAATTTTTGAGAAAATATGTTTAACCTTTGGCTTTTAGTCTCTTTTTCTTTGGCTTCATTTTTGAAGCCAATTTTTGAGAAAATATGTTTAACCTTTGGCTTTTAGTCTCTTTTTCTTTGGCTTCATTTTGAAGCCAATTTTTGAGAAAATATGTTTAACCTTTGGCTTTAGTCTCTTTTTCTTTGGCTTCATTTTTGAAGCCAATTTTTGAGAAAATATGTTTAACCTTTGGCTTTTAGTCTCTTTTTCTTTGGCTTCATTTTTGAAGCCAATTTTTGAGAAAATATGTTTAACCTTTGGCTTTTAGTCTCTTTTTCTTTGGCTTCATTTTTGAAGCCAATTTTTGAGAAAATATGTTTAACCTTTGGCTTTTAGTCTCTTTTTCTTTGGCTTCATTTTTGAAGCCAATTTTTGAGAAAATATGTTTAACCTTTGGCTTTTAGTCTCTTTTTCTTTGGCTTCAGGTTCCGAAAACACAATTACTATTATCCCAGCAGGATTTTAAGCCCTAAAGGGCTTTCCAAATTTAAGAAATAGTTCCAGAAATTTTTAGCATTTCATAAATCAGAATTGAGCAGCCGTATGAGGCTCGAAGCGCTTTCCTTGTGGCTCATTGGAGCTGTTAAGCTATGACTGAAAATTCCACTTTTACAGCTGAGAGTAGGCTCTTCAAAGAACTTTCCAGGGTTAAATTGAGGATATATTTCTTTGGGTTCATTCCTGAAAGTTTCACTCACTTAACTCAACTTTTTCCCAAGATGGCAAATGCCCTACCCCCACCTTCATCAAAGATTTTACCGACCGTGCTTCTAACGTGTCTGACCTTACCATAAAAACAAAAATATAAAAAAAACTTACAACAAACATGGAAATACAGAGAAGAAGTAGTAGAATAACATGTCGTAGTATCTGGAATTCGTCATCTCGATCTCGAACAATTCTCAGCTCGGGATCTTCCATGAATTCTAGAGAAGGTTGACGACGCTGAAACTTGTGACGCTGACTCTTACTAGAGATATCGGAGATCGGACTGAAGAGACTACAAAATATATACATATATAAATATATTTCATACTGCATTAAATAAATGACAATATTATAAATGAAAATGGCAATTTCTTAAAGAACCAAAAAGAGAAAAAACATGAAATCTAATGTTTGAATAGGTTAAGCGTAACAACCACGTATATTTTATAAAATTAAAACCTATGCCTAAGCATTTCTTATAAAAAAAAAATTATATCAAAGAAAAGCCTGCTTTATTTCAGGACATTTCTGGTAGAGTCCAAATAAACTAGGAATTTGAAATCTAAATTTTAATGAATTGAAACTAGGTTTATTTTGAATCTTTCTAACTAAGCTATGTAACCCTCAACTAACACCGGCAGCAGTTATATTATTGTAAATCAGGTAATATTAAAATCAATTTTAGTACAGCAGCTAATTTAGAAGAAAGTTTGACATCAGTCTACTAAACTTCAAGAAGCATGTACCATTGTAAAACGAACGCACTGAGGATTCTAAAAACTTATAACTTCAGTATAAACATTATCGCCATCTAATGTTTCTAAAATTCACCAATGAACAACTGAGGATATGTCTTAGTGTTTGGCGACACTTGGTATTTTTTTAAGCTTTGTAATCGTTTTTCTGTCAGGAAGTGAGATAAGAAACTTAGTACTACACTAATTTTACCAACAACAGAAGTTAAAGCAATTATTCTTATGATTAAACTGAAAAAAAAATCAAGTGTCGCCAAATATTAGATGGCGTTGAGGTTTTATTGCCAA
The DNA here is from genome assembly GCA_027921565.1 of Artemia sinica. NCBI lineage: Eukaryota > Metazoa > Arthropoda > Branchiopoda > Anostraca > Artemiidae > Artemia > Artemia sinica. The sequence continues at coordinate 21,273,579 of CM051263.1, read as the reverse complement.
TACCAGCACAAGTTCCTACTCTTGTAAGTTACACATACTCTTTGGAGCAGCCCATAATGAAAAAAGATATGAGCTAACGATGAAAATGTGGCTTAAAATGACTTTCATTTGAAATTCGCCAAAATATTTTCCTTGAATATGTCTCACATTTTCAACTGTAGCCCGGTATCAGAGAGTTTACACGATCGATTGGTCTCCAAAAGTTAAGCCTGTCATCTGCTAATTCGACAGACCCAAGCCTGTCTTAATTTATAGCTTACTTGTGCATAATTTTACTTCCTTAGGTTTTTTTTAGGTGCATTATAAATAATTTTATTAGCATGTAATTGACAATCCAATGCTAGCGTGTTTTTCTGCTATTATGGTTAATAAAGGAGCTATTTGTTTATTTATTCCATTTAGAAAGATCGAAATAAACTTTAGTTATCAATTTTCATATTTTAAAATTAAGCATGTGTTGAATTTTTCTATTATGGCAGGATAACACTTGCCTAACAGTGGTGGTAGCAGTCTTAATCAAACAAATAAATATTTGAGTAGCTTATTATGGCCTCTCGGGGATTGACCCTAAAAGTAATGTTGAGTTTGTTTTGTTGTAAGTTTTATGGTGCCGAATAGGATTTACGATTTGTCTTAGTTTTTTCATCATTTATTTAGTCCTCTATTATTTTTTAATGTATTTTTGCCACCCCCTCGGACAAGTTTTTTCTACTTCTCGGGGTGGCTGATGTTTTTTTTTTGTTTTTTTTTTGTTTTTTTTTTGTTTTTTTTTTTTTTTTTTTGGTTTAATATATTTATATCTCTCTCTCTCTCTCTCTGAATCCTTTTTCAAACACATTCAAAAACCCTTGTCGGTACCGGTTCTCTTTGGAATGGATATATAAGCTATATAAGAGTTTAGATAATTTCGGAGACCACACTGCCTTTCCATGAAGATAAATAAAAGTTCAAACAGAGATAAAATCCTTTTAATAGACAGTGATGACGATAACAGTGATAGAAATTCACAAAAATACCAGATATTTCGGTCACATATGCAGTGACTGTCATCAGTAGTAACGAGTAGTACTACTCAGTAGTAACGAGACGATCACTGTATATGTGACCGAAATATCTGGTATTTTTGTGAATTTCTATCACTGTTATCATCATCACTGTCTATTAAAAGGATTTTATCCCTATTTGAACTTTTATTTACATAATAGTTGAAACGACTATTAGGAGTGAAATGAATGCCACTCACCTTTGTATCTCTGATTGTTCTATTTCATATTCCCCGTTACTATTTCTTACTTCAATCGACTCGTCGCCTAAAAAATAGCCTAAGATAAGTAAAAATCTGAAAATCAGTTCTATTACGAAGTAATTTTACACATAAAAGTGGACAGCTACAAGAGATCTACCGATCCTCCCTCCAGAGTTTGAGCACGATGGATACCGCAAACTACCTGTTCGAGACCCATTTGAGAGCTACCACTCAAATTTAAGTGTCTTGGACGCAGCTTATCGTATAAAGCAATGTTGACTTAGGCAAATTTGTATCGGTTGTATGCGCTAATCCCCCTTGAAGCTTGGCATATTGTCTGACTGTCATAAAAAGGCCCAATATAGTCAAAGATTTGAAACCACTATGAATCCCACTAAAAAAAAAAAAAAAAAAAAAAAAAAAAAAAAAAAAATTCGATTGAGAGCTTCAATAAAATGTTGGTTACAAAGAAATGAGGTTAAACCAGCTGGCAGTGACCCAAATAAATCAGTTTGGGCCATCTCTAAAGCGGGAGAATGCAAATATTGAGGTCAGACAAATAGCACTTGAGTCCAAATCTTATAATCAGGTGGAGACATCTAGCTTCAAAATTCAGTTGTCCCAAATCTTCACCATAACTAGAATATTACATACCAAGATTAGGTGAAATTACACACTAGCCTCGATTTTTATTATACAGGAAAACCGAAAGCGAGCATTGTGCATGTTTATTTTTTTGGAAAAAAAGTTACCTTATACTTTATTACTGTGATCACTGTGATCTGTGATTACTGTAATCACAACTCCAGGAGAAAGATTTATCCTATTGAGGATGGCCAAAAATAAGTTTCCAGGATCAGTCATGGGATATTTTCCATCAAGGCTATGATCCAATTAAAGTTAAACTTCATTTTCTTTGAAATTTTCATGACACACTGGACCAGGAGAAAGATTTATCCTATTGAGGATGGCCAAAAATAAGTTTCCAGGATCAGTCATGGGATATTTTCCATCAAGGCTATGATCCAATTAAAGTTAAACTTCATTTTCTTTGAAATTTTCATGACACACTGGAAAATCCTCGGTGGGATTTGATACGTCAACTTCTGGTGAGCCTTTCCTACGCCATTCTGAACTAGTATATTTTAAAGTTTCAAACAGTTCGTGGTAACGAACTGTAAGTAAGGAGCGACCCGGCTCAATGGTAACCGAAACTCTAGAAAACGGTATTTTGATACAAATAAATACATCAAAAGAATCACATTTTAATGCTGATTTCAAATATATAATTTTCATCAAGTTTAATCCTACCCATCAAAAGTTAGGCGCCTGAGAAAATTTGGCTGATTTTCGAAAAAGGGGGGAAAGACCCCCTAAAAGTTATAGAACCTTAATGAAAATCACACCATCATATTCCGCGTATCAGAGAACCCTACTGTAGAGGTTTCAAGCTCCCATCTACAAAAATGTGGAATTTTGCATTTTTTGCCAGAAGAAAGATCACGGGTGCGTGTTTATTTGTTTGTTTGTTTGTTTTTTTGTTTTTTTTTTTTCCCAGGGGTGATCGTATCGAACCAGTTGTCCTAGAATATCGTGGAAGGGCTCATTGGAATGGAAATTGAAAGTTCTAGTGCCCTTTTTAAGTGACCAAAAAAAATGGAGGGCAACTAGGCCCCCTCCCACGCTCATTTTTTTCCCAAAGTCACCTGATCAAAATTTTGAGATAGCCATTTTGTTCAGCATGTTCGAAAATATTATAAGTATTTCTTTTAGGATGACTTAATCCCCCGAACTTCCCGGGGGGAGGGCTGAAAGTTATGAACTTTACCCAATGTTAACATATAGTATTGGTTATTTGGAAGTATACAGACGTTTTCAGGGGAGATTTTTCCTGGTAGTGGGGGGGGGTGGGTCAGGGGTTGTGTGGGAGGATCTTTCCATGAAGGAAGTTTTCATGGGGGAAGGGACATTGCTATGAAGGGGACGCCGGACTTCCCAGCATTATTTAAAAAAAGATCATAAATTTAATATAAAAAAACAAGTATTTCAACTACAACAGCAGCAACATCGAAACTTTAAACGAACAGAAAATATTACATATATAATTGGGTTCACCCCGTAGTCAATGCCTCGCTCTTTAAGCCAAAGATTTTTTAGTACTTTCATAAGAGCTATTTATTCTAATTAACGGCCTTTGTGATTAAGCGGTCATTTCTAAAGAATTGGAACAAAATTTGAAGTTTCGCTTAAAGAGCAAGGTATTGACTAGTGGGCGAACCCCCTAATAAATGTATTAAAAGTATATGAATATAGAAGTTCGTTACGTAAGTTAATTCGTAAGTTTCGTATATTTATTATTAATAAAAACGTTCATAAATAAAATTAAACAAGTTTCGAGAAAGCCATTTAACTAAATAAAAGTAAATTAATATGAAAATTTTGTTTTAATAATTCATGTACGGTGAGCCAAGATCAAAACCTGCATTTATTCAAAAACGTTCAAAAATTAAATAAAAAAAAAAGTTTTTTAAACTGAAAGTAAGGAGCGACATTAAAACTTAAAACGAACAGAAATTATTCTGTGTATGAAAGAGACTGTCCCCTCCACAACGCCTCGCTCTTTACGCTAAAGTTTGACTCTGTCTCACAACTTTATTTTTTAAAAACAATAAAAAAATTTAGCGTAAAGAGCGAGGCGTTGCGGAGGGGACAGTCTCTTTCATATACAGAATAATTTCTGTTCGTTTTAAGTTTTAATGTCGCTCCTTACTTTCAGTTTAAAAAACTTGTTTTTTTTATTTAATCATTTAAAGATTCCACGGTCAAAGCAGTTAGTCAACTCTTTAGAACAAGACAGACTCAACATTTTTCAAGATAAAAACAGCTATATACTCAACATGGGCATATTTCAAACCGGCTTTTATCCTTTTTTTAGATTAGACTTCATTTTGAGCGTTTTTTTTACACTAATTTCTTTAAGCTTGATCTGACTCAATAGACCTAAATTTTATTTAAAATGAATTTTGGACTTGTGGATATACTTACTAAATACATTTGCTCTCATCCAATCTCAACTTAAGATACTTATTGATAGCTAGTCTAGCAAATTCTCTTATTCGAGCATCCATGTTTAACAAATTTAAAATATTCGCCAAGAAAACCAAGACTATTGGTAAAAAAAACAACTTGTTATTGACACGTGTGCACTATTAAAAACTCTAAAAGAAAACGTATACCTGTCTAGTCATCAACTTTGTGCATTCAGAAGGATATCCCCAAGAAATTCGAGTAATCCCAAAAAAGAGTTAATAAAATGTGTTTTTGCAAATGAGCACTAAATAACAATTTGAGAATAAACTGATTTCTAAATTAAAGTTCAAAGTTCAAAACTAAGTTCACAATAAAATGAACGCGAGAACATATTTATAACAGTATATTTTTTTTTTATGCTCTAGGATATAAGCCTACTTCAAAATTTTATGAATTTTTCACAACGAGATGATAAGTACTTTAGAATAGAAAATAAAAACGAATCTTCTTTTTGAACCTTTGTCCGTTATATATTTTAAAGACTTGGCTCATAAAATGTGTTCACCAACAAGCACTAGATAATTATTTAGAACTAACTGGTTTCTAAATTAAAAGTTCCAAGTTCTATGCTAAGTTCACATTAAAATGTACATAGGAATACATTTAAAAGTACATTTTTTTTTTATGCTCTAGGATATAAGCCTACTTCAAAATTTTATGAATTTTTCACAACGAGATGATAAGTACTTTAGAATAGAAAATAAAAACGAATCTTCTTTTTGAACCTTTGTCCGTTATATATTTTAAAGACTTGGCTCATAAAATGTGTTCACCTACAAGCACTAGATAATTATTTAGAACTAACTGGTTTCTAAATTAAAAGTTCCAAGTTCTATGCTAAGTTCACATTAAAATGTACATAGGAATACATTTAAAAGTACATTTTTTTATGCTCTAGGATATAAGCCTACTTCAAAATTTTATGAATTTTTCACTCCGAGATGATAAGTACTTTAAAATAGAAAATAAAAACGAATCTTCTTTTTGAACCTTTGTCCGTTATATATTTTAAAGACTTGGCTCATAAAATGTGTTCACCAACAAGCACTAGATAATTATTTAGAACTAACTGGTTTCTAAATTAAAAGTTCCAAGTTCTATGCTAAGTTCACATTAAAATGTACATAGGAATACATTTAAAAGTACATTTTTTTTTATGCTCTAGGATATAAGCCTACTTCAAAATTTTATGAATTTTTCACAACGAGATGATAAGTACTTTAGAATAGAAAATAAAAACGAATCTTCTTTTTGAACCTTTGTCCGTTATATATTTTAAAGACTTGGCTCATAAAATGTGTTCACCAACAAGCACTAGATAATTATTTAGAACTAACTGATTTCTAAATTAAAAGTTCCAAGTTCTATGCTAAGTTCACATTAAAATGTACATAGGAATACATTTAAAAGTACATTTTTTTATGCTCTAGGATATAAGCCTACTTCAAAATTTTATGAATTTTTCACTCCGAGATGATAAGTACTTTAAAATAGAAAATAAAAACGAATCTTCTTTTTGAACCTTTGTCCGTTATATATTTTAAAGACTTGGCTCATAAAATGTGTTCACCAACAAGCACTAGATAATTATTTAGAACTAACTGGTTTCTAAATTAAAAGTTCCAAGTTCTATGCTAAGTTCACATTAAAATGTACATAGGAATACATTTAAAAGTACATTTTTTTTTATGCTCTAGGATATAAGCCTACTTCAAAATTTTATGAATTTTCACAACGAGATGATAAGTACTTTAGAATAGAAAATAAAAACGAATCTTCTTTTTGAACCTTTGTCCGTTATATATTTTAAAGACTTGGCTCATAAAATGTGTTCACCAACAAGCACTAGATAATTATTTAGAACTAACTGGTTTCTAAATTAAAAGTTCCAAGTTCTATGCTAAGTTCACATTAAAATGTACATAGGAATACATTTAAAAGTACATTTTTTTATGCTCTAGGATATAAGCCTACTTCAAAATTTTATGAATTTTTCACTCCGAGATGATAAGTACTTTAAAATAGAAAATAAAAACGAATCTTCTTTTTGAACCTTTGTACGTTATATATTTTAAAGACTTGGCTCATAAAATGTGTTCACCAACAAGCACTAGATAATTATTTAGAACTAACTGGTTTCTAAATTAAAAGTTCCAAGTTCTATGCTAAGTTCACATTAAAATGTACATAGGAATACATTTAAAAGTACATTTTTTTTATGCTCTAGGATATAAGCCTACTTCAAAATTTTATGAATTTTTCACTCCGAGATGATAAGTACTTTAAAATAGAAAATAAAAACGAATCTTCTTTTTGAACCTTTGTCCGTTATATATTTTAAAGACTTGGCTCATAAAATGTGTTCACCAACAAGCACTAGATAATTATTTAGAACTAACTGGTTTCTAAATTAAAAGTTCCAAGTTCTATGCTAAGTTCACATTAAAATGTACATAGGAATACATTTAAAAGTACATTTTTTTATGCTCTAGGATATAAGCCTACTTCAAAATTTTATGAATTTTTCACTCCGAGATGATAAGTACTTTAAAATAGAAAATAAAAACGAATCTTCTTTTTGAACCTTTGTCCGTTATATATTTTAAAGACTTGGCTCATAAAATGTGTTCACCAACAAGCACTAGATAATTATTTAGAACTAACTGGTTTCTAAATTAAAAGTTCCAAGTTCTATGCTAAGTTCACATTAAAATGTACATAGGAATACATTTAAAAGTACATTTTTTTATGCTCTAGGATATAAGCCTACTTCAAAATTTTATGAATTTTTCACTCCGAGATGATAAGTACTTTAAAATAGAAAATAAAAACGAATCTTCTTTTTGAACCTTTGTCCGTTATATATTTTAAAGACTTGGCTCATAAAATGTGTTCACCAACAAGCACTAGATAATTATTTAGAACTAACTGGTTTCTAAATTAAAAGTTCCAAGTTCTATGCTAAGTTCACATTAAAATGTACATAGGAATACATTTAAAAGTACATTTTTTTATGCTCTAGGATATAAGCCTACTTCAAAATTTTATGAATTTTTCACTCCGAGATGATAAGTACTTTAAAATAGAAAATAAAAACGAATCTTCTTTTTGAACCTTTGTCCGTTATATATTTTAAAGACTTGGCTCATAAAATGTGTTCACCAACAAGCACTAGATAATTATTTAGAACTAACTGGTTTCTAAATTAAAAGTTCCAAGTTCTATGCTAAGTTCACATTAAAATGTACATAGGAATACATTTAAAAGTACATTTTTTTATGCTCTAGGATATAAGCCTACTTCAAAATTTTATGAATTTTTCACAACGAGATGATAAGTACTTTAGAATAGAAAATAAAAACGAATCTTCTTTTTGAACCTTTGTCCGTTATATATTTTAAAGACTTGGCTCATAAAATGTGTTCACCAACAAGCACTAGATAATTATTTAGAACTAACTGGTTTCTAAATTAAAAGTTCCAAGTTCTATGCTAAGTTCACATTAAAATGTACATAGGAATACATTTAAAAGTACATTTTTTTATGCTCTAGGATATAAGCCTACTTCAAAATTTTATGAATTTTTCACAACGAGATGATAAGTACTTTAGAATAGAAAATAAAAACGAATCTTCTTTTTGAACCTTTGTCCGTTATATATTTTAAAGACTTGGCTCATAAAATGTGTTCACCAACAAGCACTAGATAATTATTTAGAACTAACTGGTTTCTAAATTAAAAGTTCCAAGTTCTATGCTAAGTTCACATTAAAATGTACATAGGAATACATTTAAAAGTACATTTTTTTATGCTCTAGGATATAAGCCTACTTCAAAATTTTATGAATTTTTCACAACGAGATGATAAGTACTTTAGAATAGAAAATAAAAACGAATCTTCTTTTTGAACCTTTGTCCGTTATATATTTTAAAGACTTGGCTCATAAAATGTGTTCACCAACAAGCACTAGATAATTATTTAGAACTAACTGGTTTCTAAATTAAAAGTTCCAAGTTCTATGCTAAGTTCACATTAAAATGTACATAGGAATACATTTAAAAGTACATTTTTTTATGCTCTAGGATATAAGCCTACTTCAAAATTTTATGAATTTTTCACTCCGAGATGATAAGTACTTTAAAATAGAAAATAAAAACGAATCTTCTTTTTGAACCTTTGTCCGTTATATATTTTAAAGACTTGGCTCATAAAATGTGTTCACCAACAAGCACTAGATAATTATTTAGAACTAACTGGTTTCTAAATTAAAAGTTCCAAGTTCTATGCTAAGTTCACATTAAAATGTACATAGGAATACATTTAAAAGTACATTTTTTTATGCTCTAGGATATAAGCCTACTTCAAAATTTTATGAATTTTTCACAACGAGATGATAAGTACTTTAGAATAGAAAATAAAAACGAATCTTCTTTTTGAACCTTTGTCCGTTATATATTTTAAAGACTTGGCTCATAAAATGTGTTCACCAACAAGCACTAGATAATTATTTAGAACTAACTGGTTTCTAAATTAAAAGTTCCAAGTTCTATGCTAAGTTCACATTAAAATGTACATAGGAATACATTTAAAAGTACATTTTTTTTTATGCTCTAGGATATAAGCCTACTTCAAAATTTTATGAATTTTTCACTCCGAGATGATAAGTACTTTAAAATAGAAAATAAAAACGAATCTTCTTTTTGAACCTTTGTCCGTTATATATTTTAAAGACTTGGCTCATAAAATGTGTTCACCAACAAGCACTAGATAATTATTTAGAACTAACTGGTTTCTAAATTAAAAGTTCCAAGTTCTATGCTAAGTTCACATTAAAATGTACATAGGAATACATTTAAAAGTACATTTTTTTTTTATGCTCTAGGATATAAGCCTACTTCAAAATTTTATGAATTTTTCACTCCGAGATGATAAGTACTTTAAAATAGAAAATAAAAACGAATCTTCTTTTTGAACCTTTGTCCGTTATATATTTTAAAGACTTGGCTCATAAAATGTGTTCACCAACAAGCACTAGATAATTATTTAGAACTAACTGGTTTCTAAATTAAAAGTTCCAAGTTCTATGCTAAGTTCACATTAAAATGTACATAGGAATACATTTAAAAGTACATTTTTTTTTATGCTCTAGGATATAAGCCTACTTCAAAATTTTATGAATTTTTCACTCCGAGATGATAAGTACTTTAAAATAGAAAATAAAAACGAATCTTCTTTTTGAACCTTTGTCCGTTATATATTTTAAAGACTTGGCTCATAAAATGTGTTCACCAACAAGCACTAGATAATTATTTAGAACTAACTGGTTTCTAAATTAAAAGTTCCAAGTTCTATGCTAAGTTCACATTAAAATGTACATAGGAATACATTTAAAAGTACATTTTTTTTTATGCTCTAGGATATAAGCCTACTTCAAAATTTTATGAATTTTTCACTCCGAGATGATAAGTACTTTAAAATAGAAAATAAAAACGAATCTTCTTTTTGAACCTTTGTCCGTTATATATTTTAAAGACTTGGCTCATAAAATGTGTTCACCAACAAGCACTAGATAATTATTTAGAACTAACTGGTTTCTAAATTAAAAGTTCCAAGTTCTATGCTAAGTTCACATTAAAATGTACATAGGAATACATTTAAAAGTACATTTTTTTTTTATGCTCTAGGATATAAGCCTACTTCAAAATTTTATGAATTTTTCACTCCGAGATGATAAGTACTTTAAAATAGAAAATAAAAACGAATCTTCTTTTTGAACCTTTGTCCGTTATATATTTTAAAGACTTGGCTCATAAAATGTGTTCACCAACAAGCACTAGATAATTATTTAGAACTAACTGGTTTCTAAATTAAAAGTTCCAAGTTCTATGCTAAGTTCACATTAAAATGTACATAGGAATACATTTAAAAGTACATTTTTTTTATGCTCTAGGATATAAGCCTACTTCAAAATTTTATGAATTTTTCACAACGAGATGATAAGTACTTTAGAATAGAAAATAAAAACGAATCTTCTTTTTGAACCTTTGTCCGTTATATATTTTAAAGACTTGGCTCATAAAATGTGTTCACCAACAAGCACTAGATAATTATTTAGAACTAACTGGTTTCTAAATTAAAAGTTCCAAGTTCTATGCTAAGTTCACATTAAAATGTACATAGGAATACATTTAAAAGTACATTTTTTTTTTATGCTCTAGGATATAAGCCTACTTCAAAATTTTATGAATTTTTCACTCCGAGATGATAAGTACTTTAAAATAGAAAATAAAAACGAATCTTCTTTTTGAACCTTTGTCCGTTATATATTTTAAAGACTTGGCTCATAAAATGTGTTCACCAACAAGCACTAGATAATTATTTAGAACTAACTGGTTTCTAAATTAAAAGTTCCAAGTTCTATGCTAAGTTCACATTAAAATGTACATAGGAATACATTTAAAAGTACATTTTTTTATGCTCTAGGATATAAGCCTACTTCAAAATTTTATGAATTTTTCACAACGAGATGATAAGTACTTTAGAATAGAAAATAAAAACGAATCTTCTTTTTGAACCTTTGTCCGTTATATATTTTAAAGACTTGGCTCATAAAATGTGTTCACCAACAAGCACTAGATAATTATTTAGAACTAACTGGTTTCTAAATTAAAAGTTCCAAGTTCTATGCTAAGTTCACATTAAAATGTACATAGGAATACATTTAAAAGTACATTTTTTTATGCTCTAGGATATAAGCCTACTTCAAAATTTTATGAATTTTTCACAACGAGATGATAAGTACTTTAGAATAGAAAATAAAAACGAATCTTCTTTTTGAACCTTTGTCCGTTATATATTTTAAAGACTTGGCTCATAAAATGTGTTCACCAACAAGCACTAGATAATTATTTAGAACTAACTGGTTTCTAAATTAAAAGTTCCAAGTTCTATGCTAAGTTCACATTAAAATGTACATAGGAATACATTTAAAAGTACATTTTTTTTTTATGCTCTAGGATATAAGCCTACTTCAAAATTTTATGAATTTTTCACAACGAGATGATAAGTACTTTAGAATAGAAAATAAAAACGAATCTTCTTTTTGAACCTTTGTCCGTTATATATTTTAAAGACTTGGCTCATAAAATGTGTTCACCAACAAGCACTAGATAATTATTTAGAACTAACTGGTTTCTAAATTAAAAGTTCCAAGTTCTATGCTAAGTTCACATTAAAATGTACATAGGAATACATTTAAAAGTACATTTTTTTATGCTCTAGGATATAAGCCTACTTCAAAATTTTATGAATTTTTCACTCCGAGATGATAAGTACTTTAAAATAGAAAATAAAAACGAATCTTCTTTTTGAACCTTTGTCCGTTATATATTTTAAAGACTTGGCTCATAAAATGTGTTCACCAACAAGCACTAGATAATTATTTAGAACTAACTGGTTTCTAAATTAAAAGTTCCAAGTTCTATGCTAAGTTCACATTAAAATGTACATAGGAATACATTTAAAAGTACATTTTTTTTATGCTCTAGGATATAAGCCTACTTCAAAATTTTATGAATTTTTCACAACGAGATGATAAGTACTTTAGAATAGAAAATAAAAACGAATCTTCTTTTTGAACCTTTGTCCGTTATATATTTTAAAGACTTGGCTCATAAAATGTGTTCACCAACAAGCACTAGATAATTATTTAGAACTAACTGGTTTCTAAATTAAAAGTTCCAAGTTCTATGCTAAGTTCACATTAAAATGTACATAGGAATACATTTAAAAGTACATTTTTTTATGCTCTAGGATATAAGCCTACTTCAAAATTTTATGAATTTTTCACTCCGAGATGATAAGTACTTTAAAATAGAAAATAAAAACGAATCTTCTTTTTGAACCTTTGTCCGTTATATATTTTAAAGACTTGGCTCATAAAATGTGTTCACCAACAAGCACTAGATAATTATTTAGAACTAACTGGTTTCTAAATTAAAAGTTCCAAGTTCTATGCTAAGTTCACATTAAAATGTACATAGGAATACATTTAAAAGTACATTTTTTTTTTTATGCTCTAGGATATAAGCCTACTTCAAAATTTTATGAATTTTTCACTACGAGATGATAAGTACTTTAGAATAGAAAATAAAAACTAATCTTCTGTTTGAACCTTTGTCTGCTATATATTTTATAGACTTGGCCAAATTGTTCTCTTAAAAAGTTGTAGGCCCAGTTTCTTAACCTGAGCATGTTCATTTTAAAATGTCCACAAGAGATTTTTTCTTGATTAAACACACAAACATACCCGAAAAAAACCTGGACTTTTCTCTGGGAAATGATTAGTGCTTTAATACTGAATTTTATAATTTTTAGATTTTTTTTAATTACATATTCTTTATGGACTTGGCAAAATTGGCACCTGAAAAATTCGTACACCCAGTTTCTTAACCACAACAAATTCATTTTAAAACTTATATAAGAAAAGTTTCATACTCAAGGACAAAAGCATACTCTAAAAAATTCTAGACATTTTCTCAACGAGATGACTAGAACTTTAAGTTTGAAACTAGAAATAAATCTTCTTTTTGAAGCTTTTCCACTATTTATTTTTATGGACCGGGCCAAATTGGCCTCTGAAAAATTTTAAGCCCAGTTTCTTAGCTACAACGAAATAATGGCACACGAAAGAAAATCGAGATAAAAAAAAAGTTAACATATAAATTCAAAACAAATAAGCAAGTAACTGATTTATATTATAACTGTGAAGGTCGGAGGTCTAAATACATACTTAAAAAGTTTCCAGGGTCTAAGTTTCAGCGTGCTGAATGTGAAGCAGATGATATTTATCCTTTATCCTCTTTTTTTAGAATAATCGAACAAAGAAAACGAGAAACGCGTATGCATTACCGTCCATCTGAAGAAGAATAATTTCATTTCCCTTTATTTTAGTAATTTCACAGGTTAATCATTTCAAGTGCCAATGAGGCAGGGTTTTCATAGTAGAAGTTATCATCATGGTCGGTCAGAGAACCAATGAGTGCATTTCACATTTCAATAATTTTAGAGGAGAAAAAGTGGGGTTTCAAACTTTCTTAAGGTAACAATTCTTCTTGAAGGATATTAAACTAGAAAATATTGGTAAAAATTCCCATTCGAAGCTGAATACTACATGCATAGATATGCGTATGTATGTATTATTCACACGAATATTACATATATGTATGTGTATATATGTATGATACATGTATGTAAAAGCCAGCGTCCATATTCACAGAAAAAAAAACATGAAAAAAAACACACACTGACAAAATTTAAGTCACAACCTTCTGCGCTTCCACGCCGTTCTCTATAAAAACATCCTAACGCAATAATTAGATCTACCGAAATAGACCTCAAAACATAAAGGAGCAGCGGTACATCACCTTAAAAAAATTTTACCCCTTAAATTCACCGGTCTTTTTAATCTACTCAGAAACTGTCCAGCTCATCCAAATCTCCCTGTTCCTCAATAATATGGTTTCTTCTTAGCACATAACATTTGAAGTGTTGCATGGCGGTCTTTCAGCAAGAGGTTCTGAAACACTTTATAACCTAATCACGGCGGTTTTTTGTACCTTATATGATAGAAATACATCTTAGCAGATACACCAAATTGCTATTGGTCCAGAGAGGACAGTAAGGCATGGCCTCTTCTGATTTACCAATAAGAAGACTAATGAAGATGAGGGGGGGGGGTGATCTCTTCCAATCGTCTTTTGCATGAATGAAGATAATGTAAAATCTGCTTTCCAAAGCTTGTACATAAGCTTCCTATGCCCTTAGCCTCAGCCCTCAGCTTCCTATGTCCCTATTACAACAACTGAGACGGGCTTTAGGAGCACTGTAAGAGTTCTTCGAAGCGTTAGCTCCACCCTTTCGTAGTGGGCACGACAATATAAAACTAGCGCGAAATTAAATATTTAAAACAGAAAGTCTTACCTCCATAAAAGGTATTCAAATCATCATAGTTAATATATGCCTCTTCACCAACAGAAAAATCTGTAACAGCATCATCACCAGCTCTGCTATCTCTTGTAGTCTTTCTACTTCTATCATCTTCTAGTCCATCATACCTCGGCAAGCTGACTACAGAAGTTCGTGTTGATGGTACATCTGATTCTTCATCTGCTGGCATTCGGATACTGCTTCCACGATCAGAGTCCACTTCATCCCACTGATCATCTGTTAATAAACGATGTCCATACCGCTGCTGGAGAATCAAAGAGACGGCAGTGATGAGAAAACAGATGGCAAGTATTGTTGATGCTACAATAGCCTGAGTTCGTCCATACTGAAAATTGGGGTCGTCTTTAGATCCAGCGTTGTCGGTTTCCCTTCCTACTGCTCCGAGAAGGACGACGGTAACAAGAAGAGGTAGTCTTAAATACAAAAATTATATTATATAACAAGAAAAATAATGTGAATTATTAAAAGTAATTCTGGGAGACAAATCAGTATAGATAACCAGGGTCTTTGAAAGAGCGATCGGAAAAATAAGGACAAAATAGGTAACATAAAAATAACCAATGGAAAGATCTTTATATCTATAATATTACCAAAAGGTAATCATTGAAATTTTTAGATGAAAATAATATTTCTTTTTAAATAATTAGATTTATTAAGATAAATATAGTACTTAAAACTGTAAAAATTTTGTATTAAAAATAATAATAAAAAAAATTGATCTTAGGAGTAGGATGTGAATGCCTCTTATGAATTCAAAAGGAGGAATCATTTAAAATTACAGGATTTCTATTACTGAAGGGGGTGTGTTTATGTATCAACCCTCCCCCTCCCCTACTCCTAAAAATTATGTTTTTAATTTAACCCTCGAGTGCGCGTAAATAGTTTGAAACGAGTAAGCCATCCCTGCATTAACAAGTGAAGAAGCAAATTATTTGTATAATATTAGTATTAGAACTGGAAACGGAACGCCATTTTTATTCTTTTCTGCACAAATACTCAAATATCCATGCTCAAAATCACCGAAGTACGTAATATTCAGCTTTATCCGAATTTATCCGAATTCTAGTTTCTAGAATATCCGAATTCAGCTTTTTATATTATTATATATTATATTATAATAATTATAATATAATTTTTTATATTAACAGTGACGTGTTCTCTTCGTTCTTTCTTCTTTCATCTTTTCTTCAACATCTTCTTTATTGTCCTTGCTTGTATATCGTCAGAAGGAAACCTAACTTATCGTGGCATACCTAATGTGATTTCACTGACGCTAGGAATCTGGCAATACAACGTCTTTGGTTTGTTTTTCTTTTCTTTTATGGTTAATCTTTTCTTTAGAGGGGGGGGGGAATGAGCCAAAACAGAAAAGGTCCAGAAGTAATTTCAAAATGAAATTTATGCACAAGATGGTTGCAGCTGGTTGGTGCATCAATTTTGATACATCCGATTATTAGCACGGCAAATCGGCTGTCGTCTGTCAAAACTTAGTATCTCTACGAAACTCCAATTTCGTGCTACGGATGGACCTCTTCTAAGATCAACATGGTTAGTCCAAAGTCACATTCAGAAAATGTTCTATCTACAGATCACCCAAGATTGTCCTTTTCAGCCAACCGTCTAGGGCTAAACGGAAAGCAGGTCGTCCTCGTCTGGGGTGGGAGGATGTCATAAAGAAAGATTTAAACGAAAGAGAACTTCCTGGGAGGGTGTAAAGAGGGAGGCTTTGAATAGGTGGGGATGGAAGAGGAGCGTGCGCAGCTATGTTGACCTCAGGCGGCTTGGTGCTGCGGTGAGCTGTTAGTAGTAGTAGTAGTAGCTTTACTTTCTGAGATACAGTATAGTATCTACAGAGGTAGAAATAGATTTCACTCGTTTTCGCAGCTAAAACCTAGTTGCTTCATATTAGAATTACAAGACCTAGCACGTACTCCCAACAGGAAATCAAGTGATAAAGAGGGGAAGAAAATAGGCCTCGAATAGCCTACAGTCGGAATTCTGTATCTTCATGTATTTCTCCTGCTCCAAAGATGAAAAAAGTTCATTATTTTACGATTTTCTCAAAAATTTGATGCTTGATTTTGGCAGAGGACAGCCTAAAGGCACTACGACACAGCATCATGTCTAAAAAAAAAGAAACTTCTGTTTTGTGTTGCAATAAAGACCTCCGCAAGTTTTTGGCCCTAATAAAACAGAGCTATAGGCCAATAAAATAAATTGCTTAAAAAAAAAAATATCTATGCCAAGAGTCATGTCACAAGCAGTGATGTGTATGTCTTTAACAGCAATTTTAAACTTGTGAATGTCGAAACTAACAGTATACCCTAAATACTTTCTAGAATAGGAAGCAAAACAAGAGTAAGCATGAATCGTAAAAGTCTCCATTCTGCTTTAACAGAAAGTTCAATTCCCTATTTTGTAGCTCACTGCAACTAGTGGCAGATCAAAAGATTGAAGGGGAGAAGGCTGCCTTACGGTTAGGGTCTTACGGGGTGTGAAGACCCTAACCCCTATATCCGCTACCAACTTCAATGAAATCCACTTAGGTACACGCTGGAAATTTCTCTTCCCAAATTAGAATAATTTCTAGAGATTGTATAAATAGAGAAGTTTTTTTTGTTCTTTTCATCATTACATAACTGAAAACACCCTTAAGCTTCTTGCTAGACCCAGTGTGAATGAACTATATTGTGTGAGAAAAAGTGCACCTATGCGAGCCCAGGATGAATGCCAGTTTTTATTTAAAACCCCACCCAGAATATTTTCTTGGTGTAAAAAGAGCTAGGCAACAAACACACACAAAATTCAGTTGTTACTTGGTGTAAAATCCAGATTATATTTTCTTGGTGTAATAAGAGCTTGGCAACAAATACATACAAAATTCAGTAGTTACTTGGTGTAAAATCCAGATTATATTTTCTTGGTGTAAAAAGAGCTTGGCAACAAACACATACAAAATTCAGTTGTTACTTGGTGTAATATCCAGATTATATTTTCTTGGTGTAATAAGAGCTTGGCAACAAATACATACAAAATTCAGTTGTTACTTGGTGTAAAATTCAGATTATATTTTCTTGGTGTAAAAAGAGCTTGGCAACAAACACACACAAAATTCAGTTGTTACTTGGTGTAATATCCAGATTATATTTTCTTGGTGTAATAAGAGCTTGGCAACAAATACATACAAAATTCAGTAGTTACTTGGTGTAAAATCCAGATTATATTTTCTTGGTGTAAAAAGAGCTTGGCAACAAACACATACAAAATTCAGTTGTTACTAAGAATAAAAGTTAATTTAAAAAAAAATTAAAAAGGGACTACAAAAAAATATTTACTCCAATTATCCCAATTCTTGTTCATATAGGGTATTGCCTCAACTAAAATTCAGTTAGTCATAGGGTTAAATATTTATAGACATAGTTTTTCAACGAACCATGGCTTCAGCTGCAGCACATAAGGGGATAGTCTTCGGTCTAAAAAAAAGTTGAATTTTTGGTCAAATTAAACGGTTCTCTATATTTAGCTAAAAAGCGTATAATTAAATTTAATACATGTTGTTCTAACTCTAATTTCGGAGCCAATCTATTTACAGGTCCCCTTCAGTCAATTTACAGGTCTCCTTCAGTCAATTTAAGTTAAAAATCTGGAGTTAAGAATTTTATCTTGAAATTCAGTTACAGTGTTAACATATAAAAATCGTCGAAATAGTTTTTTTTGAACGAAGCACGACACCAGCTATAGTGTATCAAGAGATAGTCTTTGATGCCTCCACGTCCAAGAAAAGTTGAATTCTTAGTCAAATTAAACAGCTCTCCAATCTTTAGCTAAAAAGCAAATTATTAAATTTATTGCAAGCTCTTCTAGATGTGTTTTTCAAGCCAATCTATTTATAGGGCTTCTAATCGATTTCATTTAAAATTTGGAGTGAAGAATTTTATTTTGAAGGTTAGTTATAGTGTTAATATAAAAAAAAATCAGCGACATAATTTTTTTTTAACGAACCATGACGTGAGCTATAGTGTATCAAAAATTAAAAAGCCCCCACGTCCATGAAGAGTTGAATTTTTAGTTAAATTAAACAGTTCTCCAATCTTTAGCTAAAAAGCAAATTATTAAATTTAATGCAAGCTCTTCTAGCTGTGATTCCACAGCCAATCTATTTAAGGTCTTCTTAATTGATTTAATTTAAAAATTTGGAGCGAAGAATTTTATTTTGAAGTTTAGTTATAGTGTTAATATAAAAAAAAATCAGCGACATAATTTTTTTTAACGAACCATGACGTGAGCTATAGTGTATCAAAAATTAAAAAGCCCCCACGTCCATGAAGAGTTGAATTTTTAGTTAAATTAAACAGTTTTCCAATCTTTAGCTAAAAAGCAAATTATTAAATTTAATGTAATTTCTTTTAGCTCTGATTTCACAGCCAATCTATTTGCAGGTTTTCTACAATCTATTAACAATAGATTTATCATTAGACTTATCCTATCTATTTACAGCCAATACTATTTACAGCAATTTGGTCTTTTGATGAGGTGTGCATATTGAGGATGGCATAAACCCTTGTCTCTTGAAATTTCGAAATTACGATTATCAGGATTATAGATTTTAATTTTTAAATAGTTTAATGAGTGTATAAAAAACATCCTATCATTCCTCCCCACCTAAAGATAATGAAATATATATTTATGAAGCGCAAAAATAATGTTCTTAAAAGGGAAACTGCGTGATTAAGTGAAAAATAATGCCATCTATTCCGGCAAAAATTTTTTTTAAGTGGGTTTCTCCTGAACGCTATATCTTTCTTCAACATTTATAACATTTCAACTGGATAAAGACAGAAAAAATGATAATAAAGAGGAAACTTACCCCCAACCAATTACGGCAAACCGCACTCTCCATTTCATAGCCTCTCTTAGGCCTCTTGTTCTAAGTAGAAATATACTTACTGCCAGAAGGGCAGTGAAAATTCGTGCACTGAATACACCGGTAGCAATAAAACTGAACTGAATATAAACCTGCCAAATTTTTATATCTAGAACAGACCATAGTAAAACACCAGTACACGCTATGAATTGTGATATAACCAAACACAGGGTGAAATAGTGAGGGATCTTCTTGAATTTTCGGGTTAGGAGAAACAAACTGCCAACCCATGCCTGAAACATAAGACACGGAGTTTTCATCAATTATATCAGTGGATAGTGCGATTCTTGTAACTAATAAAGTCTAAAAGAAATATAGATAAAAAAAAAGTTTAAATGCACTAATTAAGAGGGTTGGATCCGTGAGGCACCTTGTTTGAACCAGAATCGTGCAAGAATTTTCAGTCTGTGTGATTTTCAGACCAAAGTACTCAAGTGACCCCTCCAAAGCCCCGCCAAATATTTAGCAAAAAGGTAAGCGTGTTGTAGCTACTTGAATTGGGATCATGCAGTGGCTTTTCAATATAATTATTGCAGGGCCGAAGTGGAACAGTCGCCGCTCCAACCCAACCCTCCCTCACGAACCAAAGTAAACTATCCCCTCCCGTGCTTTAAAGAGAGAGACAGAGTTATCATAAGCTATTCATAAAAGCTGAAGTTACTCTATATTTACCATATAGGTCTAATAGCCCTAATAGGCTATATTTAACTTATATGAAAACAAACATTTCAAACATCTATTTACCACAAAATTTACTCTTACTACAAAACTGCACAAAAAAAAACTAAAGAAAACAGTGTTTATTCACCATGTTCAACTATGTTTAACTATGTTCACAATGACCCTTCATAAGTTATTTATCAAACTAGAAATAGTTATCGCTTAATATAATATCCACCTTTCCTCGTTTTAAAATCCCCCAAAAATTTCCACCCTTAGCCCTTTTAATTCCTTACAATCCTAGAAAACAAACTAAGTAACTGGGGAATAATGATCTCCGCGCGGTGCACTTTCCTCCTCCCGATATTACCCACTTGGTTTTCTCCATAAAAAGTACTGTCTTAAACAGAAATTCCTGCTCAACCCCCATGTTGCCTTAAGCTTAGAATACTATGAGAGAGAATAGGATATAAATACATATCTGCCATCTACGGATATCCTAACTCTCTAAAATAAGCTTCACTTGTTTTGATACTGCTCCCTTTCTAACCGTGAGCGCGGGACTAAGGTCAAAATTATGTGAAGCGTTTTATTATGGGGTAGAAACTGAGTTACATTCTTTTTATTAAACTCAATAGGTGATATTTCACTTGATAAGTGATAAAAGGTGATTTCATATAACTCAGGGCCTGACCCTTAGTACCTTCAACTATAATAAATTTTTTTTCAGAATTAATCCTGCAGAGAAAGTCTTACAGATTTTTTTTTAGATTTGTCTTGCTGCAGTTAAGCCCTGCAGATTAATAATTAATTTTCACCTTAGCAAATAGATAATAAACAAATTAATAGACATTTTCAATCAACACTGAACTTGTAATAAGCACATTGGGACAGTTAAATTAGATTAGTGCCTGTTTATTAAGTCGTTATGCTACGCTTTGGGATACGATCTTTAATTTTGTTAAATCTTTTTATAAGATTAATAAAAAATTAATTAATTTTATAAGCTTTTCAGGAATAAAATAGCGGAGTGAAAAGGATCGGTCCCTTTTTTAAGGATAACTTTACTTACTGTACAGAGTACTCCAACTATAGCCACGTCGAACAAGAACGCGTCCAAATCTGAAATGTAATTGATTGGGCTCAGTGCTGTTACTGTGATCATCTTTGCTGATACAAACATGAAAGGTGCTGCTAAAAAGGTTGACGCCACCAAAGCACCCGCAATCTAAATTATAAAATTAATTATTAAAAAAAATGTTTTGCTAACGGCTTGGCTCGTTAATTAATCAAGTTAATTTAATAAAACAAAATTCATTATTTAGTGATAAAATAAAGAGGTCAGTAAATAAATAGTGGCCTATTAAGAATAAGAGCGGTTCTAAGATATATAAAGTAGAATAGCCAAGGCGTAGAGTATCTTATCGCAGCTAAAAAAAAGGGTTTGAAAGAATAAGGAGATAAGCCTTCATACTGACATTAGGACACAAGAAACCAGTAATACCAGTGTTCAAGTTAGGTTATTAGGTATAGTTAGGTAGGTATATTAGTTAGGTATAGTTAGGTGTTAGGTATATTAGGTGTTTCCCAGAGGAATTGCCAACTGATAGTCTTAGGCACTCGTGTGACTGACGGTGTATCAGACTACAAGAATAGAATCTAATTTATTTGCGCTAAAAGCCCATAAGCCATGGCACAAAATATAAAACAAAGAACAATTACACAGAAATTACTCAAATCCTAACATAATCCTACAGAAACCTAGATCTATGATTCATCGCGAGACGAAGGAATCGTGCGAAACTTCTGACACCCATAAAACACTCATCCGAACACACTCACACCAATCATTCAAAATCAAAATCTTACCTACCAAACACTTCCAATCTCCAATCACTCAGCTCCTCACATTCACACATCAAGTGATATACACTATCATTTAAACCTCCACACATAGGACAAAAGTAAGTTGTACCAAACTGTACAAAAGATGCGATTTGAACCCATTTTCTAGGGTTTGAATGAAAGAATGGTTAAGTTTTACGGATGATGGACAATAGATTGCCAAAAATCGGGCTTTCTGGTCATTCATCAGAAGCCAAACAGAAAACAGACCAGTAGAATATATGGGAAGGTCAGAGGCAAGCCCTAGCTTACCTGTGGTAAAGTCCGAAATGGTTTCCATATGAAGCCAATCAGGACACATCAGAAGCCAAACACAAAACAGGCCAGTAGAATATATGGGAAAAGGTCAAAGGCGAACCCTAGCTTACCTATAGTAAAGTGCAAAGTGGCTTCCATATGGAGCCAATCAGGAGCCAAACAGAAAACAGGCGAGATAGAACGTACGAGAGGAGGTCAAAGGCAGGCTCTGGCTTACCTGTAGTAAAGTGCGAAGTGGCTTCCATGTATTTATTTACCTGTTTTTTTTTGTTTTGTTTTTTTTTTTGTTACCTCCAGCCACTTCGTAAAGCATAGAATTTTAACAGAATGCGTGAAGCCAAAAGAGACGTTGTATAACTAGAAGTAACAATTCTTCCACAAACAACAACTAAATCAAAACCATTACAGTGAGTTAAATATTTGCACTAGCAAGACCTTGTTCATCTAAATGCAATGCGGACAAATGGAAATTTATCGATTCACGATAAATAAAAGTTCAAATAGGGATAAAATCCTTTTAATAGACAGTGATGATGATAACAGTGATAGAAATTCACAAAAATACCAGATATTTCGGTGACATATGCAGTGACCGTCATCAGTAGTAAAACTGATGACGGTCACTGCATATATGACCGAAATATCTGGTATTTTTGTGAATTTCTATCACTGTTATCATCATCACTGTCTATTAAAAGGATTTTATCCCTATTTAAACTTTTATTTATCGTCATGGAAAGGCAGTGTGGTCTCCGATATTATCGTTATCGATTTAATTTGTATCGATTTAACTATCTCTGGATAAAATCCCTAAAACAACAAATTCACATTTTGGTAGAGAGGTGATTTTAGACAAATATTTCTCTAAATATGTATTATTAGCAGTTCAAAATTACATCTGAATACAGTTTTTTTTAAACTTAATATAGTGTAATATATTTTTAAGAGAGAGAGAATTTATTTTAAACACAACAAACAATCCAAAAATAAATATTTGAAAAAAAGCCTTATGGCTTGTGTGGCCATTCTCGAAACTATAAAACAAATCACTCATCAATGAATTCCCCTAAAAAAACAAAAGAAAAACAAAAAACAAGCAAAAAAATCACCACTTGAGACCGTGTACTATACTAATCTAATATAACAACACTGTTCTATACTACTTCCCTCCCCAATAAAAAAAAAAAAAAATAAAATATAAAAAAAAAAAAAAAAAAAAATCATAAATCATAAATACCAAAACAATGGTTCCGAAGCAACTTACAAAAGTCCGCCTATAATTCTCTTGAATTATAAGGAAGGGACTCCCATATAGAAGGCAGAACATGGCGAATGGAAAATGCAGACCTTGTAGACCTATTGAAAGATATAGTGCATGATATCGATATAATGTGAAGCCTTAAGCTGAACCATCGTACTGGGAACAGATTCTCAATTACATAATTGAGTTAGTTGGATGTCTGGTAAATTCATAAAATCATACAGGGTTCATACAGGGGTTCATACAGGGGTCATACAGGGTTCTGCGTGGGTAAACTCTTCCTCCAATCATGAAAAGAGTCAATCCTCTAGACCTCCAAACAAATCCTTTTATACCGTATTTGCCTCTGGAAATTCTATACATATCAGATTATTCCTTTATTAATGCTTCTCTGAAATATATTAATTACAAAGAAAAAACTTTTTCCAAAAAGAAGTTTTTCAAAGAAAATTAAAGAGCTACATTAAACCAAAGACGAACAGAAATGAAGTCAAATCATAACTCGAACTTAAAACGAATAGAAATCAATATTAATGAATAAATGGGATCTGAAAAGAACATAAAGTACAATAAATAATCAAGTCAACCTTAAAACGGACAGAAATGATCACAAGCAGGCAAGGCCGTACCCAGGATTTTTTTCGAAGGGGGTTTTACTCAAATATTTTTTTTCGGGGGGGAGGGGAGGGGGTTACACAAAAAGACCTCAAAAAACGCATACAAAATTTGTTTATATCCATTTTTGTTACGTTTTCACGAGTCAAAAAAACATTTCGGGAGGGGTTCAAACCCCCCTACCCCCTCCTCTGGGTACGGCCTTGCAACAGGAGCAGGTTTAATACACCCGAGCCTTCTAATAGACAGAGTGTCATTATAATGGCCCGCTGTTTACTAGGTTCCAGCTAAGAAATCGCCGGATCATAAGAAAAGATTTGAGGGAACTGGAACTTCATACGAGGAAGTAAAGAGTGAAGCTTTGAACAGACTGGTATGGAGAAGGAGCAAACGCAACCGTGTTATCTTCAGGCGGCTTCGTGTTGGAATGATTTGTTAGAAGTAGTAACAGGTGCAAGCGATCACATTGCCATAAAATGCTCAATTAGACTGTACCCAGAACATTCAGCTTTTACCGGGCATGTGTCCAGAGGTTGCCAGACCTCTACCAGGTTTTGAAGAAGACCTGGTAGAGGAGATCTGGTCCCTAATTAATGAAAGTGGTGTTGAGGAATCTTAGAACAGAATGAAACAAGTACTACAAGAGGTCTTAGAAAGGTAGACTAAAGTAAGATATGCTCGAAACCCTAAACCTCTGCCTAAAGAATTACAGAGAGCACTAAATAAAAAAGAAAATGCAGCGTATTACATGAACAGAATATGCAGCATAAGGACTATTACAAAAAGAAATACACTAAGGTATGAAATCAAATCAGGAATCTGTCCAGGACGCTATTTGAACTGTATGAGGAGGCTGTTGCAGCAACAAGCATGTCACACACAAAATGCTTTTGGAATTGCGCCTCAGCTCGTAAGCCTGGTCGATACTCTCTCTCACGAATTAAAGAGAATGACCCCAAAGATCTATTTCATATGATGGGAATTATATTCTCTCTGCTTTGAGACTTCTCAGGGGGTTGTGGTTTGTCGGCAAAGAGGTGTTGGATGGATTATTCAGGGATGAAGGAAGACGCGATAAGTTGAATTAGGGGTTGGAAAGACTGATTATCTTAACTCTTGCATGAAGATGACTTTAATTACCTTGATAGTTTGAAAAAATGTCACTATTTATTTAATGCTAGTTAAACGTCAAAGTCAAGAGCTACAAATAAAATAGGATCTAATAAACAACGTGTTTTTAAGTCTACCTTTTTTTTATTGTCTGCATTGATAAGCGTCAAAGAAAGGATAAAAAATCCTTCATTTTACGTCAGCAAATGAAGATAGTGTATGCAGCAATTTCATTTCCAATTTTAGAGGCAGTTTTATTTTATTACCCGATTTTTCTTCTCCAGTGTCAATGACCTTCGATTCCTTATACGAGCCACTTAGGAGCCGAATTGATTAAGTAAATTTTTTGCATATTTGCAATTATATTAGCACCAAACCGCTTGATTTTATCTTTTTATCTTTCCTCTGAACAAAGACAACCTTGGCCATATTTTTTTAAACACTAACTGACAAAGTCCATACTAGTCTCAACTCCACACTGGTTACTCAAAATACAATTTTTGGGGACACGTACACGGACGTATCCAGTATTTTGTTCGGAGGGAGGGGGGGGGGTATAAAAAAACTTTAAAAAAACGCATCAAAATTTTTATTTATATGCATTTCTGTTACGTTTTTACGAGTCGGCCGAAAATTCGGAGAAGGGGGGGGGGGGGGGGTTCAAACCCGATAGCCCACTCCCGCCACGGATATGGCCTTAAACACGTAACACAATGTTCCACTTTCATTGGTTTCTTTTGTCAATCATTAATCAGCTATTTAATGTGTGTTTTGTAAATACTCTCTTCTTCTAAGACTTTGTTGCGTATTTAGTGCGTCGTATTTTCCTGGAAAAAAGAAGTTCTGGTTGCAAAAGAGGTTCTACTACTATTAACAACTCACTGCAGCACCAAGCTGCCTGAGGCCAACACAGCTACGCACGCTCCTCCTCCATCCAACCTATTCAAAGCCTCTCTCTTTACATCCTCCCAGGAAGTTTCCATTTCCTTAAATCTTTCTTCACGACATCCTCCCACCCAAATAGCATAAATAAGATTGCTTATATAGTAATTGATACGCACAGATTTGCACCTATTATATCTCCAGTAACGGAGAAGAAGGCCCATAGAATAAAAATGTCGTTTATCAACTGGGTATTCACTTCACTAGGACGTGGGCTAAGCCTTTGGCCCTCGCAAATGGACCTTCACTGGAATCCTGCAAGGGCTCAGACAATTAGTCCTCGCTAATCGGCCACCCTATGCTCTGTATCATTACCTTTTTGTGACTGTTTAGTCGACCCCCAAATGAGAAACCAGCTAGAGTGAATTAAATTAGGTAAGGAGATATGATTTAAGTCCTGAACTTATTCTAAGTCGAGTTTTCAAATTTTTTTATTGGTGTGTTATTTTTATGTTGTTTTTTTTCAGCAACAATTTTGAAATTTGAGCAGCTTATCTTTGTAGACGGTTTGGGAATTATACCAACAAAGATTTAAGCTCCTAGCCAGAATAGTCTATATTTTTATTCATGCCACAGACAAATATACATAAACTTAATACATTGAATATGGCATTTATTAAAATTGGCTAGAAACTATTAAACACGGAACATTTGGTCAAAGTAAAGCAAATCATACTTAGAAGTACAGTTAATTCATTTGAGTTGCGAACAGTTCATTATAGAGACTTATTTTAGTCGGAGGCAAAGTCGCATCCAGTGGGGAGATGGAGGGGGGGGGGAATTACCCGGTTTAACTTCCACCCTTGAAGTTTTTGTCTGACTCGTAAAAAAGTAACAACAATGTATTTAAACAAATTTTGATGTTTTGTAGCTTATTTGTAGCCCCCCCCCCCTCCCCAACAAAATGCAACCCCCCTCCACGAAGAAAAATCCTGGATAAGGCGTTGGATAGAAGGTTCGATTCATCACCAATGAAAATTTGTGATGATAGATTTACAGAAATACTTGATATATGATTTCAACTTAATTTCACAAAGAGATAAAACAACAAAAATGCAACACGCAACGGGCTAAAGAAGCTAACACTTGTCCGAGGAACCCCTGGCAAAACGAAAACAAACCATGTAAGTTACACAAAACGTCAATGAAAAAAAGAGAAGGAAAGGCAATTCCGGTTACCAAAACAAAATGAAAATAGGGTTAAATAAAATTAAAGATAAAATAAACTAAAAAATCAAGCGTTAGCTCATGCTACCCCACTTAACATGCTTGATGAAGGCTTGGTAAATTAAACTGTTTTGTTTGGGCATCCAAGTTTTAGAATTCTAAAGCATTTGCCAAAAGCTACAACTTTTCTAAAAAAAAAACAAAAAAAAAACTTATCATTCGCACTTATACGCTCCTAAAACGCAGGAAAAAACGGTATGTCTGTCTAGCCGTTACGTTTAACGGTTATGATTAATTCTTGCCCTATTTCATGCCAATATTTTCAATAATGCCAATTAAATTATGCAAACATTTGGCAAACGCGATATCTTTACTGTGAAAAAGACAAGCACTTACGCAGCACTGAAACGCTGGAAGCACACGGTCCGTCTGTCTAGCCTTTAAGTGTAAAGGTTTTCGTTAATGCTCACACAATTTCATTCAAGTATTTTAACTTATGCTACAAAGCCATTGGTAAAAATAACCCGAATTTCAGGGGATGGGGTTGGGCCATGCCCAAGATTTTGATTAAGCAAACGGGATCAAGTCATTGACAGGGACTTCACTGTAAGAAAATCATTTTCTGATATTTTTAGCCACAAAATAACATAGAAGTGCGCATTTTTATTAAATTTTTCACAGGATAGGAGAAGTCAAACCAGGACGCCTGTCAACTCGAAAATATTCACTAAAAAAAGACGCCTTTTCTGCTGAATATTCAGCTTACCGTTCTCAATTATTATCTTAAAACATTGTAAGAAAACGCTACGACGGTCCAGCCTTTTAAGAAAAACAGTAAAACGTGATTAGTGCAGGAGATGACTTGTAAATAAAGAAGTTGATCCATTTCTTTCACCTGTTGCATGTATGCACGGCTGTATCCAGGGGGAGAGGGTAGGGGGTTTGACCTCCCCCACCCCCAAATGTTTGTCCGACTCGTAATGACGTAACAAAAATGCATATAAACAAATTTTTGATGCGTTTTTTTTAACCAACCCTCCCCCCTCCCCCCTCCGAACAAATCCTGGATACGGCCCTGCGTGTGTGGTATTACATAGTGCTTTTATATTCAATGCTCCTTTTTTCCACTGTCATTTGGTCTTTTAACTGCTATATTTGATAAATTCTGAATAACTAAAATTAAATAACTTACCATTTCAGGAACAAGGTTATACTGGGTGGCAAAAACGAAGACAGACGGGGCAGTTGGGAATGTTCCATAGAGAAACCCATAATTAGCTAAATCTGCAGAATCGGAGGCATTACCAATCCCAGATTTTGAAAGCTGAACAACAGCTTCCCTCATGACTAACGGCATAATCATACTGAAATAAAAAATAGAAAAAGCTAAGTAATGCAAAACATAGCTTCAGATTCTCTCTTAAATCAGGACTGTGGAGCTGGAGTAAGGAGTAAAAATGGCAAAAAGTAGAGCCATAAGATATTACATAAAAACAAGAATAAACATCAAAATACTTTATATCAAGACTGTGTCTATGGGGGGAGGGGTTACGGGGTTTGAACCGCTCCCAGAATTTCGTCCAACTTGTAAAAACGTAACAAAATGCACTAAACAAATTTTTGATGCCTTTTTTGTACCCCTCCAAAAAAATAGGACTGCTCCCCCCCCCCAAAAAAAAAAATCCTGGATACACCCTTACTTTATATAGAAAAAGATATCATACTAAATGAAATGAAGATAAGAAAATAGCAGCTAATGAAAGAGCTAACAAGCATTATTCGCAGCTAATGCGAAAACATGGTTATATCCCACTTTCTAGGGGATATAATGAAAGAAAGGTTGAGATGGCTAAGACATATTTTTGTGGATGAAGGATGACATAATTCCAAGCTTGTTCTTTTTAGCCATCCATCTTTTGCCAATGAAAAGCAGTTGTCGTACCCAATAGGAGTGGGAAGAGATCATAAGAAAAGATTTAAAGGAAACTGGAACTTCTTGGGAAGGGGGTACAAGCGAAGCTTTGAATAAATTGGGGGTGGAGGAAGAGCTTGTGCATCTATGGTGGCCTCAGGTGGCTTGGTTCTGCAGTATATTGTTAGTAGTGGTAGTAAAACAGAGTATTTGATTTCTCTAGCAAAAGCTGGGGAAGAGAGTAGGAGTAAGAAAAGAATATAATAAAAAGAAAAAATATTAAAATATAAGAAAAAGAAATTATATAAAAAAAAAATAAAAATAAATAAGCAATATAATAAAAAAGAAATAAGAAAAGAATAAGTACAGAAACTGCTTCAAGCACTACATTAAAACCAGGGCTTTGGAGGAGAGGTAAGGAGTAATGAAAATATTTATTACCCTTCATTCCTTGTAAACGGCAAACACGATGCCGGCCGACACGTTTCCCAACTTTTTAAAATGTAAACCAAATGAAGTAACTACAGCTACTGCCATTCAAGTCTTGTTTTCTCATTCGTCACTATCAAATAATCACAGCATAGTAAGAACTCAAAAAAAATGCCAGATCATCCAAGTGACAACAATCAGTTTC
The DNA here is from genome assembly GCA_027921565.1 of Artemia sinica. Taxonomy (NCBI): domain Eukaryota; kingdom Metazoa; phylum Arthropoda; class Branchiopoda; order Anostraca; family Artemiidae; genus Artemia; species Artemia sinica. The sequence continues at coordinate 21,243,847 of CM051263.1, read as the reverse complement.
TTTTCTGGAAAGTGTAGCAGGAGTCTGGAGAGCTAAACTCAAGTTTGGAAGCTCGGGTCTAACTCGAGCATAATATTTTTTTTTTTTTTTTATAAAACCAAATTCAAACTTGAAAAATTTTAAAACCCATGTTTTTCTTCGAAACGAAAACTCATGCCCTTACTAACACTTTAAAGCGATAGCAAATGCAATTCAAATGTTTTCAGTCAAAGTAAAACTTGAAAAAAACTTTTACTGAAAATCTTTCAATTACTAAAATTACTAACTAAAATTGTTTTAAAATTATTATAATTTTTTTTTATTAGCTTATGTTTAAAATTAATATTATTATTATAGTAGCCAGTACTAATCTACTAAAATGTAGTGTACCTATGTATATTATGCTGAATTTAAATCTAAACGATTTGTTCTTCCGTTATTTCCTCGTTATAGCCATTGTACATATTTTATGTACACATAGTAACTTTCACATATTTTCGTAAATAGTCCTAGGATACCTAAACATTATTATGGACATGCAATCCCATGTAAAGCAACATTTTATATATGTCTATTGGCTCAACATTTTATGAGTTCTAGGAAACGAAAACAATTCGAGTTTTATAATAAAACAGTTAATAAAATAGTATAATAAAATAGTTAAAAATAGTTAATAAGTTAATAATAGTATAATAAAATAGTATAATATAGTTAAATAAAACTGAGCACCACTCGACTTTGAACTTACCAAGTTGTTTGAAACCCTGACAAGAGTGATTGAGAAAGAATATCTTAATTTCAAGTAGAACAATGATTAGTACCAGGATACCAAGATAAAGTTGATACCCAGGATACACCAGCACACGCAGCTTCCGAAGATAAAATTGAATAGCAAAATCATTTAGATACATATAACACCTTTGTTGTTTTTTGCTTTCTTATCTCTTCAGTTTTTGTACTCCATATTGTTGTTTATGCTTTTGTGGGTAACAAATTTATATTATATTATATCATTATTATTACATAACACTTATCTATAATAAAATTAATTTTTTTAATTCAAATCGTACGATAAAATTTTGGCTAGCACTCACGTTGGGGGGGGGGTATAAAATTTTAAAAATACACTGATGGAGATGGAAATCAATGTAACAAGAAAAAAGGAGTCCAGTGTTTTTAATTATCAGCATAATTTCCTTTGTATGGACGGCACCTAGCCTGAAGATTTAAGCCAAATAACATTCTTTTCCTTATGGGCAAACATAAATAACATCAATTCCCTATTTGAGGGGAGAGGGTAGGCAGGGCCAGCCACACTGACCTAATATTTACATACCCATTCTTAAAAATAATCGAATAGCAGTAGTCGTATGTGTTTCCCCGCCCAAGAACTTTCAACTTCCCAGGAAAAGTAAAAAAACAGTTTTTAGAACTCTTTCCGTTAGAATAGAACGAAAAAAAAAAAACAGGAAATATTCGTAAATATATCAGTATGAAAGTGTACGTATGAAACGAATATGATATAACACGAAAAAATGAGCCTTTCAGAGGTCAAAATAAATAGATTGTTTTTACTTTTAGGGATTTCAACGTCTTAATACCCTTTCATTCTTAATATAGTGTGATCTTAGATCAACTATATAAACTGAAGATAAACAGCAGCCTACCAGAGGAAAAACGGGATGCTGAATACAAAATGGTTCTTTATTATATCTCTTACATTATCATTTACAAAGATATGCTTAATGGTGCCATCTTCCCAACCAAGTCCTGCCCATTCGTTAGGGTTACACTACTCGTCACTGTTTGAAACAGTGAATCGGGAATCTCTCCCGATTTGAGTATGGATTTGTTTTTATTCCTAAATTCGCGGCGCCAGCTATAATTAAAAATATGATTTGCCGCTAGTCTTTTATCGAGGTTTTAGATGACAAATCTAAACCAAAGACTTCATAAGTAATTGTAACTAAAACTGCCACATGATGTTACGTGGCCTATTATCAACAATTTTAAATCCTTCCAAGGCCAAAATCTGAGGTCACTCCACTGAAAAGCTAAGACCTATTTAAACATCTGGACAGTACTTTTAACAACCTATGGTTTATCCGTCACTTTCTTACGAGGATTATCTGAAATAAGTTGTAAATAAGCCAAGAATTTTGGAATATACATACAAGGCTTAAATTATTTTTTAAATGGCACTGCCCCCTTTGAACCACAAAAAGGAGCGTTAAAAATGAGCGTGAAGATTGTAAAATCTGGTGACTAAAAATGTGGATTAAATCCCGTCTCAGGATATTTTGAGCCTTTTTTGGTCAATCTCAGGCCTAAATAGAAAACATGAAAATATACATTGAAGATGCATTCCAGGTTGTAAGCCCTAGTAACTTTACATTAACTACGGAATTTATTTGAATTTGACATCCAGTGGGAACGGTTGTGAAGTAACTAAGAGCTAATTAGTCTTATAATAACATTATCTTCAAAAGTTTTAATTATATTCATTCCCCTTTCGCTATAATATTTTCAATTTTTTTCAATCTGACAGTAATACCTATGATAATAATGATGCAGATTTACTTCATTAAAGATGCCTGTCTACTATCTTATGTAAAGGTTACTCCAAAAGTAAATTCAGAGTTACTTTTCTGTCGTTCCAGTTATTAGAAAAATATCAGCTGGCACGAAAAATTTGTCAAACCTGGAATGCACCCTTAGCGTACAACTGTAAAGACCACGCCACCTCTCCAATATAAAAATGTTAAAAAAAGGAAGAAATAATACAATCTATTCATTTTTTTTCCAGAAACATGTTTAGAGGTGCAGTTTGGTATGACAATTATTAGAGATAGGCAAGTTAGGTAAGCTAAGAATTTTGGGGCAGATATACAACACAGAATGTTATATACGAAGGTTATTGAACTATTATATAACACAGTTTTAAACTATTGTGGTATTTGTTAAGCAATTAATCAATCATTTTGATTCTTTGCCAGCTGTGTCTTTTTTCGTGCCAAATTGTTTGATTTCATTTTTAAAAGAAAATGATGTAGAAAGTGATTCAAAGTTGAGCAATATTCGTGTTCAGTTGCCGCTGGCACATATAATCATCTAACATTGGATTTTACGTATTTAGATCTTAACTGCGTAATTGCTATTATAAATTTTGCACAACACTGGTAATTCTTATAAAAAGATAATAGTAATAATGCAAAATATATTTTCCGATATTTAGAAGGTGGTAAATTTGTCACTTTGCTCAATTACTTCAATGACCATACTAGCAAGGACCTTTCTTAATGAAAATGCCCCGAAAAATTTATTGTCCAAAATCTAAGGGGAAATCAAGGGAAGAAGCCCCCTACCCTCCCAACTGACGCCACTGCTTAAAAATGCTTAATGGCTATATTACTTTGGAATCCTATCCCAAGGCAATTACTTTTCTTTATTTGAAACTCTAATTAAAAATAAAGCTGAACTGAAAATGTCATTAGATACAAATAAATCTTTTCTGCCTCCAAAACGAAAAGAATCTTTTTCCGGAAAACTTTCATTAATAATTTAAAAACAGAGTACTCGAAGTAGATCCAAGTGAATGGAACTTTCAGGAATCAGATCAGTTTTTGTTGTCTTGGAAAGTTGTTGCGATACTTGAATGAGATCTTTAGAAATGAATTAAAGCTCCTATACAACTACGATAGGATCTAGTTAAGCTCCTTAGTACATTCCTTCCTTACTTATAAGCCTAAAGAGTTTTGTGAAAATGGATGTGTCAAAGTTGAGCAATTAAGATCTTATACAAGTATACTTAAAAGGGAATAGTTCTAGATCGACCAATCAGTTGCTATCATATGCAAAAATTAGACTCTGAAAGCTTATCCAAAACGATTCATGAAGCTTTAAGAAGATATTGGTGTGAATTTGATATTGGACATTGCCCAATGTTATGGCGGCACTTCCATTATGATTGGGTAATATAAAGGACTTCAAGCAAGAGTGATGTCAAGGCAAGGGATTCAACTTGATTTTGACTGACTGTCTGAGAAACATCAGGATCCTTTCAGAATTTTTCCCTGAGTTGCAAGGCTTTAGATATTTAAATCATGCGACAACATACGACATGGAGTATTTGTGGAATCATGTGGTATTTGTGGAGTATTTGTGGCGATTTAGCGACAAAAAGGGTTTGGATCTTGAGAGGACCGTCCTGAATTGCTTGTTTACGCAGTCCGCTCTATTTCAAGTGTGACCGGCAAATTTTGCCGTGTTGATGCTGTGCTAGCTACCATGTCTCGTAGTTCCAACGGCGAAGAAGGGTGTGAAGTAAAATGACACTGGACAAAATCAACTTTTTTACCTCAGATTCACAACCTCTTTTACCTCAGATTCAACCTCTTTTACCTCAGATTACCTCAGAATCAACCTCTTTTACCTCAGATTCACAAATAATTTAGAAAGTATTAGTTATTAAAAATTGCTTGTAAAAACAACTTCAGAGAGTTTGCTGATTTATAAGGTTCTAGCACTGATTGCTATGACACATATGACACCCCAATAGCTGAGAGGTAATATCAAATAGACCAGCTTCAGCAAAAAAATATCTGAATTCTTGGCTTGAGAAGATATATAGAAACTGAAGCCTTCACAATTTAGAACTAGTGCTCAGAGCAGGAGAAATCAAGCCGCTTTCACTCGTCGCGAGCATTTTCTTTCAAAATCAACAGCCGGTAAACGCGATATTAGTCAGCCAGTTTAACCAGACTCCTGTAAACTTCATAGTTAGAGCTAAAAGACCATTTTACGAGTGAGATGAATCTAAATTTCCAGCCAAAAATACCTATATTCCACACTTTATCTAGCTTCGACCCTTCAATTTCAAGTTTAAGTTTTTTCGATTTTTTGAAAGTGGAAAGGGCTGCGTCTCATTATCAAGCGATTTCTCGGCGTTGACGATTATGCTATCGATTCCCAGCTTTCTCTTGCAAAGTTAAATCTTTCAAAAAGCAATACTTCAAAAATAGATCTTCTCCGAGCTATCAAAATTTTATCCAACCTTCAATTGCCTATTTCGCAATGCTAAAAATGGTGAAGCTACTTCTTACTTGGCCTACGACTACTGCCAGAAATGAAATGTCTTCTCAGCATTAAGACTTTCATGATTACCTGCGATCAACGACGGCAAACGACAGACTTGGTGATTTCGTGATCGTGGCCGCCAAAAGAGAGGAGGGTAAGACCTAGGATAGGTAAGTCAATGATTTTTCATTGACTTCGATGAACCTTTGTCTACCTTGAAGACACACAGTTGCCCCAGTACCGTGGCTGAAGAATTGCCAACTTTGATCCGATTTTTCACTTTGATTCGGCATTTTTTGTTATATTTAAGTCGATGGGGGGGGGGGGTTTCTCACGCAGGAGTTAAGTTTTTCTTGGCTTTGCTTAACACAAGTCACCTCCCCGTTCCAAATATAGAAGATCCATCAAGTTTAGTTGACAATTCTTCAATATTTGGAAGCAGGGTTGCCATCTGTAGCACGAAAGCTAGTTTTTAACCATCAAAAGTTACGAGTCAGTATATTCATAAGTCAATGACCTTTCCAAACAGCCTCTTCGCCGCTACCCTATCTTTTAGGTATAATAGCTCAATTTTGTTCCATTTTTTCTTCTTTTTTTTACGACTTCAAGATAAAATCAAAACGATCCTTGCCCCTTACCCTTGTTATTTTATGAATGGGTTTCAAGGTCAGCCATAGATTAACTTAAGGACGTCAATTCCTGGCAATAATTTTGTGAAATATCCCTAGTCACTGCATGCGCAGTTCGACGTACCACCTATGTTGGAGTTCTATAATGTGATTGGTCCTTCTTCTGAACATTTTGCTTGGACGGTCACTGCATGATTTCGCGCGTAGACTAACGAATCATAACGTCAGTCATGCTGATATCCTTTACCAAAAAAACCCTTATACCTAGAATATCTATCAAAAACATTCAGAAGTAAAATAGCTACTAATTAGAGTATTTTTCCACCAGGAGTTGATTCCGGACTGTCATTTTGAAATTCCTTTAAAAGGAGTTTCAATCGTATCAAACGTTAAAAGGATAATTATCCAGATTACAACGTTTCACCGCTACAGTTAGCGTCATCAAGCTTTTATTAAAAACAGCTGTTAATGCCGTGCTATATATTTTTTTAATTCCACAGTTGGAGTTATGCTTACCTTAAAAAACTTTCTATTGAAACCCGTGAAGCGAAAAGTAATTTTTTTTTTTTTCACATTTTGAGTTGTGTGGAGGACAGTCGACTAGAAACCAAAATAAAAATAAGCTAATAACCATTTCTGACAAAAACCACCGTAAATCACTCAATTTGTGAATTACCTACAAAATCACACAAATAAAAAATCATTATCTAATTTGGTGATAAATCACTTTTATTGGCAATTCCCCTCAAAATTAAAATTTTATTATCCTTGAAAAAGCTTTTTATTGCGTTTGATTTAGAAAAAAGGAAAAAAGATGATTCACGAATTCTTCAGATTTAAAGCAATAAATTCTAACGGTAAAGTTAATTAATTTACGGAACAACGACTTCCATACAGGGTTGCCACCACGGTCAGTTTATAAAATGCTACAATTGCCCAAGTTTGCGTGTTACACAACGATTTTCGGTGCTACAGTCACAAAATTGACTGTAATAGTGCTAAAACAGTACTTCCGTGCTACAGGTGGCAGCCCTGAGCACGTGATACAGTGCTACACACAATGAAATAGTGCTAAAGTAGCACTTTCATGCTACAGGTGGCAACCGTGCTTCCAAATATTAAAGTATTGCCACTAGTAGTACTAAGTAGCTTAGATTCCGTATTTTGATTTCAAGGGACTTAAAATATAGTGATTCATAAGGAAATATTAGTTAATTCTCTTCCCGTGCCATAATTTTTTAAAGGCAGCTTAATTGTTATACATACCGAAATTGATATTAAACTGTTGTGTTTATTATTCATTTAATTTCAATTAACTTCGACTTCATTAACTTCGTATATTCATATTTTGTTCGACATTATTGCCTAAATATTACTCTGTTCGTCGATATGAATTTCGTTAAAGGAATCAATGGCCATGGAACTTAATCCAATGATTTTGATGGAAATTTGATAATTATAGTCGCCTGATTCAATGAATGTTATTTATTTTTAATGAAATGTGAATTGATGAAAATAATTTAAGGAGAAACTGGTGCTAATTTCGGTATCGCCGCTTTACATTTAGAAGCTATCGAAAATAAAAAGGAGTTCAAATAACTCTTTTTAAATAGTGGCTCAGAGGCGATCGCATTCCGAATGCGAGAGCAGCCATTTCGTATATTTGCTACAATCGGTTTTACAATGGTAATGAAGAATAAAGCGATCACATTTTGGACAGTGGTAAAAACCATTCGACGCCGAATACGAGTTCCGCTTCGCCATAATCCTTAGCCCAAATTTTCAATTTTGTTAGCCGTAGCCCTTTCTCTTTCCAGCCACAAGGTTTTTTAGGGACAGCATAATTGTTATACATGAAGAAATTGATACCAAACTATTGTTTTTATTATTCATTTAATTCCTATTTGTATTGACTTGAGTAACTTCATTTATACATATTTCGCTTAATATTTATGCTTAAATATTATGCGTTTCTTGGTTTTAATTAAAGCAATAAAAGGCTAAGAAGCTTAATCCAATGAATTTATGAAAATCAATTTTATAGTTGCGTAATCAAATTAATGTTATCTAACTTATAATAATATGGAATTTGATGAGTATAATTTGAAATGAAACAGGTTCTAATTTCGTTTCCGATGCTTCACATTTGCAAAGTACCAACATAAAAAGGAGTTCACACAGCTTTTTTATATAGTGGCTCAAAGGCGACCATATTCCTAGCACAAGTGCAGCCAGTCGGTATAATTTTTACAATTGGTTTACCATGGCAACGAAGAATAAAGCGATCATACTTTAACGACAGTAAAACGATTCAAAGTCGGATATGAGTTCGACTTCGCCGTAACCCTTTTACTTATTTGCCTGTGACCTATTTTACGTTTTTGTACTGCAAGTACTGAAAAAATACCGAAAATCTTTCTAATGAAAAGCCTGAGGCAATTAAGGATAAAACGGACAAGACAAGTATATTTACTCCGCGTTCAATAAGCTTATTGCAATTGATTTTTGTAGTTTTCATCGTTCAACAAATCGCAATAATTGAATTGAGTTCAAAAACACTTATTGGAACCCATTATAATTAATTATTTGCTCATTGTAGTTCAGAGTTTAATAAGGGGCATTTCGTCCTTTAACAGACAGAAAATTCTTGGAATATTTATCTATTAGATTAAGGTAACAATATTTTCGGCTAGTTTCAAAAGTTCTATGAGTTTGCAAGTTTTTTTTTGTATGAAAAAATTCATTTTGATTTATGATTTCAATGGAACACAATGATTAAGTTTATTCCATAAGTTAATGCAATTATTTGTAATAATTATTAACAATTATTTGGCGAATGCAGGGTTAGGGGAATGGTCAGTTTTAATTTGTGAAGTGGTGAAGGAAATATTAGTGAATCGAAAGTATTGATACTTTTCAAGACTATCAGTCCATCGATACGGTACCATTGAGTAAATCGTATCGAGTATCGAGTAAAACTCTATTCCAGAGCAGTCACGAAATTATATGTTAAACCGCTACTACTACTAACAACTCACCGCAGCACCAAGCCGCCTGAGGCCAACACAGCTACGCACGCTCCTCCTCCATCCCAATCTATTCAAAGCCTCCCTTTTTACACCTTCCCATGAAGTTCCCATTGCCTTTAAATCTTTCTTTATGAAGTCCTCCCACCCCAGACGAGGATTAAACATTATTAAATTAGAAAGTGGTTTAATTTGTTGAAAGCGTTTGAGCTTAACATTATGACCTTGGGGAGGATATCAATGGCTATTTTACTTACTTAAGGGGTATAATGTCTTTCCGTCATTCATTTTCCTTAGCTTGCTATATAAGTCAGATTAAATATCAAAGAGAATCTTTTCCAAGAAGTTTTACGTTAGTTTTTTTGAACATTTATTACAGAGTAAATTAGTTCTTACTTTTGTTCTTTGTCGAACCTGGACAGTCATTTTCAAATAACAATACTTTTTTCAATCACACGAAGGTGTCAACCCACAGGACGGGGGTCAATTCCCGAAAATTTGATAAAATTAAAAAAAACTATAATGGCTGGTAGCACTTTCCAGGCAAAGAAAAAACTAACATTTTACGTTAGTTTTTTTGAACATTTATTACAGAGAAAAAAAGTTCTTACTTTTGTTCTTTGTCGAACCTGGACAGTCATTTTCAAATAACAATACTTTTTTCAATCACACGAAGGTGTCAACTCACGGGACGGGGGTCAATTCCGAAAATTTGATAAAATTTAAAAATTTATAATGGCTGGTAGCACTTTCCAGGCAAAGAAAACACTTTTGTCGAAAATTTACCACCCACCTGGAAACAATTCTGCACATTTAGCCCCCTAAGGAAAGTGCTGTTGGAGCACCTTCACGAACGAGCTTCTTGATTAGAAAATACCGATTAAAACTTGTGAATTTCACTAGTTCAGTCACGAAATGAAATTTACAATTCGACTCCAATGAAATTTTCGCAGTTTGAAGTTATATGGCTTGGTTTGTTTTATTTAACTTAAAATCCAAAAAAGGTTACCATTTTACTGCAACCAGGACACAAGGCGTAACCAAATTAGAGCACTTAAGCTTTGTATTATTTCCAACCATCCTCAGTCCAAGCACAAATAAAGCTGATGCTGAAAATGATGAACCTAAAACCTTTAGAACCCCTTCAAGAACAACTGGAAGATTCTTCTGAAATACAAAATTACCAATGATTCCAAGTATGGTCATCAGAACAATAGGACTCAAAAAAACGTTCTTCATAATTGTAAAAAATACTGTCACAGTGGAAGCAGAAGTTGGTACATGGGGTGGTGATGTAAGAGTTGGAAGCGGAGGCAATCTGAAAAAGATATGCGTACTTGATTAAAAACTGCATTAAGCTATTCAATTGGATTATTTGAATTGTATTATTTAATTATACTATTAATTATATCTTTCACTAGTCATAACGATTTAACATACTATACAATTGAATTATTCTGTTTTAAATAAAATTATTTAATTGAATAATTACATTATTTGACCAATTCAATTGAACTATTAAATTAAATAACATAACTGTAACTAATTAAAATTATTTATTAAATTCACCAAAATATTCAAAAAAATTCAATTATTAAATTAGATATTAAATTTTTTAAATTTTTAATTTTTAATTAATTTTATATAAATTTTATATTAATTTTAATAAATTTTTAATTAATATTAATTTTTTAAAATTATCAAATTTTAAGGACAGATTGAATCAATTCAATTCAGATTCTTGAGTGAACAATTATTTATAGACTTTATTAGTTATAGCTTAAGCTAAAGAAGTCTTTCAGGATTTATAGATTTAATGAATATTAAATCAATTTATAAATTTAATTTCTAATTATGGAAAATTACACGGCAAAGAACTGATGAAGCACAGTCACCCTTAAAAGCAAAAAGTCATTAGAATGACTTTTTATTTCATTTTCAATTTGTGAAGCTCAATTCTTCACAGTTAACTAAAAATTGTACTTCACAGTAAAATACACACTGGTAAAAATGCGCTATAAATACTGTTTTAAAAAAGGCACTTAAATAAGTTTTTTTTCAAAAAAAATTTCTAGGTAGGCTTCAGAGAAATATAGCCAGAATTCACACAGCAACAACGCAGGGCTTATTTCGCTTGACAAAACGAAGCATCATCTGTCATAGCCAATGATGCTATACTAAATTGATATTAAACAATTCCTGAGACCACACTGGCTAATCATGATAAAACATAAAATCGTGAAGGAAGGAAGAAAACGAGGACAATAAAAAGTCAGGGAAAAAATTGAAAATTATGCAAATATTTCGGTCAAGACCTCGCTTGACCGTCCTCAGTGCAAAATAAAACTGATAAAAATATAAAAAAAAACCTTAAAACAAAACACAAAACTGAAATTACTCAGAAAGGGTCATCCTATTTTAGTTTTGTTTTAAGGTGTGGTTTTTTATATTTTTTTCAGTTTTATTCTGCACTGAGGACGGTCAGGACGGTCGTGTGTTCTGCAACACTAAAAACAGTTGTCGTGCTTTAGGCACGCCTTAGAGTTTATTCATGATGATGATGATGTATGTTTGAAAATAATGTTGTCCTGTTTATTGAACGACGAATCCGTGTTTATTAAACAATATTTACTAATCGATCATAGGTTAAAACTGATGAGTAATTAAAATGAAATTTAAGATTATTTCAAAACTTCCATTTAATTCTCTTGAATTTATGTTGTAAAGATCAAATATTCCAAATAAGCTTGGTTTCACTGGACAACATTCATAAAAACGTTTGTGGAAGAAACTGAAGACAGACAAGCACAAGAACCAAATTTAGCATTTACCGAAAAATTGCTCAGTTGGACATCCGTATTATATAGGCCTACCTTTTGTCTATGGCTACTACTATACTTATGCTGATCTAATGTAGTAAAAACTTTCACAGTTTTATCTTGCCAATCTTTTTTTTGTCTCACCAAATTAAAATCTTTCAAAGCATTGTTGGCCAACATTCCTCTTTCAACGAGCTAACAAAAAATTGTTAGCAAACATTGATAGTTAAGAATTCGACGGCTCAAAAAAGCCTTAAATATCTTCTGAGAAGGACTTATCGCATAAACGCTTATCACAAAAACGTAACTAACACTCGTCTTAAAATCACGTAAAGACAAGCTTATCACATATAAGCAAGGCCATATTCAGGGGGGACGAGGGGTTTGCCCCCCCCCCTGAAATATTTGTCTGACTCGTAGAAACGTAACAAAAATGTATATAAACAAATTTTGATGCGTTTATTGGAAGTTTTTAGCAAGCCCCCCCCCCCAAAAAAAAAGTCGTGAATACGGCCTTGCATAGAAGCATTAAAAAAAAGTCCGCTAACTTACGAGCTGGACATATTCTCCGTTAAAAGTCGTGTGTGCTCATGACTTCCATTTGAATCTTCTTCTTTGTCCCGTTTTTTCTGCATTTCCATCATGAAAAAACCGATTGGGTTTAATATCACTAGTGATATAGGCGCTACTAGGTACAAATAGTTGGGAAAATCAGGATGCGTCTGCTGATATAGAGCCGTAACTAGAAATAATTAAAGGTGGTGTTACACGCATAAAAGATACATCCAATTATTAAGCCCCGAGCAGTATTATAATCAGACTTGTGCATAAACTAATATTAAGCACAACTACAATCAAGGCCGTACCCAGAGGGGGGGGGGGGTTGACCCCCCCCGAAATGTTTTTTTGACTCAAAAATGTAACAAAAATGGATATAAATAAATTTTGTATGCGTTTTTTTGTGTAAACCCCCCCCCCGAAAAAATCTTTGAGTAAAAACCCCTCCGAAAAAAAAATCCTGGGTACGGCCTTGACTACAATAAGTGCTAAATTTAGTGAGTTGAGCAATTTTTGCCTTTCAGACGTGATTTTTATAAATGCTCGATCTGAGTGAAAATTTAAGGCATCATATTTAGAAATTACTTTAAAAAAAAACTACTTTAAAAAAAATAATTTAAAAAATTAACTAGCTTAAATTATCTTAAATTAATTATCTTAATTATCTTAAATTAATTTAAGGAATTAAAAATAATTTAAGAAGTTAATTTAAAAGAAATTAGTTAATTTAATTGAAAGTTAATTTGGAAATTAGAAAAGATAGAAGCTTAGAAAAACAATCTCCCTGTCTGTATGATGACACAAAACTATAGTATTATTGGAGGCTTAGAATAGCTAGGAACTAAGGTTAGAAAGCTTAGAACAGTAAAGATAGAAGCTCAGAACAGCAATTTTCCTTTAAATAATACAAAAACGTATTATAAATAGACTTTGCTTCGAATAAATTTTGTATCGATATAGGTCTTTCAAACCAATTCATGCACTTTAATTTTTTCGCTTTGCAGTACAAATTGAACGTCAAATTCAACAAAAAACACATTTTGTTTATACCTTGGGGTTTTTTCAATAGGTATGGCTTGGGCATAAACTTTGCTTAATGCAGGTTCAAAGTTTGGAGATGGTGGACTTTCTACACGTTTCTTGAGATAAGATGTGAAATAGCTTTAAAAACCAAAATGGAGGGAGACCAAGGAACTCAAACCCCCTCCCACTCCATCTTCCCTACCTTGGCACAGGCTGAAAGCATAAAATTCGGGGAAGTTCATAGTAATTTATTTCAGGGAGATTCCAGGTTTTGGGGCCTAGTGGTAAATTAAAGCCGAATATGTTAAAAAACACAGGAAACCTTAGGACAAATGCTAAGATTTTGAGAAAACACCCCTCCCCCCCCCCCTTAAAAGAGAAAATAGAGTAGTGAAATTATGAATGGGCATTTTTTATCTATTTTTCCAATAATTATCTCAAGCAGTTTGGGGAAGTTCTAGTTTGTTTTGTGAACTCGTGTTCCGTTTTGTTAAGCTTTTTTTAATATCTATATTTTTGAATGGCATCGTGATTTAGAGTACGAGCTCATGTATAGGGTATATCCGGTATTGTTATTTATTTTTTATCGGGTATCTTTCGACTTGGTTGAACAAACCCATCAAATAGACATAAGGTAAAGAAGGTAAAGAATACGGCATTGGACTTTACAGTCCCTAGCGGCGGTAGGGTAGGCACGAGAAAAAAAAATATATAATGGACTATTCGGTTACCGGTATTAAAACACAGTTGCCAACTTTGGTTATTCATCCCTCATTTTACTGATTTTTTCTCCTTCGCTAGTGGTATTTTCCACACTGTGATTTCTCCTGGTCTTTATACAACCTCTTTTTTCACAATCTATTTTGACTTTTTTTTTGGCTATTTTCCTCTTTGCAAGCCATCTTGGATCAAAAGCCACGCAAGGACTTGAATTTAGTGGATTTGTGTTAGTTTGTGTTATCGTTATTTTTTTCGAGGTTTCCCTGTCACGCAAGTGATTTTTTTTTATACAGCGATTTCTTCTGGTTTTTCTACTACCTCGTTTTTCACTGTCTAATTTGGCTTAATTGACTATCCCATTGATTAAATTCCTTCTTGGATTAAAAGTCATGCTTGATATCACCTCAAAGGAATAATCAAAGCTTGTCAACAAAACCTCTCAATCAACAGAAAATCAATTAGAGGATTTGGCCGAAAAAAAACAAAGATTCAATTTAAGTGGGTCTTCCTTTCTTCTTTTTCTTTCTCTCTCTTCTTATATATTAGGAAACTTTGTACGATTTTTATTTTGTCTTTCAAGGTAGTGGGAGCCGTACTGGCTGGGACGCCTTAGCTAATTTTGAAATCTACAGGCCAAGGAGCCTTTGGGGGGGAATAGTATAGTGTATTATTTTATTTGTATTGATTATGAATAAATCTTATCGATCCATCTATTATTGAATAAGCAAAAAATAAATTGTTGAAGAACGATACAGATATCAGAATATAGAAATGATAATAATAACTAGTCCATTTGCTTATTAAGGAAAACAAATTCGCGCTAAATTACTTTTAATCGCAACAAGAGATTTCGAAACACACGGTAAGCGCTCTAGATTAAGTTGCGGTCAATAATGATCTCAACGTTTAAATTTTACCGGAAACGACTAGTAAATTACATGGAAAAATTCCTTACAGAAGGTATCTTTCAAAGCTTAAAAGAGTACTGCTCTTTCAATAGAGCAGATTTCTAAAACAAGCTCCGGAACAATAAAAGGTAATGCCATATTTCGATGAAAGAAGGCTGGGTCTCTTAACAATGTTGGAAAAGAGCTATCTTTGCATTTATTTTGTTGAGTTATATGAATTACAGCAATTTTAGGAGGATCTAACTCGATTTATAAGCTCGGTCGGAATTGGACTCAATCTTTGGGCACTGATGCTCGATTTCTTAGTATATATCTGAAATTCATAATTACAATTAATATAAATAACAGTTACAATTATTTTGAGTCAAGTACACTGGGTATTGCATAGGGTATTTGGGGTCTAGAGTCATCAAAAGGTTGAAGACCTCTGGTATAAATTGTTTTTGCTTATATTTCTCTTTCTTAAGATTTCAGATCTTTCTGAAGACGGTTATTACTAATGATTAATTGATTCCTTCATTTTCATCAATTCACAAAATAAAATCAATTAAATAAACAGCCAATAGCAGAATGTCAAATGACCTCTGCACAGTGGCTCAATCAATTAATTAATTCGTACAATCAACAACATAAAAAAAAGGCAACAAGGAAGAAGAAGAATAAAAAAAAATAAACCATGATATTCACAAGGAGCCCACTCTCATCCTGCATCATGTGGAAGGAGAAACTTTTTGTCCTCTGACTTAAATCGAAAAATTGATCCAAAGCTCCTAACGTTGTCCGGGAGGTTATTCAAGAGGGTCAGACTCACGTGAATAAAACACATGGTTAGTCTTAACTCTATGTCTATTCTCAAATACTAGCTTATCCGCATTCCCAGTACGATAATAAGAGTTAGTAGAAAAATTATCAAAGAAATAGGCAGGCGCAATATCACTCAACTTTGGCATATTAACAAATCAGCCACACAAAAAAAAAACATTTAAATCTCCATATAATACTAACATACCAAAACTAAACATTACCTCTTACTATCAAAATAGGTCCCGCACTAGTGTTAAGGTATATATTCCCTATGCAAGTTTTTGTATGCTATTCTTCTGCTTTCCTCAGTTTTACCGTATCATAGGCAGCGCAATAGCGCTGCCTAAGTAAAGAACGATGTTGGCACAATGCATTATTTTTTTTTCCATACCCGGGCACTTCGTATCGAAGGAGTGGTCGTAGAAACTTCGAAAAGGGCTCATTCGATTGGAAATTGGAGTGGATAGTGCCTTTTTTAATAGTCTAAAGTCTTTTTAATAGTCTAAAGTGGCTAGCCCCCCCCCACGCCCATCATTCCCCAAACACATCCAATCAAAATTTTGAGATAGCCATTTTGTTCAGCGTAGTTGATTTCCAGATAGAAAATATGTTTTTGAGGAGGACACTCCCCCACAACCCTCAGGGCAAGGGTTTTAAGTTATGCCCTGAGGGCATATAAGAACAATGTTGGCACAATGTATTATTTTTTTTCCTTTAGAGCAGGGCACTTCGCATCGAAGAAGTTGTCGGAGAAACTTCAAAAAGAGTTCATTCAATTGGAAATTGGAGTGGCTTGCGCCCTTTTTAATAGTCGAAAGTGATTGGAAGGCAACTAACACCGCTTCCACGCCCACCATTTCCCGAAACACATCCAATCTAAATTTCAAGATAGCCATTTTGTTCAGCGTTGTTGATTTCCAAACAGAAATTATGTTTTTGAGGAGGACACTCCCCCACAGCCCTCAGGGCAAGGATTGTAAAGGTTGTTAGGCAAATTCGATTGGAAATTCAAAGGGCTAGTGCCCTTTTTAATAGTCGAAAGTGATTGGAGGGCAACTAACCCCCCTCTCACACCCACTATTTCCCCAAACATATCCAATCAAAATTTTGAGATAGCCATTTTGTTCCACGTAGTTTAAAGTTCAGGAAATTATAACTTTGAGCAGGACACTCCCCCACAGTCTTCAGGGCAAGGATTATAAGTTATGCCCTGGGGCCATATAAGTTTTTATTGGAATGTTTGTCGTAGAAACTTGAAAAAAGGCTCATTCGATTGGAAATTCAAAGGTCTAGTGCCCTTTTTAATAGCCAAAAGCGATTTGAGGGCAACTAACCCCCCTCTCTCTCTCTCCCACCTTTTCCCCAAACATATCCAATCAAAATTTTTAGATAGCCATTTTGTTCAGCGTTGTTGATTTCCAGATAAAAATTATGTTTTTGAGGAGGACACTTCCCCACAGCCCTCAGGGCAAGGGTTGTAAGTTATGCCCTGGGGGCATATAAGGTTTTTATAGAAAGCGTTGTCGTAGAAACTTCAAAAAGGGCTCATTCGATTGGAAATTGAAATGGCTAGTGCCCTTTTTAATAGTGGAAAGTGATTGGAAGGCAACTAAAACCCCTTCCACGCCCACCATTTCCCCAAACATATCCAATCAAAATTTTGAGATAGCCATTTTGTTCCACGCAGTTTAAAGTTCAGGAAATTATAACTTTGAGCAGGAAACTCCCCCCACAGTCTTCAGGGCGAGGGTTATAAGTTATGCCCTGGGGCCATATAAGGTTTTTATTGAAATCTTTGTCGTAGAAACTTGAAAAAGGGCTCATTCGATTGGAAATTCAAAGGGCTAGTGCCCTTTCTAATAGTCGAAAGTGATTTGAGGGCAACTGACCCCCCTCTCACGCCCACCTTTTCCCCAAACACATCAAATCAAAATTTTTAGACAACCATTTTATTCAACGTAGTTGAAAGTTTTGCAAATTAGGTCTTTAAGGATGACAACCCATCCCCCCACAAAAACACTCCGGGCAAGGGTTGTAAGTTATGCCCAGGGAGCATGTAAGGTTTTTATAGAAAGCGATGTTGTAAAAACATCAAAAAGGGCTCATTCGATTGGAAATTGAAATGGCTAGTGCCCTTTTAATAGTCGAAAGTGATTGGAGGGCAACTAAACCCCCTCTCACGCCCACCTTTTCCCCAAACACATCAAATCAAAATTTTGAGACATTCATTTGTTCAACGTAGTCGAAAGTTCTGGAAATTAGGTCTTTTAGGATGATACCCCCCTCAGAACCCTCAGTGCAAGGGTTGTAAGTTATGCACTGGGGGCATATAAGGTTTATATAGAAAGTTGTTGTGTGGAGAGTAATTGACCCCCCTCTCACGCCCACCTTTTCCCCAAACACATCCAATCAAAAGTACTAGACAGCCATTTTGTTCAACGTAGTTGAAAATTCTTAAAATTATGTCTTTTAGGATGATAACCCCCCCAGAGCCCTCAATATAAGGGTTGTAAGTTAAGCCCTGGGGGCATATAAAATTTATATAGAAAGTTGTTGTAGCAATTTCAAAAAGGGCTGATTTGATTGGAAATTGAAATTGCCCTTTTTAATAGTCGACAGTGAGTGGAGAGTAATCTAACCCCCACCATTTCCCCAAAAACATTCAATCAAAGTTTAGAGATAGCCATTTTGTTCAACGTAGTTGAAAGTTCTGAAAATTATGTATTTAAGGATGACAAACCCCCCAGAGCCACAAGGGTAAAGGTTGTAAGTTATGCCCTGGGGACATATAAGGTTTTTATAGATAGAGTTGTCTTAAAACTTCAAAAGGGGCTCATTCAATTGGAAATAGAGAGGGCTAGTGCCCTTTTTAATAGTCGAAAGTGATTGGAGAGTAACTAACCCCCCTCCCACGCACACCATTCCCCCAAACACATCCAATCAAAATTTTCAGATAGCCATTTTGTTCAAAGTAGTAGAAAGTTCTGGAAATTAGGTCTTTGAGAATGACACCCCCCACAGCCCGCAGGGCAAGGTTTGTAAGTTATGCCCTGGGGGCATATAAGATTTTTATTGAAAGCGTTGTCGTAGAAACTTCAAAAGGGCTCATTTGATTGGAAACTGAAAGGGCTAGTGCCATTTTTAATAGTTGAAAGTGATTGGAGAGCGACTACCGCCCCTCTCACGCCCACCATTTCCCCAAACACATCCAATCAAAATTTTAAGATAGCCATTTTGTTTAACGTAGTTGAAAGTTCTGGAAATTAGGTCTTAGAGGATGACAACAAACCCTAACAGCCCTTAGGGTAAGGGCTGTAATTTATGCCCTGGGGCATATAAGGCGTTTATAGAAGGCGTTGTCGTTTCGAAAGGGCTCATTCGATTGAAAATCGAAAGGCCTAGTGTCCTTTTTAATAGTCGAAAGTTATTGGAAGGCTTGACGTTTTTATAGTAAAGATCGATGTGGGTATAATGTATTATTATTTTTTTTTTTTTTTTTGCTGCTTAAACCAGGGCACTTCGTATCGAGGGAGTTGTCGTGGGACTTCGAAAAGGGCTCATTCGATTGAAAATAGAAAGGGCTGATGCCCTTTTTAATAGTCGAAAGTGATTTGAGGGCAACTAATCCCCTCCCACGCCCACCCTCGCATTTGCCCATTATGTTTAAAAACTAAATGTTGCCTTAACATTAAATCAAAATGCACTGTGATAATGCTAATTCCCTATAAGGCATCTCAGCAGTATCCCAAGAACGACTGAGGGTATTATGTTCAGACTTTTGGGGCTACTTCTGATCTTAAAATTTAACCAAATCAAAATAGCGTAAGTATATCCAAGCTATCAAAGAAAGTAAACAGATTTTTTTTTGCGAATGGTATTAAGTTTTCCATTTCAGGTCAACTAGAGGAGGTATGAAACTAAATTAAACACTATTATTTGTGTCCAGATTTTTAAAAAGGTGTATGTTCTTAAAAATTGCTGAAAATTTTATCTCAGCATACAAATAGCAGGCCAAACTATAAAGTCTTAAAAACGAAAACATTTAAAGCATTATTTTCTTTTTCCCTGAAAAGACTATGTCAATATAAAACGAACAAAAATTAATTAAGAAAACTTTTTCCACAAAATAAGTTTTTCAAAGAAAAGTAAAGAATTCCATTAAACAAAAAATGAGCAAAAATAAAATCAAATAATCTACCAAGCGTGAAACTACCACAAATCAGCATCAATAAATAAATGAAACTCAAAACGAACAGAAATTACAATAAATAACCGAGTCAAACTCAAAACGAGCAGAAATTAACATAAGTTGGTCTCAAAACCCCTATGCCTTCCCAAGGCCAGAACAAAATTTGCACTTTACTGAAAAAATACAAAGGAATGTGCATTGTCAGTTTAATGTACATATACTGATATTTAGTAATCAAAATGTTAATATTATTTGATTTATTAAAGTTATAAAAGTAAAAACATTTGTATTTTTTTCAGTAAAGTGCAAATTTTGTTCTGGCCTCGGGAAGGCATAGGGGTTAGGGGTATATAGTTTTTTAGATTGAAAACACGCTTAAGTTCGTTATAAGTCGTTGATGAAGAGAAATGTTTCCTATTTTATAAGCAGGTTTAGATCCTTTCCCCCCCCCCCCAAAAAAAAAAAATTATGAGTAATACCATCATTTTGGCTCGGTGAATGAATAGATCTAAGACAAATGAATTGAATTATATAAGTATCTTGTCCTTTTGGCGCAGGTTACAGCTGCATGCTTGTTGGTTTCAGAGAGAACATGCACCTTGATAACTAGTGATCCCTTAACTGACAAAACCAAAAATCACAAAGAAGCGAGAAACGAGGACAATAACAACTAGTGAAAAACAGAAGAAAAAGTTATGCAAATATACTTTTTTTTTTCATTTTTTTTGCTTCTGTTTTTCACTGACTGTTATTGTCCTCGTTTCTCTTTTCTTTCCGATTTTTTGTTTTGTCATGATTAGCCAGTGTGGTTTCAGAAATTATTTACCCTTAACTGACCAACATCAAAGACTTTAAATCGCAATAATAAGCATGTCGCTAAAATTAGGACATTTCCCCCAAAGATGAGCTGATTTATTCTAAATTGTCTTAAAACCTCTATAATTAGCATTAAAAATGTAATCAAAATGCAAATTTTATTATTCCCTGGTCTTTGGAAATCATATTGTCCATTTATATTTCCAAGTTTTCCTTATTCAATTGTCTTTGGAAATCATTTGTCCAGTTCTCAATAGCCCAGTGCCTTTGGAAATTCCCTTGTTCGGTTTTCTTATTCTATCGTTTCAGTTATCATACTTCCTTGCTCGGCTTTGAAAGTCTTACATTTTTGAAGCCTTTTTCTCTAGTACTTCTTCTACAAATGTTTGTTTGGTTGCTGCCAATTTTTTTTTAAAAGCCACCTAAATTTGTTTTTCGTTTTTTTTTGTTTTTTTTTAGGGGGGAGGGGGGGGGTAAAGATCAAGATTTTACAGGGGGGATAAAAGAAGGTCAATTTATACCCCATTCTCAGTTCTTTTGTCTCTTTATCAGAATTTTTAAGTATTTATTTTTTCTAGTGTTATTCTCTGGCACTTCTGGTACAAATATTCGTTTGGTGACTCCGTTGCTTATTATAAACATATAGCGTTGTCCATGAAAATTAGAAACGCCATCTTATTTTTTTTCGCTTCTATGTTTTTTGTTGTTTTTTTGGGGGGGTGAGTGGGGGTTGACAAAGTCAAGACTTTACTTGGGAGATCTAGCCGGTGGAGAGCCTTGAAAAATAATTTGAAAATTCCTTTTATCAATGCTCAGTTAGGACTGGTCCACTATTCGTTTTCAAACTTCTGAAATGTAGAGACAGATTTTCATAATTATCATCTTCTCAATTTTTGGGTTTTGTAATTGGTATACATTTGAACTTAGCCAAGCACAAAATTTGAGAATGTATAGTCAATGACTATTCAGTCACGACTACCACTCCTGATAACTTATTCTTTGTTATGTATTCTAATTAGCTACAATCATTATATCTAGTTATTTATAATAGTTATTCATTTTCCAACCAACTAATTTTTCTTCAGGTAATTTCTAGCGATATTCTACTCTGCTCCGTTGGATCTTTTGTGAGTGGCATTTATTATTTTGACCCTGAATTGTATTTCACCAATCTCTGATTAAGTCAGATTCGACAATTATACAGCCAAGTTATACATTGTCTTTAAATCATGACCACCTCTTAATCATAATCGTAATCACAATCAATCAATTAATCAATTTATTCAATCAGTAAATTCACAAAAAAAAACACCAACATAATCTGCCCCGTAAAGCTCTATGGCCAGGTAAAAAAAAACAGGAGAGAAACAAAAATAAACAAATTCATGAAAAAAAAAAACATTTGCGAGGATTCCCAACTTTAAAAGACTCAACACAAGAGAGAAAAAAATATATATACAATCATCCACCTAAGAAAAAAAAAACTATGCAGATGACTATCGCATGGATTTCAAATTGCATATTTAAAACCAAGCCATAAGGGATGATGTTCATCACAATCGTAGGCCCAAAGAGTATGCCTAACTTAGGAGTGGAAACTGGAACTAGTGTAAAAAAAAAAACTATCAACGCTATCTGGCGTTTGGCGACACTTCAGTGTAATAATAAGAATAATCAGCTTAATTAGTATAAGTTCAGTGTAATAATAAGAATAATTAGCTTAATTAGTATAACTGGTAAAATTAGGGTAGTAATACATGTCTGATCTGAGTTACTGACAGAATAAAGATTTCAAAGCTTGAAAAAAAGATGGCTAGATAGTGTTGATAGTTTTTTTTTGTCACCACTAGCGCCAGTTTCCGCTCTTATAAGTTACCCATACTCTTTGAGTAGGCCTAAAACTTTGAAGAAGGAAACCAAACATACCTATTGGATATCCGAGAGCGAAGTCGTTACTCTGCGTGCAGAAAATCGA